>OY856413.1:881917755-882517755 GCA_963693085.1 Alisma plantago-aquatica | reverse complement strand
CTTGAGAAGATGACAACTCTACATGACCATGGGACCAAAGATCTTGTTCTGATGCCTCAAGGCAAGAATATTGTGTGTCATTAGTTTTCTCCATCAAGTTCAATTATGATGAATTAGTTGAATGCCTCAAACTCCATGTTGTTGTTAAAGGCTTCACTCAAACCTTTGGTGTTAATTCCTTTGAAACTATTTCTCTGGTAACTTGTATTGCTTCCATATGAATTGTTATTTCGCGTGCATCCCATATGGAATGGTCCCTTTTCTAGCTAGACATCAAGAATGCCTTCCTCCATGGTCATCTGGAGGAGAAGTTCACATGCAATAGCCTTTAGGTTTATGGGTGAGGGGGAGTCTTCCCAAGTTTACAAACTCAAACAATATGTTTACGGCCTCAAGCAATCACCAAGGGGTGTGTTTCAACAAACTTAGTGGCGTACTTGATGCTCTAGGATTGTCTAGGTCATCCAGTGACCAAATCAAATTCTTATTCACGGCTTTCAACACTCGCATCTCAAAAGTCTATGTAGACGATATGATCATCAGTGGAATTGATGCAGTTGGGTTTTCTACATTAAAGAACTTGCTTAAATAACACTTACATACCAAAGACCTTACACAGCTACATTACTCTTTGGGAATTGAAGTTCTCTAATCCAGTAGTGCCATTTATCTCTCTAAGCAAAGACATCATCCGGATCTCTTACATGAATCTGGCCTGATTAATTCCAAATCTGTCTTCTCTAATGGATTACCATACTAAAGTTGTATCTAAGCATAGGTGCTTTACGGATCCTAAGCAATACCAACAAATAGTTGGAAAGTTCATCTATCTAACTATTACCCGTCCCGACATGTCCTTTGCAGTTAGTGTGGTTGTCAACATTTGGCCAAACCTCTTGTATGGCATTAGACTTAGTATAATGGGTGAGGTCTTCTCTATAAGAAGCCCCATACTAAGGACATCCACTTGACTTGTTACGTTGATATTGATTGGGCAGTGGATGTCAAAGATAGAAGGTCTACCTCTGAGTTTTGTGTATTTCTAGGAAATCACCCCATCAGCTGAAGAAGCAAGAAAATAGTTTATAGTTGCTCGTTCAAGCACTCAAGTAGAGTACCGAGCCATGGTTCATGCCTATTGTGATATCCTATGGGTCACATCTATTCTAAACGAATTGGGCTTCCTAGTATTACTCTAGACACTTTCAAATGTGACAATCAAGTTGTGATACATTTTGCAAATAATTTTAGAATGCACCAAACATGTTGAAGTCGATTGCCATTTGAAACTGGATCTTTTTCGCTCATAGAAGATCATCACACCTTACGTGAAGACAGGAGAACAAACAGTTGATATCTTTACTAAACCACTTCCTCGTCCTTCAACTATGTGAACAGCTGGGAATACACAATGTGTACTCTCCAATTTGAGGGTGAGTGTTAGAGTTAATGGGCCTAGCTCTACTTAAGACCATTAGTCATAGTTAATCTTATCTTATGTTGTTCTCACTTACAACTTCGCTTGGTCCTCTGTTATATATAGGAACCATGTAGTAGCAATTTGGTTATCTGAGATACTCTTGACTTCACACATCATGTTTGCAACTACCTCCCATATGAGTATTTATGTCCATCATATGTTGCCTTTGTGTCTGCATTATCCTCCATTGAAATGCCTCTTATTTTATTAGTTGCACAAAGTCACTCAGGTTGGAAAAAAACTATGGAGGATGAGATGGTAGCCCTTGTAGAGAATCACATCAAAGTCTCATTCCTAATCCTACAAATGAGACTGATCTCCATGAAGGTCGCATCTAATGCGTCGAAGGATCAATTGAAGGTTTGCCTTGTTTCCAAGGAATATACTCAAGTATGTCGTAAGGACTATCTGGTGACTTTCTCCCTAGTTGCCAAAATGACATTAGTCAAGATGTTCATCTCCTCAGTTGTTCACCTCTCTGGGTTTCTATATCAGCAGGACATCAAAAACAATTCCTTTATGGTGATTTATCTGAGGAGATTTATATGGAGAAACTTTCTAGGTTTGTTGCTCAGGGGATCACCTATATGCTACCTCCATAAATCTATCCATGGTCTCAAGTTTTTGTATCGAGCTTGGTTAGGGAAATTCTATCAATCCCTTCAGGAATCTGGCCTACAAGGATCTAGTCTTGATCACTCTTTATTCTATCACCAAGGGTCCTCTAGGTATATCATGTTCATTGTCTTTGTATACTTGTGATGATCAGGGCATTACAAAACCTAGAAAGCACATACACTTCAAAATAGGTGATGTACCCGTACTAGACACGTATTGGACACATGTACTTCTTGGACATGCCTAAATATGTATTGGACACTTCTCCAGCCATGTCCAACATATGTTTTCTTTTTTTATACAGTTGGACACTTGGACACACGTTGGACGCTTGTCGGAACAGGCCCAACCCATTTAAAGCCCAAACCAAAAATAAAGCATGCTGATTTCCATACATTTTATATCTCTCGACTCTTGAATCTACTCTTGGGTCCCCGGCCTTCATCTCTATGTGCCCAACTGAGCAACTGCATTAAAGGTAAATGATCAGACTTTAATCCTCATTTATTTTAATCTATGGTTGTACAACCTCATATTTGAATCTTAACAGTAAATTGCTTCAACTTGCTCTTCTAATGTTTCTCTATATTTCACTTTCTTCAATGTTCAATTGTGAATTTATCTCAATTGTTTCTGCCTGAAGAAATTGTTCCAGAACTATACCAAAATTAATTTGAGTGTTCATTTTTATTATTACATGAGCAATTATTTCATACTTCAATTGTATCTACTAGTTGTTCAATAAACTTCCATGCAATGGATCTTAATGTTATATATGAGACTAGGATGAAGCCTAATGTTATGGTCTACTCTAGGGCTGGCAATCGGATCTGGGTTGAGCGGGTCCTATTTCGGGTCAATTCGGGTCAGATCAAATATACTCGACCCGAACCCGAACCCAAAATAATTTCGGGTCATACCTGCTTGACCCGAACCCGAAATTCATATTCGCGGGTCTGACCCGATGGACCCGAAAATATTATATTATATGCAAACCCGAAAAACCCAAAAAACCCAAAAATACAAATCCAAAAAACCCAAAAATTCAAACCCTATTAGTATATACACTTTACTGCTTTTCTATACTTAGTGTCTTTTGCTTTATGCTTTTTCTTTTTTTCTATTGTGTACTCTTTATCCCACATGGGTTATCTCTATACCATGTGTACTCTCTTGTCTTATGAAAGAGAGCCCCCTCTACTCTGTTTAATCATCCAATAATAAGCAATCTCATTGCCAACTTCTAGATGGTATCAGAGCGGGCCGATCCACCTTAAACCTAATCCCTCTCTCACCCCAACCCTAGTTGTCATCTTCTCCACCAACCCTAGCCGCCGCCACCCCCCCCTCTCTTTTTTTTTCCGCTGCCGCTACAGTACTGCTGCTACAATACCGCCGCCGCTACAGTACCGCTGCTACAGTACCGACGTCCACCCCTCCAATCTCTCCACCAACCTCCTATCTCCTAGCTACACCCGCTTTTGTGGCCTAATCTATCACAGGCCCCTCCGTCTAGCTCCGTTTCTATTTCCGAAATCTCCGGACAGCCCCGACGTTTTCCAGTTCTGGCACGTTGACGGCGTAAACGGAGTTTCTCTCTCACCTATTACTGGGATTGGTGATATTTGTACTACTGGTTGCCTGCCTATGCGGTCTACACTTTATGTTCCTAAGTTTCCTATTAATCTACTATCTGTAAATAGAACTGTGAAGAGCCTTCGTTGCTCGATTACGTTTGACCCGGATGATGTTATTTTTCAGGATCTGCGCACGAGGACGACGATTGGTTCAGGCCATGAGGGACCATACGGGCTATACTACCTGGACGTTCCGAAGACCGCAGCATACTTGACATCTTCTGTGACAGGCATCTAATGGCACTATCGCTTAGGACATCCTTCTGCAGCAAAGCTGAAACAATTATTACCTGATGTATTAGACTCTGTTTTTCATTGTGAGACTTGCCAACTGGGCAAACAGACCCAAGCATCTTTTTCAAAAAAATCATGTATTAGTTCTAAACAGCCATTTGACATTATTCATGTTGATGTTTGGGGACCCTGTTCTGTGTCGAGTACTTCTGGATTTAGATATTTCTTGAGTTTCATTGATGATTTTTCTAGAACCACCTGGTTGTTTTTGCTTAAAGACAGGTCTACCGTTCTTGACAGTATCACGGCTTTCTTTGCCGAGATTCGAACCCAGTTTGCTAAACCCATTAAAAAATTTCGCACTAATAATGCCTTAGAATTTGTGCAAGCCTCTATCAGCAACTTTTGTCGAAAACAAGACACCATACACCAAACTTCCTGTGCTTACACACCACAACAAAATGGAGTCGTTGAACGCAAAAATCACCATCTTCTTGAAGTTGCCCGCACTTTACTTTTTCATTATCATGTTCCCCAGTGTTTTTGGCCTGAGGCTATCTCTACTGCTTGTTACCTAATTAATCGAATGCCCTCTTCTGTGCTTGGGAATCAAGTTCCATATCAGATTCTGTTTCCAGATGCGCCCCTTTTTACTGTGCCTCCTCGTATCTTTGGGAGCACCTGCTTTGTCAAAAACCTTCGTCCCGGTATCACCAAACTTGATCCCAGAACGACTAAGTGTGTCTTCCTAGGGTACTCGCGCACTCAAAAAGGGCACCGTTGCTATGATCTTGTGTCAAAGAAATGGTTTGTATCTGCTGATGTTTTCTTTGAGCACATACCCTTTTACTCTTCTGTCGGGTCGACTCTTGCATCGGATTTATTACTGGATACACCTTTACCTGTCATGGATGATACCGCTGATATTACTGATATTGCTGATACTACTACTCCTACTGAAAAGCCGCCTCTAAAAGTATATCAAAGAAGACAGAAGACAGCAACTCCCTCTATGGCCCCTCCAATGTCTTCATCCTCCGTGTCGGATCAAACACCACCGCAGGTATTCTCTGATCTTGATGTTCCTATCAGCTTGAGGAAAGGAACTAGAACTTGCACTAAACATCCTATTGGAAATTTCTGTACTACTGATCATCTGGGGACTAATTTTGCTAACTTTACTGCTGCTCTTTCTGCTATATCTATTCCTAAAAATGCTTCTCAGACTCTTAAACATCCTGCTTGGCGTCAAGCTATGGAAGCTGAAATGCAGGCTCTTACTGAACGCAACACATGGCAGCTAGTTGATCCTCCTACAGATTGTACCCCCGTTGGTTGTCGCTGGGTGTTTACTGTCAAATATCAACCGGATGGCACGGTTGAACAGCTAAAGGCGAGACTCGTTGCTAAAGGCAATACACAAACTTACGGGGTCGATTATTTTGAGACTTTCTCTCCTGTGGCTCGGCTGAACTCTGTACGGATTCTTATTTCTGTTGCTATTAATTCTGATTGGCCCTTGTATCAACTTGATGTGAAGAATGCTTTTCTGTATGGGGATCTACATGAGGAGGTCTACATGGAACAACCCCCGGGATTTGTGCTTCAGGGGGAGTCCTCTAAAGTCTGCAGGCTGATGAAGGCGATTTATGGTTTAAAATAGAGTCCCCGTGCTTGGTTTGATAAACTGAGTACTATTCTTCAGAAATTCTCTTTTAGACGCTCCCAGTCAAATCACTCTGTTTTTGTCAAAAATACTACTGTTGGCATTGTTATCCTTATTGTATATGTTGATGATATCATTCTCTCAGGGAGTGATCCTGCAGGCATTCAGGCTACCAAGTGCTATCTGGAGAAACACTTTGTTACCAAAGATCTTGGCTCTCTGCGGTACTATCTTGGGATTGAAGTTTCTCGGTCCTCTTCTGGTCTTTGTTTGTCTCAACGCAAATATGTTCTGGATCTGCTTTCTGAAACTGGCCTTCTAGGTGTTAAGCCTGCTATCACACCTCTGGATCCAAATACTGACTGGGATGATGAGAACTCTCCTGCCTATCCTGACCATCATCAGTACCGACGCATGGTTGGTAAGCTTATTTATCTAACCGTCACACGAGCTGATATTACTTCTGTTGTCGGACTTGTTAGTAGATACCTGGATAAACCCCGGCAATGTCACTGAGACGTTGTTTGCCACATTCTTAAATATTTGAAGAGCTCTCCTGGGAAAGGCTTGTTATATAAGAAACATGGTCACTGTAAACTCCTTGGTTATTCTGATTATGACTATGCTAGGAGCAAGCTCGACCGACGCTCCACTTCTGGCTACTGTACATTTGTGGGAGGAAACCTTGTTACTTGGCGAAGCAAGAAACGGACTGTGGTTGCTCGCTCAAGTGCTGAAGCTGAATATCGCGCCATGGCGCATACTACTTGTGAGCTTTTCTGGATTCGAAGCCTACTGAAGGATTTTGGTATTTCTGACTCCTCTCCTATTCCGATGTATTGTGATAACAAAGTTGCTACGTTTATTGCCAGTAATCCCACTTTTCATGAGCGGACTAAACACATTGAGGTGGACTGCCATTTTGTTCGTGAAGCTGTATTATCTGGCTAGATATTCACTCCCTACATCCATACTTCTGATCAGGTGGCTGACATCTTCACAAAGATTCTTCCAAAGACGAGATTTGCTACTATGACATCCAAGTTGGGCATGATTGACATCTACGCTCCAGCTTGAGGGGGAGTATTAGTATATACACTTTACTGCTTTTCTATACTTAGTGTATTTTGTTTTATGCTTTTTCTCTTTTTCTATTGTGTACTCTTTATCCCACATGGGTTATCTCTATACCATGTGTACTCTCTTGTCTTATAAAAGAGAGCCCCATGTACTCTGTTTAATCATCCAATAATAAGCAATCTCGTTGCCGACTTCTAGAAACTTGTTAGACCCAAAATTGCTACAGAATTTGCTAATTAATTGTTGTTTTGCAAGCAAAGACTTATATAAACTAACACAAATTTATGTTTGTATGTGTTAAAAATTTATATGGCTAGAACATGGGAAAAATACATATACATACGAACATATAATTTCAGGTCGAGCGGATTTTGCGGGTCGAGAATTACAAACCCAGACCCGACCCGCAAATAATTTTGGGTTTTTCGGGTTCGGGTCATTTCGGGTCGGGTCGGGTCGGGTTGAGCGGGTCGGGTCAGGTTTTACCAGCCCTAGTCTACTCTATCTACAATACATGACATGTGGTAGCATCATTATTCAGTAGTCTTATTACATAGGCATTATACTTGAAATATGGATTGGACTTTATTAATATATCTTATTTATATTCAGCTTTATTATATTTTGTAATTTCTATATGTTGTTGGACCTCTATGTAATTTCTCCAAGTTCTCTTATTAATAAAAGGGAGAGGGCACTTTGCTCCTCTCCACACGCTGCATTGCAGCACCCTATCTTTCTTATTCACATGGTACCAGAGCAACGAAATCCAAGGGAAGCGTAGCCGGCCTAACCCTAACAAACAGGGCAAGTTGTCGCCGCACCGGATAGCCGCCGTTGGTAGCAACAGGTCGTCGGGTAGCAAACATGTCCGTCGGCAGCCCACCGCCGACAGCCCGCCTCCGCCGGAGGCCCATTACCGCCGGCCAAGCAGCCTCCAGGCAGCTTTCCGTCGGGTTGGTTTTCGCCGAGTGAGGGGCCAAACACGGTTGATTCTTGACCAAAAGGTGCAGACTCCTTCAACCTCTCCAACGGCCTTCTAAAAGTACAAATCAAGCAGCCCGCATCTATTTAGAAAATTCCTAATCACATCTCCTCCATGTGTGATTAGGAAATACTCGCTTGGAGGTTGTTAATGCGTCAGAAACGTATCATCTCATCTATATTTGGGTGACGTGTATCTCTATGTCATTCCCTTCCACAACGTGACGTGTATCTTTTCGTCACTCAGTTTCCCTTTTGACCTGTATCATCTCGTCATTCTAATTTCCATTTATATCATGGAGGACACCAAGGCATCTACCATCTACAACGAGATGTCACCTATCCCCTCCATCAAGCTGAACGGGAAGAATTATCTCTTGTGGATGAATGTTCTCCATACAGTGTTGAATCCCGAGACAAGGCAAAACATGTTGATTCTGATCCTCCGGCTTCTACTTACAAAGGCAATGCTGAATGGAAGCGTCATAAAAGTTTGGTGAAGACATGGTTGTGGGGGAGCATGGAACCTGGAATTGCTGTTAGATTCATGTTCTATACTACTTCCAAAGAGATATGGGATGCAGTAAAGAAACATTACTCACAAGAAAAGAATGTTCTTCGTCAGTTTATGATATATGACCGTCTATTTGCAGAACGACAAGGAGACAACCCTTTGGAAGAATATTTTGCAGTGATCCAAGCTATTGCTCAAGAACTAAGCTTCTATCATCCAATGGCTATCACAGAATAAGTCACAGACAGAGATGACTTGATTACAGTAAAATTCTTATCCGGTCTGAGTTCTTCACGCAGTTCAGCCCGCAGTGTAATCCTAGCTTCTGACAAACTTCCCAGCTTGGAAGAAGCTTACTCAAGGATTTTACAGTCAAATTTTGAACAGGTTGATCCTGCAGTTGTCCCGTCTCTTAGAGATTCTCATGTATTTGTAGTCGCTGCAGTTAGAGGAGATCGTATAGGTGCGGGCCGAGGACGTGGCACACGTCCTAAGTGCACTTTCTATGAGAAACATGGACACACACTTGAGAAATGTTAGAAGAAGCATGGTCAACCTGCTGCACCACCTGTGGGGACAGCAAACTATGCTGGCACTACTGAGTCTTCTGAGCCTCCTGCTTCGATTTCTGGATCTTCTGGCATTACACTCACTGAGGAATATGATAGATTTATTCTGGCTACCCAGCATCTGAGTTTGGGATCATCTTCTTCTTCAGCAAACTTGACATATACTACTGGTAATCAGGCTACCTCTTTACTGGCTTCTGGTTCAACTTCTTCATGGGTGGTTGACTTTGGAGCGTCACAGCATATGACTGGTATGAGGAGATTGCTTCATTCCATTGACTCACATATTCCTCACCAATATGTGACAATAGCAAATGGTTCTGTGAGGAGAGTATTAGCCAGTGGATTTGTTTCTCTGACTCCTAGAATTGATCTTAAATCTGTACATTATGTGCATGCATTTCCATTTAATCTTCTTTCTATTGCAAAATAGATTGATACTATGAAATGTACGGTGACATTTGGACCTTCTTGTTTTGTATTACATGATCTTAAGAGTATGAGGACGATTGGTGGGGGGGCCTAGGAAAAGTGATCTCTACCTCTTCTATGGTGAAAGTCTGTCTCACCAAGTATCTATTCCTGCTCCAACTA
The DNA here is from genome assembly GCA_963693085.1 of Alisma plantago-aquatica. Lineage (NCBI taxonomy): Eukaryota > Viridiplantae > Streptophyta > Magnoliopsida > Alismatales > Alismataceae > Alisma > Alisma plantago-aquatica. Next base: position 882,508,379 of record OY856413.1, on the reverse strand, counting down.
TCCTTTTGAGCGGTTCTCCCTTACTGTGGCTCTACAGATATGGACATCCTTCGTTGGAGAGCTTGAGAAAATTAGAACTTGAGTTATCCCAAGTGTCTTCATTAGAGTATCAGTCCTATAATTATGGGGAAACATCATAGAATTTCTAATCCCAGTCGTGTCAATAAACGGGCTTCTTGTCCCTTTGAGTTAGTCCATAGTGATGTTTGGGGTCCTGTAAAAGACAAAAGCTATAATGGTTTTTGCTATTTCATTTCCTTTGTGGATGATTTTTCTCGCATGACATGGATTTATTTGTTGAAGAGTCGAGAGTTTGTGTTATCCATTGTCAAGCATTTTCATCAAGAAATAAAAGTCCAATTTGATTGCAATATTAAATTCTTCAATCCGATAATGCCTTGGAATATGTTCAAAGCACTATGGTTGATTTTTGTAGCTTTGTTGGGATGATACATCGTACGTCCTTCCTCACACCCCTCAACAAAATGGGGTAGCAAAAGGAAAAACCGTCAACTTCTTGATATTTCCAGGACAATTATGTTTCAATCCAATGTTCCTAAGAGATTCTGGTTTGATGCTTTACTTACTACCTGTTTCCTTATTAACAGGCAGCCCTCTTTTGTGCTTCAAGGACATACTCCATTCTTTGTCTTACATCTCAAGGATCAGCCATTTCTTGTTCCCCTTAGAGTGTTTGGTTGTACTTCTTTTGTCCACAATTTTGATCCTAAGGCTCATAATTTATCCCCTAGGTCGATTAGGACTCTTTTTCTTGGTTACTCCAACATTAGCAAAGGGTACAAGTGTTATTGTCCCGGACTCCGTCGTATGTTTGTGTCTAGGGATGTAACTTTTCATGAATCCACTCCATATTTCTCTAGTGTTCCCAGTAAGGGGGGGCAACTGTGTGAGAGTGCAACCACCACATCAGAGTGAGAGAGTGTCACCTATCATTCCTAGCTATATTGTAGTTCAGGAAGAGCTGCCAGCATATGGTACTTTAATTCAGCAATATTCATATGTTTACAACAGACGAGGCAGACAGGATCCAGAGGAGGTAGCGACTCAAGTCTCTGAGCATTCCCCATCTCCCTCTACTCAATAGACTCTTGTACTCGTTCTTGTACTGTTCGACATCTTATTGCAAGTGTGTTTTGTTTGTCAAAATTATCTAAGCAGGCATGTTCATTCGCTCTTGGGATTAATTATGTGGTCATTCCAAGAAATCATCTTGATGCTATGAAGGATATTGGCTGGAAACAGGCAATGCATATGGAAATGTCTGCTCTTCTACAAAACAACACCTGGGAACTTATTGACTTACCTCCAGATAAAAATGTTGCAGGCTGCAGATGGGTATTCATAGTGAAACATAATCCAGATGGTTCAGTTGAGAGGTTGAAGGCTAGACTGGTGGCAAAAGGTTACACTCATACATATGGGGTCTTGATTTCTTTGAGACCTTTTTACCTGTGGCTCATCTGAATTCAGTGCGGATTCTTATTTCTCTAGCTACTAATTTTAACTGGCCTCTATTTCAGCTTGATGTCAAGAATGTCTTTCTTCATGGTGATCTACAGGAAGAGGTGTACATGGAGCAACCTTTTGGTTTTGTTGCTCAGGGGAGTGTCAGAAGGTGTGTAGATTGAAGAAAGCCATCTATGGGTTGAAACAATCTCCTAGAGCTTGGTTTGATAAGTTCAGTGATGTTATACTGAAGACGGGCTTTTCTCGTTCTGTGACTAATCACTCCTTATTCTATTCTATCTCTTGTTGGATCTATTATTATTGTTGTATATGTTGATGATATAGTTATCACCGGCAGTGATTCTATAGGCATATCACGTGTGAAAGAAGAATTGCAGGGGGATTTTCATACAAAGGATTTGGGCAAACTGAGGTATTTTCTGGAAATTGAAGTACTTAGATCTCATGCAGGTGCTGGATTTACTGCAAGAAGCAGGTATGAGTGAGTCCAAGTTGGTGTCTACTCCTATGGACTATCATGCGAAGGAGACTACTGATGATATTGATTATCCAGATCCAGGATATTACAGGAAAATTGTTGGTAAACGGATATATCTAACAGTTACTCGCCCTGACATTTCCTTTGTTGTAGGAGTGGTGAGTCGGCATATGAGCTCACCACAGCAGTCACATTGGACAGCAGTTTGCCATATTCTGAGATATCTGAAAGGAGCACCTGGTAAGGGGATCACCTATTACAGACCCAAGACCCATGTGTCTACTCTTGTTCTTACCGGTTATGCCGTTGCAGATTGGGTTGGTAATCTGAATGACAGGAGGTCTACTTCTGGATATTGCATGTTTCTAGGAAATCACCTTATCACCTGGAAAAGCAAAAAGAAGAATGTTGTGGCAAGATCTAGCACGGAGGCCGAGTATCGAGCAATGGCTCATGCCTGTCGCGAGTTACAGTGGGTTCAATCTGTGTTTTCTGAATTAAATATTCTTGTGTTGTCTCCCATAGAGCTCAGATGTGACAATCAAGCTGCAATCTATATTGCCAAGAACCCAGCCTTCTATGAACGCACTAAGCACATAGAGGTTGACTGTCACTTCATCAGAGATCAGATCAAGAAAGGTACTGTTGTGACTCTGCACGCCAAATCTGAAAATCAACTTGCAGATGTTCTCGCCAAGCTATTGAGTCCAGCAGCATTTCAGAATTTTTGCAACAAGTTGGGTATATACACGATGTGTACGCTCCAGCTTGAGGGGGAGTGTTAATATAACTTATTTATATTCAGCTTTATTATATTTTGTACTGTTGGACCTCTATGTAATTTCTCCAAGTTCTCTTATTAATAAAAGGGAGAGGGCACTTTGCTCCTCTCCACACACTGCATTGCAGTACCCTATCTTTCTTGTTCACATACTTCAATATGTCATTTTTTGTAACTTGTATTGGACTAAATAATTGGCCTCTTCTATGGATATTATTATTCAATATTGTAGTTATGCACTTGCCAATTACTTATGAGTTAATCTTAAATGAAATGAGATCATTTATTTTTGCATTTCTTATGTGCATACATACATACATACATGACACAACATACACACACACACATATATTTATCTAAGTACATATATATTGCTAGATAATTATTTTATAAATAATAAAAAGTTGTTGCATCCATTGTCGTGTTCGTGTCCTATATTTTCTAAAATCATCATATCATGTGTTTGTATCCATGTCAGTTTATGTATTTGTGCTTCCTAATACAAAATTAAAGCAGTCTTTTCAAAACAAATTCCAAACCAATGATCTAGGTCAGTTAAATACTTTCAAGTTATTGTAGTGGCTAGGCTCAAGGATGGATTTGTCTTATCACAATGCAAGTACACCTTCATTTTCTTGAATAAAACAGCAATCTGGAAGCAAAACCCACAGACTCACCAATGGTACCAAAAGTCAAGATGTATAAAGATCAGGGGTGTCGCTTACAGGCCCATAGAGATACAAGAGGCTGGTTAGGAAGCTCAACTATCTCACATAACTGGCCCTACTATCTCCTGTGTTGTGACTTGTGAGTATGGTTATCCAATTCATGGATAAACCATGCACCCGTCACCAGGATGTAGTTACTCGGCGTCTCTATTGTCCAAAAAGAACCCCCAGTAAAGGCATTTTTCATTCTTGTTGTGGCACTAAGGTGAAGGGATTCTTAGATGTAGATTGAGCAAAATATGTCATTAAATACCGAATTCACCATTCTATTACTGGCCATTGTAACTTCTTGTGAGGCAATCCGGTATTTTTTTTAAAGCAAGAAGCAAAATTCCGTGCCCAAATCCAGTGCAGAGTTTGAATATCGAGTCATGGCTAGTGCTACTAGCGAACTCATTTGGCTCAAAATTTTATGGAAGAACTTGGATTTGTTAGAAGTAATTGATATGTAGTGTGATCATCAAATCGTAGACCATACTGCTTTATGTCCACTTTCTGGAACAAACAAAGCATATAGAAGTTGACTATCACTTTATTCAGAGGAATACAAGATAAGTCGGTCAAGGTCACTTCGGCCAATCAATTAGCAGACTTATTCCCTATAATTCTAAATGGGTGTCGGGTCAAATTCCTATGTAACAAGCTTGGTGCCCATGATATATATGAACCAACCTAGGGGGTGTTAGAATAAGTGTAAATAATCATTTATATTCTTTTCTTGAATATTGAGATTAATTCCACATCATAAACAGGTATTGGCAGCCGCCCATAGTCCTATATAGATATGTGCTGTATTCTATAGAAAACACTAGTCATTGGTCTCCAGAATCATGTTTGCAACAGGTTATAAGGTTTGAAGAAATCATTGATATTGTTTGGGCTTCCCTACATAGTGTGTGTGCTGGAGTGACATGATTAATGAGATGAATTAGGACTGACAGAGGTGAACAAAGATAACGAGGTGAGAACTAAGGCAAATACATTTGATTTTGTAACAAGACTAAGATGCAATATGTGGATCAACTTAAAAGGGTTTCTATTAAGGATTGGTCTTAATTTAAACTTATTTTATGTCGTAGCCTTGTAGCTACAGATTCCTCAGAATTGACACACTCACATAGACAGACAGACAGATAGACAGAGAGAGAGAGAGAGAGAGCAGAAAGATTATAGTATCCAATAACAATATAGTATTTACTTGACATCTGATATATCTCTTCTTTCTTTTCCTTTTTTGGCATATTTACTTCACCAAGAGACCAGAGTCGAGACTTCAGAGCAATATATGTTGAATGCAGGTACATTATATAAACAGTGTAATAACTGAAACTCTATGAGCAATAGATAATAATGACACAGTCAATTGAAGTGCAAGTTTGCCATAAAAAAACATACAGAAGTATATGATAATTAGGAACTAAGAACTATCAGGAAAGAGAATGTTCCAAATCTGCAAGTACTTACTTTAGAAGAAAGATTCCCGCAATAATCACATCAGACATGTGAGGAAAAGGAACCATCTTGAATGTTTGGTCCATAGTTGCTATCAAAAGAGTATGGGTCTTTGGTGTATGAAATGTAACGCTTCTTCTCATGTGTAGTATCTGGAACTGGTGATGGTGCTTCAGCCTTCATATCCTCCTTGTAATGCCTGACCTCCACACGTTGAATATGTTTGATTTTATACCAATCCTCGTTGTCCTTATAACATCGAGAAACTAAACTGTTGTTACCCTTTACATCCAGCCTCTGTAGTTTGCTCATGTCAACTAACCACTCTGGAAGTGCCTCCATTCTATGATCCAGGAAAACTAGATGCTTCAAAGCCTTGATATTTTCTATTTTTGTTAATGAAGGGCATCTGCAGACATACATGAGCTTCAAAAGTGGGAGATTTTGAACATTTTTCAAGTTTGGATTTCTTGTTATACGCAGCTCCAAAACACTAGGTAGCTTTTTGATTGCTCTTAGGCTTGTCAGTTCTTCAATTACTAACTCCTCCAAGCTACTAACATGACTCAAGCCACGTGGAAGAACTGCAAACTTGGGGCACTTCAATATGTGCAATTTCTTCAGGCAAGGCAGTGCTCCTTCTCGTAGACCAGACCACTCCAAAAATTCAGAAAGCCTAATAAAGTACAGTTCTTCTAACTTAGGAAAAAAACCATTGCCAAAGAACTCAGAACCAATCTTCTGCACGGCAACAGCACCCCTAATGTCAAGAACTTTCAAACATTGCAGTTGCCCCAATGGTGGAAGCTGTAGGCAAAGCTTGCAGTCTTCAAATCGTAACCACTTTAGCCTAGAGAGGTGTTGTTCCCTTATCCAACTTGGAAAGTTCTGGCCAGAGAAACCCTCTATGTGAATCGCCTCTAGGTTTCTGGGAGGCTCTAAAGCTTCATAGATTAAATGTATGTTATTAATTTTGTCCATGTCCATTGCTTCGGCATCTACATCTGTTATTGGAGTAGAGGATAATTTCAGATATGTTAACATCATTTTATCCATCAGAGCAGCCTCCTTTGCATCTTCCTTGCATGCAATTTTCTCTAGCTGGTATAATGAAAGGCATGTCAGTTTGGAAAATGTTTTTAATTCCTTTACACTTGCATTGTAATTTACTGCAAAACCTTGAAGTGTCCTAAGCTGCATCAGCTTTCCTATCCCAGTTGGCAAGCTAACAAGTTGAGATAAACCCGACCCCACATTTAAATGTCTCAAATTCTGCAGACGAGCTACTTCATTCGGGAGTGTTTTTAAGTGTTTGGAACCATTAACTAACAATGATTGGAGGTTAGAAAGTTCTCCAATTGAGAGCGGCAATGCTTTGAGCCTGGAGAAGGACAAATTGAGATGCCTCAACTGTATAAGTTTCCCCAAAGTGCTTGGCAAAGTCTCAATTCCAGTATAACTAAGATCTAAAACCCGCAGATGCATTAACTTCTTCAAAACGGAACCATCCAAAATTTTAAAAGATGGGTTCCTCGAGAGCATTAACGTTCTCAAGCTTGTAGGCTTCCCGGAGATCCGTGGAAATTCCGTCAAATCCTTCTGCACATAGTACGAGTGGCGGTACGCCATGGGATGGGGATCGTAAATGTCAGATCCAACAGAGATTAAAGAGTGTCCAAGATCTCGCATCAGGTCATGCATTGTGCATCCTTTCCCATCAAAGTACTCTGGTGCTTCTTGCAAAAGGTTCCTCGTAATCAATTCCTTGTAGCATCTCTCACCTTCCTCTTCAATCTCCTCGGTCGAACTGCCATCCATAAAGCCCTCAGCAACCCAAAGCTGTACGAGGTTCTGGTTATGAAATTTAAAACTCTCCGGGAACAGTGAGCAGAAGGTAAAACACAGTTTGTGCTGATAGTCAAGGTCTGAGTAGCTCAGCAACAAGCTCTTTCTCTCCTCAGGAAGGTTTGAGTGCCATATACTATTTCTGGACACTTTCAACCACTGCTGTACATTCCTTTTGTTTTTTAAACTCCCTCCAATCGCCTTGATGAATAGAGGAACACCCCGACATTTTTTCACAATCTCAAGACCAACAGTTTTGAAACTTAAGATATCTTCCTGCCTATCTTCTTCGCCAAAAGCAACTTTGCACAACAATGACCACCCATCATCCTCCATCATTGGATTGACCATAATCTCAGCTGCACCTGCCTCATTTGCAATCTCTCGCTGCTTCTGTCTGGAGGTGATTATAACAGCACTGCCACGAGCAGCCTTGCTCAGAGGCTCCTTTAAGGAAGCCCATGAGGCAGCATCCCACACATCATCCAGCACGAGGAGCACCCTCTTGCTTATCACTTGGTTACAAAGCATGGGGACAAGCTCTGCAATTTTAGTGGCATCAATAGTGTCCTTGCGTGAAACTTGTCTGATTACCTGCCGCAGAAGTTCACTGACATCGCAGTTCCTAGAGACACATACCCATTCACAGACTTCGAATTGGGTCTTGACTTGTTGGCTGTTGAAGACTTTTCTAGCAAGCGTTGACTTCCCGATTCCCGCCATGCCCGTAATAGCATATACAGCAACCGCATTGTTTGAAGAACTGCTTCCTCTAGTCAACAATTCAACCAACCGGGACTCCTTTTCATCAACTCCCACTATACCTGAAGATCCTTCAAACATCATTCCATGAGTGTCCTCCGTTGCTCTGCATACGCCTTGGGGTTTCGGTTGACATTGTTGAAAATCTAGTGCCCTTGAATAGTCATCCTTGATCTTGTCAAAGACCCCTTGAATCTTCGAAGCCATCTGCTTCACCTTCCATCCGAACTTGTGGCGAACACAAAACTCCTTAGGATAGGAAAGGACGGATAAAGATTTAAACTTTACCACCTTGACGTCATTCTCAGCATCAAATGGCCTACGGAGTTGCTGAGCAGCAACTAGGCAGTCTGCAAGAAGGTCCTCAGCATCGTAAAAGGCTTCATTGAGCTTTCTCAACAGGTTGTTGCCGTGATCTGTCTTCATGCTTTTCCCTGCGGCTGCCTCAAGGATTCCTTTCATCTCCGTCATAGTATCCAAGAGATCCTTGAGTTTCTCGTTCACATTAAGGATGGTGACGCACTCGTCCTTCATTAAGGTTGCGACTTGCGTGATCAAGTATTCGCCTAAGGGTTGCAGGAACAAGCTGACAGGATCCATTTTCCGAAATCAGCACGCAGTTGTAGCTGTAGATATGTAGGCCTTGAACAATGGTAGGAAAAGGGACACTTCTCCTGACCTCACCCTGTCTATCTTTCTAAGTTGGTTTGAATTTGCCCCCTACATAATGATTTAAAAGCAAGCCAAAAGACCAATTTTTATCGTACAAAAACAGGCGAAGAATATATGAGACCATCATTCTTTTTATCTAAATTATTCTTAAACTAACACAGGCGACGACTTGCAGGAGTCATCGATAGTCGATACCCGTCTCCAGCTGTTTTTAGTCGGACCCACGCGCCATCTCGAAGGCCTACTTTGATGCTTCCTCTAGTGAACGAGTGACGACTTCGCGCCAGGAAGAACACTCGAAGAAGAATTTTCCTCCCCGAATGGAGGATGGCCAGGAGCAGCTCTCCCGCATATTGAACCATCTTCGTCAAGTCCGGTGGCACACCCGACCTACCCGCGAATATTCGCTCCTTCACCAGAGCCCCGTCGCCTAACCGGCAATGGAAAAGAGAAAACCCCAGCACTGGTTTTTGTTAGAACGGCATGACTGTGATTGTCTGTTATACGACGGAAGTACGCGAGGTAGTAAAAGGGGAAGGTGAAAGGAAAAGGATTCGAAAATGACAAAATAAAATCTCTTTTCATATTCATCAATTCTCCAAAAATGTGATCAATGACGCAACGAGCAACAAATTCCTTTTTTATTATAAAATCTATAAATCTAAAAAATAAAATTATAAGATTTAGATGATAGTAGCATAAGGTTGAAGGCGCGGTAGAAGAGAAGTCATGTCAAGAAAAATGTTAAAAAATAATAGTGATTTGCCATACAAGTTGTACTTATTTTTTTACCTTTATGAAGTGACATCTCATTTATTTAACATATTTTAAAGTTATTTGAAAGAACGCCAGTCAGGGTACAGACCCTAGTGAGGTCAACACAGGTATGCTTGTCATGTGCCTAATCAAATAATAAGATCTCAACAGGATGTTGGGAGGATACTATCAAGTCATGTGTCAAGGAAGGCGACAGGAGCCTCTCTTAAGACCTTTAACCTAGCTTGAGAGATAGTGTCAAAAAGAATATCATGAACTACGTTGTGTTAAAACTCATATACAGGTCTTCTGCGACAATGCATAGCATGATCACCAACGGCATCGAGATATGCGTTGTTGCAAATCTAGCAACTTTCATCACCTAGATATAAGGAAATCTTTATTCAGTAATGAAGGATAGCTTGATACTTAATAGGTGACATGGAAAAACCAAGTGTTGGTATGTATGCACAGAGTGCCAATCATGTGATGATTGTAATGTGGTATGATGTAATTGATTTGATAATAATAAAAGATGATTCTGTTTTATCTATTTTATTTAGTTATGAGATAATGATATAACATAATAAATGTCTAAAAATGATGATAGTCGATGACGTATGCCTTCAGGTTTAGGACATGGACAATGAGATCATATGTATGATAAGAGTACATACATTCTTATTATGTCCCTAGTCGGATGTTACTATGGAAGCAAAATAGACAACGGTAATACATAAGACTAGAATGTGTGTTGGTTGATGGCAGAATCTCATTAGTCATGATATGTGATATCAAACCAAGCATGTAGGTACTTATTATAGAATAGTGTACCGGAGATAACCACCTTAAGAGTAATACGTGGAACCATTGAATGGTAGTTAGAATCAACTCTCACAGTGATAGTGGTGATTGTACTTCTTAGAACCGAAATCACTACACTCATCACATTTCATTTGATGAATTTTGATATCAACCAACGTGACCTTGAATAAGGTTTGTCATAAGGTAGTGCTCGGGTACGTTGTGACACATGGGGATTGACTGTGAGTGATGCATATGAGATTTGTCCCTCATATTAGAGATTGATATCCTGGCCACTTGATAAGCAAGACTGAAAAATGCATGGCCATGCTCATGTGAGTCAATATATGATATTGAGCTCACATGTATCTCAACAGTCTGTTTTAGTTCAAGAAATATGGATTGAACATTGAGAGGATGACGATTGCATGCCTCAAGTTCAATCTGAATATCAGTAATAAAGGAATCACAATATCATTGTAACAATGATTAAGGATTGTAGCTTGAAGTTGTTATCCAACTTTCCAATTACTTAGGTAACAATGATGTGTTGCTAGATACTGCTCATTGCTTGCGATGTCATAAATTAGTTATGGACATTCACTTCCAATGTAATTTGAGATCTATAGGGTCACACACATAGGATGCACATGGAAAAGGATTTTACTCATGAATATGGCTTATCTTGATTACTAAATTAATAGGTATTTAATTTAAACAACATTGATTGTATATTGGTTGAACTGGAATTTGAATCGACCGGTTCAGAAGTGAACCACCCAGTTCAGAATATGAATAGCCATGTTCAGAAGTGAACCGACCGATTCAGTATGTGAGTTGACTGGTTTAGATTGTGAATCGATCGGTTGAGCAATCAGTAAAATTGGATCAAGGATTGATGTTGACGTCATGTCGTACGTTAATCGTCACATTAAAAGCCAATATATTTGCAAATAGGAAATATAGTGATCCGACCAATTTAAGTGTTGAATCAATCGATTCACTTCACATATGAACTAATTGATTCATAATGTGAACCAACCAGTTCAGAAATGAACTGCCCGATTCAGAAGTGAACCAACCATTTCGTGACTTGCAACAGCCAAAAATTTAGCAAAATCTGACTCTTTGACTTTCAGTTGATCTGGAAATGATGACCCTGGCCCTCCTATAAATAGAGGGGTAGTCAAGGCTTTCAAGAGACACAATAATAAGCTCTGATAATTGTTGTCCTCTCACAGTTGTGGTAATGTGAGAGCTCGAGCAAGTCTTACCCGTACAAGGAGAGACAACTTGAGAGAAACAACAAGGGAGAGCAAGTCAACGTTGGCACATTGACGTTCAAAGGAACAACTCCTTCCCATTGGCTCTACAAGCGTGATGAGGAGTTCTTGGTGATTCACGTGGACTACGTAGAGGTGTATAGGCCATTGTTGCCACACTAGGAGGACAACAACCACCGCTATATGTGGTGTTGCACCAGGAGGCCATTGTTTCTAGTTGTCCGTGTACGTATTGTGAGGAGTGCACATCACCAAGCAAGAGTAGTCGTTGAACTTACTACATGACCTGGTATATTTTTTGCTACCTTCTTTCCTAGATACATCCTTGTTGACATGATTCGCTAGTAAAGTATTAGGGACAAAATTTTGTTTGTGTTTCCTTCTCTGATGTTCCTATTCCCCCGCATCAAGACGGTGACGACCCGATTACAAATCAAGACATCACCAGTAAAAATACAGAATTATCACAAATAACAAAATTACTAAAAACCACTAAAAATTAAAACCAGTTTACACATAGATCATTGTCCAGTAAGCTTTTACACAAAGGACCAAAGCTTTACATACACACAGTTCATGTCATGCATTCAGTATGGCGTCTCTTCTCGAGGATAACAATATCATTTGCTTTACTTTGATATATATACAACAACATTATAAAAAACTCGAGATAAGCAAACCAAAATCTCAAGTCGTTCGTAAAAACCACTAAGAACTATCTCCCAAGGACCTGAGAGTATAGAGACAACACATAGACATCTATCTACAAAACCCTGACAGACAGCGTATTTGACCTGAAATACTATTGTTCTTCTTGCTGACACGATCCTTATTCTGTAGCTCAGTTCCTAGTCCCTCGTCCACGACCACCTAAAAAAAATGTGGATCCCACAGGGTGAGACTATTATCCCAGCTAGAGATATAACTCTCTACCAGCAATATTATTATCACAGAAAATAATATAAAACTGAACCGCGGGTATTCTATTTGTTTAACAGATGTATCTTCAAGTACCTAGCAAGGATATTGATAACAGATCTATAAATCATCTTTTGCTTGAAAAGGAATATGAAGAACATGTATAACATCTATCTATCAAGATATATAAAAGTAATAAGGAATCAACCAATGTTTCTGTATTTGGTCTTTAAACAAATATATTACACGTCTAATTACATGTTCACATTCATACTTATGCCCAGAGGATATGAGATATACCACTCATACTCCAACTGACCACTAGTAAGTCAAAATCGATACCATACAAGGTCAATGGCAGATACGGTTGTCAAGACCTCACCTTTCTCGGTCAGTATGAGAACACTTAGGTAACACTTAGGTTTAGGATGACATCCTGTGTCTACTGTGATTAGCTATGTTGTGGTATAGTGGCATCTTTACTATAGAGTTACTGTCGTAGCATGTACTCTCTTCAGGAGAAGACCACTTAGCTTTCCCGGATTATCAGGATGACCACTGAGTGATCCTATTTTGATTTTTATCAAGAAGTACACTGAGCAACCTGATGTATTTAGGGAGTCCACTTGAGCACCCTTATTTAGTTTGGGAGTCCACTGAGCACCCTTATATTATCGCATATTCAAAAATATATGTTCCGAGTAAAAACTCATTTCACCATTCAGCAAATGTTGACACTGAATGGATCTATGGTCTGGGAAACTACATGATAATATTCATCTTGCTTAATTAAGTACATTACTATATCTTTTAACATCAATCAAGTTACAAAGAAGATTTACATCAAATGCTACAAAGAAAAGTATAATTGCATTTATCAAATACTTTCATATTCCTTGAGTCACATAGTTTTCTTAGAATCTCAATCTCTTATCATCATCACACTTGGGTATTCAACCCTTAATTCATCACTGAGTACTATCACCACTTAGCAAATGACCATTACCTCTAGGTCATCAGACCCGAGTATTTATTCACATAGTCCACATAGCTCATTGCATTGTTTCACATAACAACATAGTTCTTACTTGGCCATGCTCATGGCCTTAGGATACTTGCATGGTTATTATACCATATTATCAACAATTTCAAACACATGTCTATAATATACTAAGGAACACATCCTCTTTTATGAATTAGGGTTATAGTCAATCAATTAGGGTTTCAAGATCTCATTAGTAAGATTATATCTTAACTTATACTCTACTCTTCTTAGGAATAATATCGAAGGTTAATCTTATAGTCGTCTTTCCATTCTTAGTTTCTCTTTCATTCTTACTAAGATGTAGGTTACTTATTTCACATCTTTAAGGTTGACATCTCATCATTATCAAGTTGAGTTAAGCATATTCATCACTTAGACAGGCTCAATGATTAAGGACATGCCTACCATATCAAGTAGCATGATTGATAATGTCATTCTAATGTATTTGGAAATGCATATATTCAATTAATCTCATTGGTGAAACCACATCCTCACATTAGGTATAGGGCATATCCCTTATCACCATATTGTTTAGTCATGTTAGTTAGGTATCACTTTACCTTTCTCATATTAAGTCCACTTCATATCGTATAGTAGGGTGCACCATATAGGGCATGTCCATATCTCATGTAAACAATATTATATTGTTTCTACTCCTTAGTTGGTTATGTCAACTCTCAATTTAAACTCCCATATTGGTCTTCCATCATATCGGGTTGTCTCTTGGATTTCCATATTGGGCTCCATCTTGGGTTTCTATATCGGGCTCCATCTTGGGTTACCATATCGTGCACTCACATTGGACTTGCCATATGTTGGGTATCATATCGTGATCTCATGTTGGACATCATACTGGTTTTCACCATATTGGTTTATCTCATAGGTTCACCATATCGGGTAAGTGTATTGGGCAACATATCGGGCATAGGTGTTGGGCACCATATCGGGCATGGGTATTGGGCACCATATCGGGTACCCATGTTAATCGATACCTCATGACCATATCGTGTGCCCATTACTAATAAGAACCTTGAACTCAAATCATAACAAGGTGATTACCAAGTTGTTCTTTTAACCCTAACACCAAGTAAAGGGGTATATCAAGTTTCAAAGATCAAAACATATCGGGTGTAACATCCCTGACCTGGGTTATGAGTTAACCCTAGGTTTTTTGCCTAAATATGTAATTAAATCTTTGTGATTAACTCTGAGCATGTAATTAAGTTTCTCAGAAACATATATTTCAGTATTTGCTCCTTTTTATTTAAAGTTGTAGCATTGTTTTGATATACAGGGACATATGTGCAATTTACCCAATTAAAAGGGTTAGCTTGCAATTTGCACATGATGAGATGTTCCTCTGATGTTGAGACATCATGAGAATCTTTTTGGCAAAGTATGAGGGATTTCCCAAGCTTGGGCACCAAGGTGCAGCTGTGGAAGCAATTCCGGTGCTTGAAACCCTAATTTGGGATAAAATGCAATTTACCCAAATTAAGGGATTCAATTTGTAAAACATATCATCTAATGTATCTTTTAGAACTCTTACCATCATTAGAGAAGAAATGATGAGGAAGTCACCTCAATTGAGTTATCAAGTTATGAAATATGCCTTGTGATTGAATAATCAGGGTATATGTGCAATATCTTTTTATGTATGTACCTTAGTATTAGATTGCTCTTCTTTGCCTTCTTTGTTCTAGACCTTAAGAGAAGGTTTGTCCTTAGAATAAAGAGGAAGGGACGAGCAAGTAATGAAGGAAGGACTTAATTGGAATTATGGGGAAACTTATGGGCCTTTAATGAAACATCACCCAAGTATATGTATACTTCACCTCTCAAGCAAAGGAACCTTTCCTTCGTGCATATCACTGTTTTCCCTTTTGCTTGGCCGACTAAGGACTGTCTTGGAGCTCAAGAGTAACGACCAAGGGTGCAAGGTAGGTTTGAATCCCTCTTCTTACCCAATTCCATGGTTAGAACTCGAATTCAAGGTCAACTTCATGGCTAACTCTTGAAACCCTACCTTTCTAGCCATCTCTTTTCGTTCTTCCTTGGAGTTTTCACCTTGGACAACCTGTGGGAACTCAAGGAAGCCATTAGAGCTTGGAGCTTGAAAGCTTGGAGCTCAAGAAGCAAGCTTTAGGCGGGTTTTATAACTCTAAACCCATGCTTTACTATGTACATCTCTTATATGCGTTTAGATGATAGCTCTTCATGTTTCCCTACTTTTCCCTGCTATTTTGCAAGCAAATCCATGGGATATTCGTACTGTTCTTGATCTAGGAGATGAAGGCGTGATTTACAAGAAAAACCCACCGCTTTTCACTTTCTTAAACGGTCTCACCAGTTTGCTCTCTCGGTCTCAAGACCGCGAGGTGAGCAAACGGTCTCGAGACCGCGACAGGGCAAACGGTCTTCAAGACCGTTTGTCCCCGTTGACTGAGCATGGACAGTATAAGAAATCTGTTCCTAATTATATAGGCTAATTACCCTCAAAATTTAGGAGGCTAACTCCAAAGGAATCGGGAGATATGACCTTTTTAAATAACAACTTTAAATGAATTTATTCCTGATTCTCAAACGGTCTGAAATTGCCTTTTTGGGCAAACGGTCTCAAGACCGTGTAAGGTCGTTGACCAGGCGTTGACCGTATGAGATTACTGTTCAAAATAATGTTAGTTAACAACTCACCAAGTTTTATGGTCTAATTCCAAACGGGATAAGAGTTGAAGGATGAATACTAGGGCTAACCCTAGGTGAAATCAGTACTGAAATTATGGTGACCTAATTAGGGTTTTTAGGGTTGATTGACCTAAACGGTCTCAAGACCGTTTAGGGGTCACCCAAACGGTCTCAAGACCGCGAGGGAAATCAACCATGACCGTTTGGAGGTCTGGGGTCAAGATTAGTTGACCAATTGAAGGTACAATTACACCAAATTACATTGCAATTAAAGTATTGATATAATCATCAACTCAATTTGTTCAACCTTGTTGAATTTCCACTAGAATCCAAATATTGGATGGGCAAACGGTCTCAAGACCGTTTGGAACTCATCCAAACGGTCTCAAGACCGAGAGGACAATCACCCAAGACCGTTTGAAGGTCTAGGGTTAAGTAATTTTACCAATTGAGGACCTAATTGCAAATAAGTTATCAATTTAATCAAAATTCTGTTTTGTGGTTCAATCATGATTTAACCCATATCAAATCACCTTAGACTTTGATGAAATCTTGGGCAAACGGTCTCAAGACCATGTGGGGTCCACCCACATGACCTAAGACCGTTTGGGTCAATTTTGGGCCCAATTGGAGCTCAATTGAAGGGTTCAACCTTGTGTTAATGCACATTGTTGAGTGTTGATGGGTGAACATTGATAGACCCTAATTGAATCGATTTCAATCCTAATTGGTCAACAATTGAGGGTCAATTGAACGACCAATTGGTTAAGCATAACCTTAATTAACCCAATTCATAAGTGGTCAACATAACTCTGACCTTTTGAGGGCTTCAACATGGGTTAACATTATCGGTTGTATCATTGAATCTTGTTGAAGGTCCAAGCGGCTGAGACCATGAGAGCCTCGCGGTCTCAAGACCGTGAGAGGGCTCGCGGTCTCAAGACCGTGAGGGGGCTCACGGTCTCAAGACCGAGAGGGGGCTCACGGTCTCAAGAACGCGAGGGGCCTCGCGGTCTTGAGGTCAAAGAAGGGCAAACGGTCTTCATGATCCTCGCGGTCTTAACCTCATTTTGAGTCTTCGCGGTCTTGAACCAATGGAGGGCTCGCGGTCTTGGAGGAGGAAGAGGCCTCACGGTCCTGAGGTCAAAGGTGACCAAACGGTCTACACATCCTCTCGGTCCTTATGTCAATTGGTCAAAAGGTCAACTCAACCAATGGGTCTCAAATCGATTGAGGGTCGATGGTTGAGATCGATCAAGATAATTCAAGGTTGACTTCTTTCAATCAATTAATGATATAAATGGTTCAATGTTGCCCTAATCAAACCCTAATGATAACCTAGGATATTAAGGGTTTAATGGACTACGGTTTTGACCATGATGATGATCAATGGGGTGAATTACCAAAATACCCCTGAAGGGTAAATTAAGTAATACCTTGATCAAATCAAACCCTAATCACATGATGGTGATGTTTTGGGCTATGTTAGCCTATGATGACTTAATCCGACCTGATCTAGAGTGATGTTGACATCACCTAACTTTATGATGAGAGAGAAAGTACTTCTAGAGAGATAAAGTACTTCTAGAGAGAGAAAGTACTTCTAGAGAGAGAAAGTACCCTTTTCAGGTGAAAACTCAATTAAAGCATCTCCAATGCACAGGAATAAGCATAATTAGGGTATGATCCACCTGTGTGAGATCATAGAAACCCTAATTATGATAAATGATGAACCTTTAACTAATCTAAGAGCATCAATGAAGATGTTACTCATACATGATGATGTTATGAGTTCAATTCACCTTAATGTGAATAGTAAACCCTAATTCAAGGGTGATGACATGTAATGTGAATAGTAAACCCTAATTCAAGGGTGATGACATGTAATGTGAATAGTAAACCCTAATCCAAGGGTAATGGCATGCTTTTGAGTATTAAACTATTTTTGATGTGAATTAGAGATTTAACTCTTATGACAAGAGTAGGAAGTATATTCCTTATTTTTGTATTACCTTTATCAGTTGTATTAACCATGCAGGTTCTGATATGAAGGTAATCATATCCAGGTATGGATGTTGATGTTATATTCATTAAAGGCATGTTGTTAGCCTTATGAATAAGTAAAGTAATCTGATGCCTTGTCAGTGGCATCCTATGCTGATAATGGGCTGTGAGAGCCATGAATACCATCAAGGTCATGCCTTAGAGATGGCTTGTGATGAGGATAATGAGAAATGATGATTGATATGAGTTAGGCCTGTTACATTTAGTATTCTTCTTTTATAGCTGCTATGCTACTGTTATTGTTTGGAGAACAATGTATGCTGTTAAAGAATACTGAATGTACCTAACTAATCAAGTATAATGTAGAGCCCTGATCATAGATCCATCATTGTCAAAGATTAAGTGATGGTGAAACATGTTTTCCTCAGGGAACTCCTGGAGCACATACTTTTGAGTATGTGGGGTACATGGATGTGTAGAACCTTACATCCTAGTGTAGGAAAGTGATGTAGATGTGTAATCTATCCATCCTTCACTATAATTCCATACCGTATCAGTGGTAGGTAAACATGAAACCTCCTGATGACGAAGAAAGCACAGATATCCGTATCAGTGGTAGGTAAATATGAAACCTCCTGATGACGAAGAGAGTACAGAACGCCACTGTAACTCTAGAATAGCGAAGGACCAGTTTACCCTGGTGAGCTATAGTAGTAGAGACACGAGATGTCCTACAAGTGATCCTCTTACTGACTGAGGAAGGTGAAGGTCATGAGAATCCAGCTCTCTTAATGACCTATGTATGATACTGATGTGACTTCTCAGCGATCAGTTGGAGTATGAGTGGTATGCCTCATCTCCACAGGGCATAATGTTGTTTGTAAAACATAATAAACCATGTAGTATAACTTGTTAGAGATGACTCCAAGTTAGTTGATTGATGTTACATTGCAATAGTGTTTATATTCTCCATATCTCCTAAATTGTAGAGATCTTGTTATACCTGCAACTGTTATAGAATACTTTGAAGGCTTTACTGCTTAAGATATTCTTTGATGTTATAATAAAGCTTCTGGCGAAGAGTTATAACTCTCGATGGGACAATTATGTATAATTGTCTCACCCCGTAGACTTCAACTTTTTAGGTGGACGTCGGAGATGAAGGAACCAGCCTACAGGTGTCCAGTCTCAGCAGCAGCAGCACCAGGAGCAGTAGTAGAATCTCAGGTGGAGATTATCCTGCCATGTGGTGTAGTTAGAGTCAGTCCTATGTGTCCTCTGTACTCTCAGGTCTTGGAGTCTTGTGTTATGTGATCTTGAGATTTTGTATCTTGATGTATATAATTACTCAAGAAGTAATTATCCTGAGATGTAAAACAATTTATCTCTCTTTATGGAAGAAGCTTTTATGGATCCAAGCTCTTGTCTCGAAAAGTTTTAATTTTCCGTGATTTTTGTCTTCCGCTGATTATCGAATCGCTTCCGCTAAGTTTTAATTGTGTTTATGTCATGGTTTGGAGATCAGAGCCCACATCGGGTTTCTAGGGTTTTGCCCATATCAGGCAAAGATATTCCTTTTACCTTGTATCATGTACAAGGTGGTAGATAGGAGTCCTCTATATCGTTCATAGAACCTATTATGACCTATCTCCATATCAGGAAAGTCTCCATGTTGGGTCCCATATCAATTGTCCCAAGTCATCAACCCATGTCATATTGCAAGATCTTCAACCCATCTCGGGTTGTTTAAGAGTGATCAACTCATACCGGGTATCCAATGATGATGTCATCATCATCAACGTCAAGATCATTAATTGGTTCACAACTATGGATAATAGTCCTAATTACATATTGGAACTCGTGATTATATTAATTGATTATAGGAAGTCCTAATTTGCAAATATTCAACAAATTGAATAATATTGAAGAAAGGATAATAATATTGAAGGGTTTGAGTTATATAACCCGCCTCTTGAAGAGCTTCCAAGATTCAAGCTTCACTCCACATGTTCCAAGGTTGAATATGAGCCTTCTCCAAGCTCCAAGGCTTGAACTCCAACCTCTTGCATGATATCTCCAATCTCCTTGGGCGATATCACCTCACTTGGTTGCTTCAACCTTCTTTGGTCGATATCTCTTCTCCTTGGCCGATACCACTTAACTCTCTTCACTATGGGTGACACAAGAGAGGGTGTTGCACAATACAAGAGGAAGGTAACTTTCTATATCTGGAAATCTTGCCAACAAATGAAGGTCAAGGTATTTATACTTGAGTTTTATAGAAAAGAGTGTAATAGGTGTCATTATCCTAAGGTACTTCATGCCACTAGCCATGCAAGGTCGACACACACTCTTTCATGCTTGCCACTTATTATCTATCCATGCAAAAATAAAAGTCCAAGGGTAAAATGGAAGACATGGATCGACTCTTGAGTTGTCCTCTAGAGCAATCTTTCTTCCACTATCTTATTATTATATTCAACTCCATCATTTACAAAGCAAAAGCAAATCGATGCTTCACATTTCCTTAAAGTGCCTTGCCTATCATGGGCCAAGACAAAGATCCACAAACCGATAGGATGCTCTCCTTATGGATCTAT
This sequence comes from Alisma plantago-aquatica, assembly GCA_963693085.1. NCBI lineage: Eukaryota > Viridiplantae > Streptophyta > Magnoliopsida > Alismatales > Alismataceae > Alisma > Alisma plantago-aquatica. Next base: position 882,488,078 of record OY856413.1, on the reverse strand, counting down.
GGCCAATAGGGACTCCTTTCCTATGTTCACAATCGATATAGCTCATGTGTATAACTTCAACTTATGCATTTTCTTATTTTCTTCATTATTAAGAGTATAACACTTCAAGATGCTTCAAACATATTGTCTTCTTCTTTTTCTCTCCTCTAGATAACACTAGGTAAGAGCAAAAACAATCTAGAGGTGATAAATTACACATTAACCCTACATTTTGTACATATTGCAAATTGTACTACAATCGATGCATCAAGCGCTTAGCATTATTTAAACAAGTTCTCACTTAGGGTTTAGGATTTGCACAAGCCACCACTTAGCATCATATTCTCTTTCATGATATATAAAACACTTAGAATATTTTCAATATGTAACATTTATAACATAACCCCATACCTTGGGTAAGTTATACTTCTCACTTAGATTATCATATAATGCACACATAGCTTTGCATATAAGCTCACATTTGGAAATAAACTTCACAAAGGCCTTAATTACTTTTCAAAAGAAAAGAACATGTTTGTAAGAAAATTACTTAAGCAAAACATCTAGGGTTAGTTCATAACCCAGGTCAGGGGTGTTACAATTATCAACCCCTAAAAGAAGGGTTTCGTCCCCGAAATCTCAAGAGAAAAGAGAAGGGTACTTCTTCCTCATTTCTTCCTCTAACTCCCATGTGGCTTATTCAATTCCACGGTGATGCCAGAGAACCTTCACAAGAATGATATCTTTCTTCTTCAACGTCTTGACCCTTATGTCAAGAATCATCATAGGGCCTTCCACAAAGGATATATATTCACTCAATTCAACCTCTACATGTTGCAGCACCATCTCTGCATCGGGATGACACTTTCTCAGCATAAACACATGAAACACTGGATGCAGTCTATGTAGCTCAGATGGCAACTCCAACCTATAAGCTACTTTTCTGATCCTTGCTATCACTGGGTAAGGTCCCATAAACCTATGGTCTAGCTTACCTTTGTTCCCAATTCTAAGAACACCTTTCCAAGGAGAGACCTTGAGATACACTCTGTCTCCAACTTGGAACTCTAGAGGTCTATGATGTTTATCAGCATAAGACTTATGTCTATCATGTGCAACCTTCAACTTCTGTTGTATAACTTTAATCTTCTCAGTTGTTTGTTGTACTAACTCAGGACCCAAAACTTGGTATTCTCTGGTTTCAAACCAGCATAACGGAGATCTACAACATCTACCATATAATGCTTCATATGGTGCCATATAAATACTAGCCTGATAATGATTGTTATAAGCAAACTCAATCAGGCTCAAGTGTAAGTCTCAACTTCCCACAAACTGAAGGACACATGCCCTAAGCAAGTCCTCCAAGATCTGTATGGTCCTTTCAGACTGCCCATCTATCTAAGGATGAAAGGTTGTACTAAACTTTAACTATGTACCAAGATCTTTATGTAATCGTTCCCAAAAATGACTTGTAATCTGGGGACCTCTATCAGATACGATTGTAGCTGGAACTCTGTGTAACCGCACTATCTCATCTATATAGATTTGTGCAAGCTTCTCAGCAGTGTAGGTTGTTTTGATAGGAAGAAAATGTGTTGTCTTAGTCAACCTATCAACTATCACCCAGATGGAATCATGACTTTTGGCTATCCTAGGCAGACCAACTACAAAGTCCATTGTCACATGATATCATTTCCACTGAGGTATAGGTAGGGGTTGTAACATCCCTGTAGGCTTCTGGTGTTCTACTTTAACCTGCTGACACACCAGACACTGCATGACAAACTCAACTACATTTTTCTTAAGACCGGGCCACCAGTACATATCTTTTAAGTTATGGTACATTTTGGTGATCCCTGGATGAATTGCATATATGGATGAGTGAGCTTCCTCCATACTAACTTCCTTAAGTTATTACTATCAGGAACTACCATCGTACCATGGTAACAAACTATCCCATCCTCTGACTCATGGAAACTATCCCGTCTCTCACTACCCAACTCCAACTTAATCCGCTAAATCATAGTATCATCCTGTTGTGCCTCTTTGATCTATTCCTTCAGAGTGGGTTTCACATGCATCTCATCTAACAACCCTGCTAACAAAGATACTTATAACTGCACATTCATATATCTCAAAGAGACAAGCATATCCCGCTTACAACATATTAAGATATTTAGTTGTACATCATGTGAGGGTGAATATGAGGATTTTCTACTGAGTGCATCAACCACTACATTAGCTTTTCTTGGATGATAATCAATAGTACAACCATAGTCCTTGATTAATTCCATCCAGCAACTTTGTCTCATATTCAACTCATGCTGAGAGAAGATGTATTTTAAGTTTTTATGATCTGTAAAGATCTGGCACGTCTCTCCATAGAGATAATGCCTCCAGATCTTTAATGTATGAACTACGACAACTAGTTCTAGATCATGTGTCAGATAATTTTCCTCATGTTTCTTGAGATGTCGAGAAGCAAAAGAAACTACAAGATTATTCAGCATCAACACACAGCCTAGACCATTCTTATAAGCATCACAAAAAACAACATACCCCTTTCCCTACTCAGGTAAAACTAACATAGGTGCACTAGTCAACTTTTCTTTCAACATCTGGAAAGAATGTTGACACTTGTCATTCCAGACAAAAGGAACTTCTTTCCTTGTCAACCTGGTTAACGGTAATGCTATAGAGCTGAAATTTTTGATAAATCTTCTGTAGTATCCTGACAAGCCTATGAAACTGTGAACCTCAGTCGGTGTCTTAGGTTTTTCCCATTCCATAATGAATTCTACTTTCTTAGGATCAACATGGATACCTGAAGCAGATATGACGTGTCCAAGAAAAGATACTTCTGATAACCAGAACTCACACTTGCTAAAATTAGCATATAAATTATGATGTCTCAACAAGGTCAAGGCTTGATGAAGATGTTGTTCATGCTGTTGACTGTCTATACTATATATCAAGATGTCATATATGAAAACCACTACAAACGGATCAAGGAAAGGCCGAAAGATTCTATTCATCAACTCCATGAATGTAGTTGGTGCATTAGTTAGTCCAAATGACATAACTATAAATTCATAATGTCCATACCTCATTCTAAAGTCCAACTTAGGTATTTCACCCTCCTTGATATGTATCTGGTGATATCCTGCCCTTAGATCAATCTTAGAAAACATTGTTGCACCACGCAACTTGTAAGGCCCCTAAACTTACTTAATGAGTTGAATGAGCTTAATTATCATAATTGAATTCTTATAACCCTAATATAACCTTGTGATATGCTTTGAAATCATAAGACAACTTAAGTTTCAAATTTGGTCCAATTTGGACACTGTTTGAGCAAGTTATGCAATTTTATGCACATTTTGGACTTTTTTGTAATTTACCCAATTGAGAGGTTTTCTTTGCAATTTATCACTTGAATTATTTTCCTTGTATATTCTATCATCATTTTTGAGCTTTTTGAGCCATGGGTGCCTATTTAAACCTTGGTTTGAAGGTGTTTTCTCCAAGGATAATTTAGGGTTTTCCCCTTCACGGATGAGCTACCTTTAGTAGCTATCAACTAATGAATTATTTGATTGGCTGGGAAATTCGACAAAGGAAATCTAAGAAGGTATATACACATGGTGAGGGAGCTTCTTGTGTGTGTGCTTGTATATTCTTAATAAATTAAGGCCATGGACACTTGGATAGATACTAGAACTTCAACTTTTTCCTTTTCTTTATCTTAAAGTGTCATATACTTATCCTCAAGAACCAAAACGAGCCGTTTTCTCTCCACCCCCTCCCTCATTCTCCCAACCTCATTCTCCCTCTATTCAGATGTGAATTTTTCTGCCCAAGGAAGAATAAAGTGGGGATCTTCTTGGAGAAAGGCTCTAAGGCTGAAGTTGACTTCATTTTAGGGTTGAAAAAGCTTCCTTCTCGTGATCTTGACCTAAAAGTGTAAGAATTCCCTTTTTTCCTCCGTATATTTCTTTGTTATCCTTCCTCCTAGCTTTCTCCAGGTTGGAACCTTTCTGTTCCATGGTAGAAATTGCTCTAAATCTCTAAAACCCTACCTTTCTTGCTCCTTATGCTTAGGGTTTGCTCATTTGATGAAGAAAGGTGCTAAATGGACGAATTCACAGCTTACTCTTGGATTTTCTACCCTACCTGCTCTAAATTTCTTCTATGTGGGGTTTTATCTTCTCATTAGAGGCAAGTTTTATAAGTTGCTCCACGTTTATTGCTTACCATAAGCTTTCTAGATCATGTTCTTGCTTGAAAATGATGATCCATGCACTAAAAAGCTATGCTTGACTAGGATTTCGATTTTTATAATGTTTCCTGTTCTGATTTCAGTTATATATGACTCTGTGATCATGTGTACATTATTCCTAAGGTATTATATGACTTGGATTAGTTTGTTTTGACAACCTATGGTGCTAAGCACCTATCAAACAATGGTCAATTTTAGGATTTAAAGCTGATTTCTTCTATAAACCATGACCCGATGATGGTACCATTGCAACAATCCTATGGTGTTGTCTTCATAACAACTAATGGTCGTGATCAAGGGTGTAAAATGATGGTGAAAACCTATGGTCACCCCCTTAGGTCAGTTTTTGGATCAATTAGAAGTATAATGATCAACCATTAAGTACCCTACTGATGTTATCAATCAATGATGACATCAGCTTAATAATTGATGTTGATTAATGAGTATAGTGTTGATATAACAACCTATAGTGATTTAATGATCACTAATGATGGTGGATCAGGTATCTACAATCTATGGTGAGTTAATCATATAGTTTTAGCATCAATTAAGCCTTAGACCAATGGTTTCTTGGGTCACTTGATGCAATGGTCGAACCTATACTGTAATTGATGGTTTTAATATATGAACTTGACCCAATGGTCAAGATCTAATGTTTATTCCTCCAATATAGTGGAATGATGGATAATGTAATATTTTAGTCCTAATAATGGGATTTATATGGTTTCCTTTATATGATCAACTTGAGGAGCTTACTTGTTGACAATGGATGGCTTGTTTTAACTGAACAGTCGATTGTGGGTTTTACCCTACTCTCAATGGAACTTTTTGTGTTTTTAATCAAGGGATGTCTAGGGTTAGATGGTGACTCTTTATAGAGCACAAATCAAGGACTTCATAGATGGTTTATCTAAGGTGTTTACTTATGTAAACAACCAAAGGTCTTACCTTTTAAACATCTAATGGTTCTGGGTGACATTGTGGTATGGTGATATGGGTTGAATGATGATGGAACAAATGGAGGGTTACCCTTAATAAGATAGTATTACCTATTCACTCATATGAATAGAGAGGATGATAACCATATCGTGTTGATATGTAACCCTAATGAGGTATAGCTTGTTATACCTAGCTTTAATATCACTAAATGATGGTAATTGGGTATGAATTATCCTTGAATGACTAATGCAAACATGAAGTACTATGTTACTGTTGTTGAAACCCTACTATGCTATAATCCAATCGTTATACCTTGATTTATGTGTGGGTTCATACTTGAGAATGGTATGGAATGTGATGGTGATGCTTCACCTTATGCATCCATGATCCAATGGGGATGCTGTGAGTTAGGGTTTGGGTATGAGTGTTATTTAGTAACATTGATATAATTTATCATGTTGAACCTAACTATAATGCAAATATATAAAGATGAGTATTTATTTTTAACATTCTTATATGATGGAATGATAGTGGAATAACCTCCTTAACATGATCATAACCTTGGTATGTTAATTGGTGGTTATCATAGCCACACGGATGATACTTTCTTATGCTAAACATGTGCATTATGAATATGATGAGAGTTAATCATTTCTAGATTCATTACATGTTGATGCAATAAAGGAATGTTCTTAATGTTAATATAACCCTGCTATGATTGTTTATGAATATAACCTAGTTCATTAATGCAATATTGTGTTGATAAGGTATATTGTATATAAGTGTTGTTGTTGAACCTTGTTATAAGGCATACAAAGATAATGATGATCTTGTAGAAAATAATATGATGGTCTTAATGACCTTTGGGCATGGTTGAGCCCTGAATGAGGTGTAATCCTCTTGTGTTGATAAGGGTTAATACCCTGTGATATTGTGAAAAGGATTTACATCCTGCGATATTATGATGGTCTTAATGACCTTTGGGCATGGTTGAGCCCTAAATGAGGTGTAATCCTCTTATGTTGATAAGGGTTGATACCCTGTGATATTGTGAAAAAGATTATTATCTTGTGATAGTATGATGACTAGTGTGGTCTCATGAATGGAAAGTGAATAGTACCATGTGATGATGAGATGAGAAATTATGTTTCACACATTTTATATCTTTTCAAAGTTGTGATATTTATATGCTTGCTAGAAGTGAATTAGGGTTTGTATTTCCACTTGTTTGATGCAGCCTTAATTCACCCAATTGGCATAACTAATCAAGTGAAACTCTAATCATGTAGCGCCTTGTGCCATAGATCCATATGAGTGTCCGAATTTGCCAGATGGTGAAACGAGTATTCCTAAGGGAAACTCGGAGCGCATACTATTGAGTATGTGGGGGTGGAAAGTTGAGGATATATACTTTTCATCCACAATGCAGATTGTGGAGGGTGGCTATGGTCATGCCTCATACATCTGATGTGATTGAGAATGGCTGCGGTCGTGTCTCGGTGATTATATATGTGACAAGATTGGAGGACAACTACAGTTGTACCTCGGATGGTAGGGTATGCGTACCCACCTCCTTTCACTAGTGTCGTGACCTGTACCAAGGATGGACTAGGCTGTTAGCACCTTGACCATATGTGTCACTGTGACTGACCTGTACTGACTAGGGGCGGAGAAGATCTTAGGAGTCTGGCTCTTCCTAGATCTTGTATGGCACTAATTTTGACTTAGCAGTGGTCAGTTGGATTTTGAGTGGTATCCTCAAATTCCTCAGGGCATAATAAAAGATGTAATACGACCATATAGCATATTTGTTTAGGGTTATACATGATGCTTCACATTGGATGATAACCCTTGTTTGTTCTATTTACATAAAGATGATGCTTAGTGAAATTAAGAGATAGTAGATATACTTATGTTGTGGATATGCTTAAGATTGTAGATGTGTACATACAGTATCCATGATTATGTTGATAACTATACTGCTACTGCTGATTATAATCATGATGCTAGCTATCTCACATTGTTAGTTATGTTTAGCATGCTAGCCATGCCTTTGTAACTAGAGATGCATATACTGCTGATCATGCTTATCCAGATAGTTGTGCTTATGGTGTTAGCTCTTTTTATGATGTTGATATGTTCAACCTATTAGACATGCTAATGTTTTTATCTATGCTTATGTGGCTAGACTTATTCATAATGATAGAGATGCTATGTTACTAGACTTGCTCATGATGCTAGATATGCATATGCTACTGAATTTATTATGTTATCAACAAGATAAAGGATGATAGTCTGGCTAATGATTATAGTTATTATTTGCTCCCTTGTGTATTTTGATAATCATCAGTGCTTCTGAGCTTATTTGTTATATCTGATTAATTTGCTTAACTGTTTATGTTATGACCATATCTGAGCTTAATCAGTAAGTTAGGGTTTATGTGGATGATTACATGTTTTACTAGATTGATAATTACTTAAACATGATTAATGATGATATCTCAATCATGATATGTTAAACCTAATGAGAACCCCAAGTATGCTATCTCTTTGTATAATTAGGGTTTACTTGGATGATTGTATGCTTAACTAAGTTGATCATTGTTTAAAGCTTGATTAGTGATGGTACTTAATTTTTGATATTTTAAATATGATGAGAAGGTTTAATCATACTTTAATTCACATAATTAGGGTTAAGGTTTGGAAACCCTAATCGGCCCAAATTAGGGTTTTGATGACATATGAATACAAAATTTAATAAATATAGTGTCTCACTAAATGATTTTTAGTATTTTATGTGTAAATCTGATTTAAATAAAATTTGGATATGATTTGGATATATAAAATGTGAACAAAATTGAAAAATATCAGAATTTTTGAAGAATGTTATGACTTGTTAATCAGTCTAGTTTCAAACTCGACCGACTATATTTTCAGATTGATATATCAATGTGGTAATTGAATTTTATCTTTTTATTGGTATATCCAATTGATCTCAAATTTTAACTGTAGTTGTTAAACTCTATTATACACCCTATTAAATTGATGTAATTTTTGGATGATTTTTTATCTATACAGAGAGGGGTTTCGGTCGAGTTCTGTGAAGGACAAACTCGATCGACCATACTGCTGACTGCAATGTAGCAGTGTAGTATTTGATTTTTAATTATTTATTGGAACTCAAATGATCTAAAATTTTAATTGAATCTTTATAACTAAATTACAAACAATATAATAAATTCTCATAATTTTTGGAGAAGGTTTGATATCTGAAATACATAAATTACAGTAAATTTTTATGACAGAAAATTCAGCTGAAATAAGAGAAAGTATAGTGAGGGGTCAATGTGCAATTGACCCAAGCAGCTCAATTGCTCTATATGGTCAACCTAACACACAAGGATCTCTCATAATTCGTGATTCAAACCAGAGAAACGAAATCCTAGAGAGGGAGGGAGAGTTAGGGTTAGAGAGGAGAAATTGATGGAGATGCTGACCTAGGGTTTTGCGGTCCGAGGAATGATGAAATCAAGTAAGTTTAGCTTCTTTGCATAGCCTTTCATGGTGAATATTCTCTCACATGTTAAGATTCCTTACCTCCTCTGATTTGATCTGAAATGGTATCAAAACTTCCCCTTTTCTATCTTAATTTCTACATAATCCCTCATTTCTAGGGTTTATGAGTTGAAAGGAAGAAGAAAGTGGCGATTTGCTAGGGATTTGATATGAGATCGAGATTTTCAGATATGGGAATACATTTTTAAGGTGTTTTCACACCTTAGGGTGAGTGGGAACTTCTTTTAAACAGTATATTGCATGAAAATTGATTAAATCATCCATAATCTTAAATTGCTTAGTATGCGACTACAAACCCTGAATTGTGTGTTTGATCTAAGTTGTTGCAAAATGATATGAAATGGATTCTTCCTCTGTTTGGATGAATTTCATATGATAAAATTATATTAGAAATGTATACAATACATCCTAATGAGAATTCCCTAAGTATTCGTAGAGGTTATAAGAGTAAACTAAAATATATGGAATTTGTCTATGACTGAAAATGTTGTATAATTAAATAAAGAAATTTGTTTATATGGATTCCCTTGGTTATGAATGATTGTTGATCTGAATTCATAATACATATATGTCAGATACTATCTTGGATTTCATTTAAGGTGAATAGTGTTTGTTTGATATCTCAGTAAAGAGGGTGAAACCCTAGATGCGAGGAAAGTTGGATATTTGTGAATAGATATCGTGAAATCCATTTGAAGGGATTTTCTTGACATGATAGACTTTATTTATTAAATTTTATTCTTGATGCATGATATCTCAGCAAATAGCATGGAAACCCAAATTCAGCTTAGTTCTAAGGTTTCATACATATATTGATTGTATATGATTTGTTGGAAACAATCTTTATTCAGTGAATGTTTATGTCGTATGAAATCCTTATGAGAGCCAAGTGATAAGTGAATGAGGTAAATGAAACCCTAAGGCTAGGGTGTTCAATGAATCGAGTATTGTGATATCAATGTTCTCAGTATGAGATGTGGTGATGCTTAACAGTTCAATTGCATGATTCTAGTGTATAAAGTGCCAAGTTGACATGTATTCTATTTATTTAAGAATTTTAGTCTGCCTGTATGTATAGTATGATGATTACTAAGAATATTATAGTGTTTTGAATATACTGCTCTTCCAAGTTTAGAATGATATGCATGTTGTATTATAAACTTCAAATAAATAGACACGGTACCATAGAGATACCAGTGTCAAGTTTAAGTAAGGAAAAGATACAGTATAGTAAGAGCTTTCCAAGAATAATAAAATAATAGACTTAGGGGCCCTGAACACTGTAGATTCCCTACGGATGTCTGCACTGTAGGGAGGAAATGATCCACCCTGGAAGCAACCAATATACGGGGATTGGATCACACCCACAGAGCGTGCGGGGAGACGAAGCCCTTGAGGAAGTCTCCTAAGAGAAGATAGGTTACCCAACATGAATTGGAGATCCCAGTGGTAACCCAGAGGTACCCACAGAGCGTACCAAGATGAGGCCCACAGAGTGTCTCAGACCCTCTGCCTGTGTACTCAGCCTAGAAGGAGAGGTCCAGTTAAAGGCCAGCTATTTAGCAGCCTTAGTCAGATGTGACGGTTTGAGTCAAGCAGACCCAGATTCAGTTCTAGGCTTAGCTTCCGGGGTTTTAAGCTAAGTCTTGTACGGTGAGATCGTAGTTTGCTACTAGTCTTCATATGTAGAGTACACTGCATATGATCGGGGCATAAGCTAAAATATGATAATATAAGTTTTAAAAAGTTTCCTATAAGTAAGAAAGGCTAAGAAAGATTTGAGTACAATTTCCCAACAATTATTCTTTGTGTGTTTCTGAATTATTAGTTCTCTTTGAAATTAATCAAGCATGCTCATATATTGATTTACTCTTGTTGATATCTAGAGTATCCACCATATTTATGATTGTCAATGATCAATCTCTTTAAAACTTATTGATGTTATATTTATATCAATTGCTTAAAAGTATATCTATAATTATATCAGTGCTTTAGATTGTTTCATTGAAGTACTCATTCCTTGAGTGAGTAGGCTCACCCCTCTACTCAAAATTTTTAGGGAACCACATGGACTTGAAGAAGGTCAAAGCATTAGAGTAGATCTACCACATGAGTTAAGTATGAGATTTGTTAAGTTCAGTCGGTCCCTGTCACTCTAGGTCTTTGTATAGATGTGAGAGAGTTGTAAATGATGTTTGTATCTTTGTTTCCTTAATAAGAGAGAATGCATTTGATTATCATGGCATATGTACATGGAAGTGTGAGAAACAAAATGAATGTATGGATGTGTATCATTAATATTGAGATCATATTAGAGTAATCAAGGTTAAATTCTCTTATAAAGTTAGTTTACATGATTCAATGAGAGAAAACAAAGAGTTTGAAAAAATTAAGGGTGATCTTTGTATTACGTTAAATTCTCATTTATGCCCTAATCTCATGATTAGTGGTAATTGTGAGATCAAGGTGTAACAATTTAATTACTTAAAAATGTTGTAATCAATAAACGTTTAGGAGGTTATATCTCTTGCTGGGACTGGGTCTCACCCTTGTGGTTCACCACATTTTTTTAGGTAATCAGAAGTGACAAAAACAAACATGTGGCAGCAAATAGGAGTTGTAGTAATGAATATTTGAGAAACTTGATTAGACGTCTAGTGTGTCCTAGAGTCATCCATGTACTCTCAGGTTCGGGCAGGAAAAGTTTGTATATGGTGTTTCAAATGAATCGTGATTTTGTTAGCATGTTAATGCTTGTTTGTGTGACATATACGAATATTGTTCTCCTATGTATATATGTTGTGGCTAAGGCGATAGATCAATTTGTATCAAATTCTTGGCATAATATGGATATAAGAAAGATTTTGGGATCTTATACACATGTTTATGAGTGGGTGTTGATGCTGAAATTGGTTTTAATTTACCCATATTTTTGGGTATGTGATTAATTAGTGATTGATTGTGTTTTATGTTTTGAGTAATCTCGTTTAGTATAACAGGTTCTCACACAACTGGCAAATAGATCATCAATCCTTGGTAAGGGATATTTGTTCTTAATAGTCACCTTGTTGAGCTGTCTGTAATCTATGCATAGTCTCATAGACCCATCCTTCTTTTTAATGAAAAGAACTGGAGCACCCCATGGTGAAGTACTCGGTCATATGAAGCCTTTCTCAAGCAACTCTTACAACTGTTTCTTAAATTCCGCCATCTCACCTGGTGCCATCCTATATGGGGGTTGGGTTATAGGTTGCATATCTGGAACAAGATTAATCTCAAAATCAATCTCTCGAGGTGGAGGAATACCTGGTAGTTCCTCGGGAAACACATCCTCGAATTCCTTAACAACTGGAACTTCAGAAAGACTAGGGCTCTTTATCCTGGTATCTACCACATGTGCTAGGAATGAGAAGCATCCTTGTCTCATCAACTTCTCTGCCACCATAGCTGACACTAAATAGGTTGGAAGAATCTTTCTCCCCCCTGAAAGACCCATGTCTTGTCACCATATGTGAACACTGCCTGCTTGGACCCACAATCTAAGACAACTTTATATTTCTCTAAGGTATCCATCCCGAGAATTACATCAAACCCATGCATTTCAAGTGGTATAAGATCCACTTGAATGTTGTGTTCTGAGAAGGAAAGAACATAGGGAGAGCATACCTCCTGCAACATCACAAATTCCTCTAATGGGGTTTCTAATAATATATTATCCTTTCTAGGATTAACAACCATATTATAGTCATGAATCACTTCTAGAGTGATGAAGGGGTGTGTAGCACCCAGATCAATCAAAATAGATATGAAACAAGATGAAGAGATATAAGAATGAAATAATTCCATCTGACTTGTCACAACTCATGGGTTAACCACTGCCTCTGGCTGATTCATAACATAGAATCTTACCGTCGACCTCGTCCTTTATTGGTCGGTGCATATGATCCTACCTGAGATGCCAGTCCATGTCCCCTAGAGCCACCATTGAACTGCTATTTCTGAGAGCCCTTCTGGCTCTGCCTTGATGGCTGGGTCACTTCCACGTCCCTAATTGGACAGTCCTTAATCACATGCCCTGTCTATCTACACCTGTAGCAGACTCTTTTATCCCACTGTGACCTAGGCGGTCCTGTCACTGACATTGATGTTGAACTCTGAGCTCCTCCTGACAGAAAACTATGGCCTCTACCTCGGCTAGATGTCCACCGTGTCTGAGTATTGAACCTCTGTGGTTCCACAGGTGCAGAAAACCTCGATTTCTTAAAACTGCCAAACCTCCAATTCTGAAACTGTGCATGTGTCTTCCTAATGTTCACCTCTCATTTCTCTATCACAGACCTCTCTATCTGTCTAACTGACTCTACAAAGGTAGCAAACCTCTCCCTATTCTCCAGGGCAGATACAAGTGTGGTCAATTTAGCATTCAAACCCTTCTCAAAATGCTGAATTCTCTCCTCATCTGTGGTGGCCATGTGCAGGAAAAACCACAGAAGCTCCATAAACTTGGCTTCATACTCATTAACCTTCATCGTCCCCTATCTAATATGTTCAAACTGTGAAATCTTCTCATCCAGATAAGTCTTAGGGAAGTATCTATTGCCAAACTCTTATCGGAATTCCTACCATCCGAACCCAACACCCGGTCATTTTTCTTCTTCTATGGTCCACCAATGGCCAATACTTCCCTTCAGAAGGTATACAACATGCTTAACCTTATCAGCTTCTGGGATATCAAGGATCTTAAAGGCTTTCTCTACCTTAGTTCGCCACAAATCTGCATCTGCTGGGTCAGCTGTGCCAGCATATTCAATGGCTCCTACTTGACACAACCGTTCAAAAGTCTTGCCAGCTCCATGTCTCTCACTAGACCCTGATGTTGTAGGGAATGGTACTGGTATCCGATCAGCCATATGCGTCACTCCATTCATGATCTGCCCGAAAAGAGCTTGAAAAGATGGGGTTTCTAATAGAGTTTGGTCAGGCAGGGGATTCTCAGGCACTGGTTCATTTCTATCCTGATCCCTTGCACCACCTCAGGGTGTAGCAACACTGCTCTCAGCATCGTGTTCTTCGTGCGCTCCAGACATCTTTAGTTCCTACTTCTTCTCCTGTATAAGGAGAATTCTACTATAAGATATACTGGAGGGTACTAGAATAGACTCAACAAACTTAATCCTATGTCTCTGTAGACTCAACGAACCTTAGACTCTGATACCAAAACTTTGTGACAACCCGATTACAAATCAAGCCATCGCCAGTAAAAACGTAGAATTATCACAAATAACAGAATTACTAAAAACTACTAAAAATTAAAACCATTTTGCGCATAGATCATTGTCCAGTAAGCTTTTACACAAAGGACCAAAGCTTTACATACACACAGTTCATGTCATGCATTCAATATGGCATCGCTTCTCGAGGATAACAAGTATCAGTTGCTTTACTCTGATATATATACAACAATATTATAAAAACCTCGAGATAAGCAAACTAATATCTCAAGTCGTTCGTGAAAACCACTAAGAACTATCTCCCAAGGATCTGAGAGTACAGAGACGACACATAGACATCTATCTACAAAACCCTGACAGACAGCGTATTCAACCTAAAATACTACTGCTCTTCTTGCTGACACGATCCTTCTTCTGTAGTTTGATTCCTAGTCCCTCGTCTGTGACCACCTAAAAAAATTGTGGATCCCATGGGGTGAGACTATTGTCCCAGCGAGAGATATAACTCTCTACCAATAATATTATTATCACAGAATATAATATAAAACTGAACTGCATGTATTCTATTTGTTTAACAGATGTATCTTCAAGTACCTAGCAAGGATATTGATAACAGATCTATAAATCATCTTTTGCTTGAAAAGGAATATGAAGAACATGTATAACATCTATCTATCAAGATATATAAAAGTAATAAGGCATCAACCAATGTTTCTGTATTTGGTCCTTAAACAAATATACTACACAACTAATTACATGTTCACATTCATACTTATGCCCAGAGGAGATGAGATATACCGCTCATACTCCAACCGGCCACTAGTAAGTCAAAATCGGTACCATACAAGGTCAATGGTAGATCCAGATGTCAAGACCTCACCTTTCTCGTTCAGTACAAGAACACTTAGGTTTAGCATGTCACCTTATGTCTTCTGTGATTAGCTATGCCGTGGTATCGTGTCATCTTCGCTACAGAGTTACCGCCATAGAATGTACTCTCTTCGGGAGAAGACCACTTAGCTTTCCTGGATTATCAGGATGACCACTGAGCGATCATGTTTTGATTTTTATCAGGAAGTACACTGAGCAACCTGATGTGTTTAGGGAGTCCACTGAGCACCCTTATATGATCGCATATTAAAAAATATGCGTTCCAAGTAAAAACTCATTTCACCATTCAACAAATACTGACACTGAAGGGATATATGGTCTGGGCAACTACATGATAATATTCAACTTGCTTAATTAAGTACATTACTGTATCTTTTAGCATCAATCAAGTTACAAACAAGATTTATATCAAATGCTACAAATAAAAGTATAAATTGCATTTATCAAATACTTTCATATTCCTTGAGTCACATAGTTCTCATAGAATCTCTTTGTCTTGTCATCATCACACTTGGGTATTCAACCCTTAATTCATCACTGAGTACTATCACCACTTAGCAGATGATCATTACCTCTAGGTCATCAGACCTGAGTATTTATTCACATAGTCCACATAGCTCATTGCATTGTTTCACATAACAACATAGTTCTTAATTTTTTTTAAAAAATAAGCCATGAGGTTCTCTTATTCATCCCACCCTCCTCGTGTGGGCAAAATCGCAAACCATCATTACAACTCATGCTCATAACACATAGGTATCACCCCTCACACACGAACAAACAACCCAGAGAAACGAAAGGAAAGGTCATTTTATCGCACACTCTCGGTGGATGACAACATATGGCGTCGATCTCCTTTCCAAAATAAGCATGCCTCTAATCTTCCTCAGCAACATAGATGATTCAATGCAAATGAAAGGTTCATCTAAGTGACATCCCCATTCCCCTAGCTCTTTCGGGATGCAGTTCACCACTTTAGGGACCGTGGACCCAATAATATCCCATCTGTTCAATTCATGTCTAAGCTCACTGACGTGATAATTAGCATGCCATGGTTCTTTGGCGCCTACCCACAACACCTTCTCTACATATTCATTGTCAGTCTCTATTATGGATACCAGGATGTTAAGATCATCTACGATCTTGAGGCCCACAACACACTTGTGGAAACTCACCACCATGTAGTTATCTTCCTTAATTAAGCCATACTCTAAACGCAAGCCTAGCATAGCCGTGACAGTTCCTGATCACACCGGCTGCCCATCTGCGCATGGTGCCCCTCGCATTGTGATTTCTGCTCGTAGTGAAGTTCATCTTCAGATTCGTGATATCAGGAGGACTCCATCTAATCACTTGTACTATATGTAATCTCACCGAAGGATCTGCAATATGCATTCTACTTATAGTGTCATAGAAACCCAGTTCTTCAATCTTAGTGAACAACTTCCTTTTGATCATACCATTCAAGATGAAAACCATGTCGTTCCATTCTAACTCAAGTCGGTGAGTCGTGTTATCAAATCTAGCCCTACACCTGACCCGCCAGATCTTCCAAGGAATGAGAGCTGTCATCATGCTGGCAAGCCAGACCCTAGGTGACCGCGG
Organism: Alisma plantago-aquatica; assembly: GCA_963693085.1. Lineage (NCBI taxonomy): Eukaryota > Viridiplantae > Streptophyta > Magnoliopsida > Alismatales > Alismataceae > Alisma > Alisma plantago-aquatica. The sequence continues at coordinate 882,471,575 of OY856413.1, read as the reverse complement.
ATGTCTGACGTTGCTTCCAATGATAACATCATGGATATTTTCCGGATGGGTTTTGCCCGTGACTACCGTGAGCCTGCCCCAGAAGAAACTCGCAACCTCACTCTGAATGAATAGGTGTATCACATCCTCGCATCCATGGGTAGTGCAGCATGAGCATTTAGATGCAAACTGTATCTGACATCTCCGGATGTTGTCATTAGTTAGGATGCCCCCCTCGCGATCTTCCACAGTATAGCGCTGGCTTTGGGGAAAGGGATTTTCCAAATATGTGTGAGGTCGGCATACCGATTAGGAGCATGGATGGATATCAGTCTCTTCGCCGTTCTAGTCGAGAAGTTCCCCCTATCTGTTAGGGTCCACACTACATGATCCTCCACTGGATTAACTGCGGCGTAAGAAGCTTTGATAAGGGCTATGCCTTCCTCATTAACTATGGATCTTAAAGTCTCCCAATCCCACCCAGAGCCACTGGACCAGAAATCTTGAGCTCAGAAGTCATATGAGTGATCAGAGTTATGGATCGCATACCCAGCTAGTTTCTTCTCACACTAGGGTGACTCCCAGAATGACACATCTCCTGTACCAAAGATCCATATGTAGTGTGGGTATACAGTCAGAAACATGCACCACACACGTTTCCAGTAACTCGACACAAAAAAACTCAGCTTAATATACGGAGGGAAGACATCCCCCCTATGTGTATACTGCAATTTGTATTTACTGTTATAGAAGCGTGCCCAAATGGTCTTCCCTTCCACGACCTCCCAGCTAGCTATGAATGCATCATTCATTAGATGAAGAGATTCAGGTCTAGTCCGCCGTGCTCCACAGGCATGGAGACTCTATTCCAGGCTAGCCAAGCACGCCTATTCTACCGCTGCCTGCTCGCCCACAAAAACCGTGACATGGCCATCTCTATTCTGTCGCAAATACCTGCCGGGATTCCAATGGCCTCCGCTGCGTGCAGAGTGGTGGAGGCAAGCACATGCTTAATAAGCATCCTTCTGCCCGCGAATGAGAGCAAGTTTGCTTTCCATGATGCTATCTTCGAGACTATTCCTTTCTATCATCGGCTCAAACATGGCCAAAGTAGTCCTGGCCACGGCTATAGGGATGCCGAGATATTCAAAAGCAGTTGAGGTGAGCTCTATCCCAAGCGAGCGTGCAATGATGGAATTAGTTGCCAAGTTTGGGCTGCCAGCTATACAAACTTGGACCTATTTACCTACTACCCGGTTGCACTAGCATACTGAGATAGAATTGTATTCATCATAGCACAAGTGTGATCATCATCATTGAAGAATAAGACCAGGTCATCTGCATACATAATAATTGGTGGGGCTTCTGCCCTGCCTCTGGTATGATATATCGAGATGATCCCATCCATAGTTGCCCTCATGAGTCTTCTACACGAAATCTCTTCGAGAATGATGAAAAGCGACGGGGAGAGGGCATTACCTTGTTTCAAGCCCCTATGTATGGGGAAGAAATCATTTGTGTGATCTCCAAGGGTAACAGTAGCCCAAGAAGATTCAAAAAACACAGATAGAGGTCAATCGTATCTGAGGAGAGCCCAAACAGAAGCATAATCTTCCTAAGGACTCTCCAATCAGTCCTATCATACGCTTTAGCCATGTCGACTTTTACGATAACATTCGGGGAGGCACCGCCATGCTTGATATCGTGGACCAGCTCCTTAACCAACTTGATGTACATGTGTATATTCCTCCCCGCCACAAAAGCTCCTTGCAGATCAGAAGTCAGGCATGGGAGAAACTTAGCTAGCCAATTATTCAATGTTCTTGCTAGAATGCGTAAAGCTACATTTTCAATCGAAATTGGTCTGAAATCCATTGCCGCATTGACCGGGTACCCTTTCTTCTGAAGAAGAACTATCATGCAACTGAACAAGCTCTTATGACAAGACTGACCTTGTACAAATGCTTCAACTAGCCGCATGAAGTCCTCCCTAATGATATCCCAGGCAGCAAGGAAGAAGGACAGAGTGAACCCATCTGGCCCCGGTGCTGTATGTACCTCCATCTCCCTTATAGTGGCAAGGATCTCTTCTGCTGTAGGAGTGGCTGTCAGTGTCATATTATTGACTGTATTAAGTACTTCCGGTACAAAATCTAGAAATGTTTCCAGCTCCGCTTCTTCTATCGTTGCCTATTCAATGTAAAAAATTCTATAGAAAGTGGCCGCATCCACTGCCATGGTGCTGGGATTAGTCGTTTCACTACCATAGTGTAGCACTAAATGAGATATGTATTTGTTCTTTCTTCTACTTTAGACAGTAGCACGATAGAACACTGTATTTCTTTCCCCATCATGTAACCACAAAATCCTATATTTCTCTCTCCACACCGCCTCTTCTTGGTTCAGAATCATCTATAATTCAAACTATGTCTTCTGTAGATCAGCTTCATGTATTGGACTTGGATCCTCGTCGAATATGATCTGTCTTGAGTGAACTACATCCTCGAGATCTCTCTTCTTCTATGTGATGTCCCCAAATGTCTTTCTATTCCATGCTCGAAGGTCTGAGCGTACTTGTTTAAGCTTAGAATAAAAGATGAATGAAGGGTGCCCCACTATATCTCTCGCCCAACTATTTCTAACAACCTCCAAGCATTGATCATGCTCCAGCCATGCGGCGGGCGGCGTGGCTGATAATTTCCTGCTCGTAACAGTAGGGGGCAATGATCGGACACTCTGTATCTCGTGAGGTGAGTAACAATAGGGTCCGGGTGTGCCTCTGACCACCCGCAATTAACTAGCACCCTATCCAGTCTCTCCCAAACAGTGGGTGACAAAATCTATTTATCAACCCACATGAACCTGCTACCTTCAAATGGAGGTTCCACCAGCTGGTTGTCCGCAATGAAACAATTGAAATCACACATCGATTGGAAGCCCGATAGTTCCCCACCCACCTCTCCTCCGGCATACGAACCGTGTTGAAATCTCCAACGATGATCCATCTATCTTCTCCTATCACATGTGATAAATCCGTGAGAGTCTCCCACAACTCCTTTTGCTCATACATGTCACATCTAGCGTAAACCACTATAACAAAGCAAAAGCCTCCCGTGTCCTCCCTAATTCTAATGCTGATGTGCTGTCTATGCTTCGCAATAATTGTTGGCTGCCATGCACATTCTGAAAACAGCCAGATCTTCCCTCTTTGTTCTTGATTATCAATAGACCAATCAAGTCAGACTATATCCAGTAGTTCTTCCGCTCTGTCCGTGTGGACGAGGGGTTCAAAAAGGCCAACTATCATTGGTTTGTGAGCCGAACATAGTCTCCCCATGATTCATCTGGTAGCACCATTGCCAATGCCATGAAGGTTCCAAAAAATGGCCTTTCCAATCATAGCAGACATAAACGCATGTATCCTAAGATCCTTCCATAGTCTCAATGACTACTCTTCTGTGATATTGCTCGTATTGGTATTCATCATCACTATCCACACTTCTGTATGCCTCTTCTGATCTATCTCGTGTCCTCAAGACACACCGTCTCCTTGAGCGGGATCTTGTATCTTCTATGTGTTGCCCCCCTAGCACTGAATGTTGCTCCCTGTTCCATTCACATATTCTCCTCCTACTGTTCGGGGTAAGTATGTTGTCAAACTGGAAGTAGTCATCCAGGCTACGGTGGGTTTCCCCCCTATCACTGAATGTTGCTCCCTGTTCCATTCACGTGTTCTCCTCCTCCTGTTTGGGGTAAGTATGTCGTCGAACTGGAAGTAGTCATCCATGCTACGGTGATTCAGAACGGTCCTCTGACCATCACTATCCATGACGATCCTCTGTGGAGACCATCTATCGTGGGTTAGGTTCCCTTCACACCGCGTGGTGTTTGGCATATGAGGCTGTTGAGTGGGTGACGACGGGGCTGCAGTCACCTGTTGAATCTGTTGGACCTCTTCTGCTCCCGTTAGATATTGTTGGCTAAATGGACATCAGTTAATCCCTTTTGTTTTGATAATGACAAACATTTCATTCTTGTCGATCTAACGTGCTACTTGAGTGTTGCAGAAAATAAGGTGGATGACAAATATTATGGAAGATCTATATGCTAGATTGTTTTAATTTCATGAATGTAATCAATTGTAAATCTTGTACAAATATATAATGTACAAGCACTTAGACATCATGTAAATTAAGAGTTAGATCTTCCCTAGCCAATCACTACACTTAGATAGTTCATCCCCTTCAATAGTGTCACATATGCACACTCATACATACACTCAGTACTTTATTTGAAACATTGAAACAGGGTCAATCTCGGTCGACAAAATCCTCGACTGAGACACTCTCGGTCGACAAACTTCTCGACCGAGAAAGACCCAAGTAGCCGTTAGACACTGCTGATAAGGTAGTTGGCAGTTGGAGATGAACGTTGCAAACACTTTCTCCAGAGAGCCTGTCGGTCGACAAATCCTCGACCGAGTAGGTATCTCGGTCGACAATTCCTGGACCGAGATTGGTTTTGACAACACTTGCAGAATTAATTAACTAGCCGTTGCTAAAGCAACTAAAGTGTACCTAACGGCTAGTTAAGCACTTAGAACCCCCTAGAAAGTGTCTAGAACATCCTTAAGCACTTGTAGGTAATTTCTATAAATAGGACATGCCTTAGGACACCTAAACTCACTTATTTTTCTACACTTGAGCAATCCTTGAACATACACTTGCATTAGCAACCTGTTTTGAGCAATTGAGCAATACTTGCAATTGGATACTCTTCTCCTTGCTCTAATTTCGTGTCCTATTGGCTAGTATCTCCTATCCACAGCAATCACACTTCCATATACATTGGTTAGGAGATCTACACGCTTGATATAGGCAAATCAAGCCTTGTGCTTCAAAGGTTAAATGTAATTTCCTTTTCCTTTCTTGTTCACTCTTATTGCTTGTACTCTCCTTGCTACTCCTAGGGTTGGAGGCTGCGGATTGGAGAGAGTCGTGATCTTTTTGGTGAAGAAGGAGGCTTTGGACTACTTCAAGAAGGCTGGTGCAACGGGAGGCTACTTCAAAGAGGAAGGCTACTTCAAGGGGGGGCTTGGAGTTACTTCAAGAAGGCTGCCTCAAGTTGGTGCATCTACTTCAAAGTGAAGGCTGTCCAAAGGGGTGTAAGAAAGTATTGCATTTTATGTAAAATCCTTGAAGAGGTAATAAAATTTATACTTTCAAAATCCCGGTTGGGTAAGAAACCGGGTAGTGAACTGACTACCTTAGTATTTGCTAAGGTTGGAACCACTCTAAATCCCTTGTCTCCTTCTTGCTTTTTCATTTGTGGTTGTTTGAGTTAAATAAGTATTGAATTATCTTTAAAACCTTATTCACCCCCCTCTAGTGGTTTTTCAATTGGTATCAGATAAGGCTTCAAGGAACTCTAACCAAGTCTTGAAGAATGGGTGACAGGTTGCTCAACAACCTCAACCTTGAAGGGACACTTGTGGCTAGGCCTCCGACATTTGATGGAACTAACTACACCTACTGGAAAAGAAGAATGCAATTTTATTTCCAAGGGATTAGTTGGGATCTATGGAGGATGGTGTCAACCCCTTATGAACTTCCTCAAGCGGAATATGCAGCTTGGGACACCAATACGGTAAAGTCTGCCCAAATGAATGCAAAGGCTGTAAGTATACTTTATTGTTCAATTTCAGTTGGAGAATTTAATAGAATATCAAATTGTGAAACGGCTCATGAAATTTGGCATAGACTTTCCATAACTTATGAAGGAACTATACAAGTTAAGAATTCTAAAATTGGAATGCTTAAACAGAAATTTGAACAGTTCCGTATGGATCCAAATGAATCTATTAGTGACATGTATGTAAAATTCTCTTCTATTTTAAATGGTTTGAATGCTTTAGGTAAAGTTATTAGTGAGGAAGATCAAGTGTCAATGATCCTTAGATCACTTCCTCCCAAATACAAGCCCAAGGTGACGGCCATTGAAGAAGCAAATGACCTCACCCGACTGAGGATGGAACAACTCATTGGCAACCTAGAAGCTCATGAAGAAACCCTAGAAGAAGAAGAAAGAAGAGAACGTGAACTTCAATAAGGGAAAAAGAAGGATGTGGCTCTAAAAGCTTCAAAGATCATCACACCAGAAAGTGAGTCAAGTGAAGAAGAAGCCTTGATTGTAAATGGTAAGAAATATAAAAGATTTAGATCTAACAAAATTTCTAGTTCTTCTTCTTCTCCTAGGTGTTTTGAGTGTGGAAAGAAAGGAAATCTAAAAAATTAATGCCCTAAAACAAAGAAAGGAAAGAAAAGTTCACACAAAAAGAAGGGAGAAAAAGCTTACAAAGCTGCATGGGATGAGTCAAGTGAGAGTGAAAGTGGAGAAGAAAAGGTGGAATGTCTAATGGCAAGAGAAGATGATGAAGACTCACAAGAGGTAAGCCTTCTTGATCTTCCTAAAGAAGAGTTAATTGCTACTCTACAAGAAACTCATGATAAGTATGTTGATTGCAAAAAGAAACTAAAGAAGGTTACCAAAACAAATTATGAGTTATATGCTAGATTAAATGATCTCTCTTATAAAAATAACAACATTGATCTTGAGAATTTGTCTTTAAAAACATCTTTAAATGATTGCACTAGAAAGTTACTTACTCTAGAAACGAATGTTGATCTTCTTTCTCAAGAAAAGATTGATTTGTTAGCAAAACTGAATGATTTTCAGACCCAACCAATCTTATGTAACCATCTAGACTATGATAATGTTGTAAAAGAAAGAGACGCTCTATTATCTAAAATTTAGATCAAGCAAGGAAAGAATTACACAAGAATATGGATGACATTGCTAAGCTACAAAGAAACCTAAATGACTTAAAAGGAAAAGAGATCCTTAATAATATTCTGAAAATTTCCTCTAGTTTCAATGGAAGAAGAGGATTAGGATATAATCCAAAAAAAAATCAACCCAAAAGAGCTAAAGCATCCAAGACTCAAACTATGTTTGTACCTAAGAACACAATTCCTAGAAAGAGAAATGAAGTTGATTCTATTACCTGTCATTTTTGTCTACGTCTTGGACATTATTCATTTTCATGCCCTTATAAGAACAAGGATTCCGCATTAGTTTGGGTTCCAAAACCTCAAACTTAGTAGACTTGAATGAAATTCAGTTGAGATATGATCTAATGCTTATCTTTGAAGATTATATTGTCTTATCTCAACTTAACAAAAGGTCTCATGCATTATGGTAATTTTCTGAACTGATATACTGAAACAGAAACTTATTCGGTCGAAGTATTGTCGACCGAAAATATAATCGGTCGAACTTTTATCGACCGACCAGTTGCCTGTGACAAATTAAAATCTACAGCAACAACCTGAGTAAAACAGCAACCGTTTCGGCCGAAAAAAGGTCGATCGGACAAAAATTTCGGTCTAAAAATAGTCAACCGAGCATAACTTCTATTTTTCTTCAGTTTTTAATCTGCAATACAACAACTTTCTCGATCGACGTTTGGTCGACTGAGAGAGGTGTCGGTCAAACTTTTGTCGACCGACTGAAGTTCTGAGTCAAATCTTTTATTCAGTCTGTAATTAAATGCTCCTAACCATACCAGACCATCACATGGGTACCAAAACCTACATTTTAATGCACGATTGGGTGGTTGACAATGGATGTTCCAAACACATGACCGGAAACAAGGATGCATTTCAAACTTTTGAAGAAAAGAAGAGTGGAACAGTCACCTTTGGAGATAATGGTAAAGGTAAAATCGTTAGAATAGGTAACATTGGTACAAACCTCGAAATAAAGAATGTTTTACTCGTTGATGGTTTGCACCATAATTTAATAAGTGTTAGTCAATTATGTGATAGTGGATATGATGTTTTATTTAACAAAAATTGCTGCAAGTTATTAATAGAAAACACTACAAATGTTGTTTATGAAGGAAAACGAGTTGGAAACCTTTATATTCTTAGACCTAACTCTATGAAATCTGTAGTAGGAAAATGCTTACTTGCAAATGAAAATACTTTACAACTATGGCATAAAAAGTTAGGACACGCTAGTTCACATGTTATCAAAAAGTTAGTTAAATATGATCTTGTTCGTGGTTTGCCTAATTTATCTTTTGATCAAGTTGAAAATTGTGAACCATGTACTTTGGGTAAGCAAACAAAAACCTCTTTTAAACCCAAACATGTACTTAGCACCTGTAGATCCTTAGAATTGATTCATATGGATTTATTTGGACCTATGAGGACACAATCTATTGGTGGCAAAAGATATTGTTTTGTTATTGTTGATGATTATAGTAGATATACATGGGTACATTTTCTTGCAACCAAAGATGACACTATTCATGTCTTTATAAAATTTTGTTCCAAGATTGAAAATCTATTACAAAACAAAATATGTACCATTAGAAGTGATCATGGTGGAGAATTTGAGAACCATTTATTTGAAGAATTTTGCACATCTCAAGGATAAACTCACAACTTTTCTGCTCCACGCACTCCACAACAAAATGGTATAGTTGAAAGGAAAAATCGATCACTACAAGAAATGGCTAGGACTATGATGCTCAAACATAACATACCTAAAACCTTTTGGGCTGAAGTTGTAAACACCGCATGCTATGTGTTAAATAGAGTAACTATTCACTCCTATTTGAAGAAAACACCATATGAAATAATACATACTAAGAAACCTAGAGTTGACTATTTTCATACCTTTGGATCCACATGCTATATCTTAAACACTAAAGAGGATAGAGATAAGTTTGATTCTAAATCACATAAAGCATTCTTTTTGGGATATTATACCTCTAGCAAAGCATTTAGAGTCTACAACACTATTTCTAGAAAAGTTGAGGAATCTATTCATATTTCTTTTCATGAAGAGCCAAAATCAGAAAATCCTGAAATAGTTGATCTCACTCATCAATTCGAAAATTTATCCATACCCAATGACAGTGAGAAAAATACTACAAGCAATGACAAAGCTGAAACACAACCTATACCTAGACTCATTAAGGATCATCCTCAAGAATTAATTATTGTAAATCCTAATGATAAAGTCAAAACTCGTTCTTCTTTTAAGGATGTTGCAAACATGGCCTTTGTTTCTATTATTGAACCTAAGAAGGAATCTGAAGCTCTTAAAGATGACTATTGGATAATAGCAATGCAAGAAGAATTAAATCAATTCACTAAAAATGATGTATGGGATTTAGTTCCTAAACCACAAGATAAAACCATCATTGGAACTAAATGGGTTTTTAGGAATAAGCTAAATGAGGCAGGGGAAGTAATAAGAAATAAAGCTAGGTTAGTAGCACAAGGATATAATCAACAAGAAGGAATATACTTTGATGAAACATATGCACCAGTAGTAAGACTTGAAGCTATTAGAATGTTACTAGCTATTACTGCACACAAAAACATCAAACTCTACCAAATGGATGTAAAAAGTGTGTTTCTAAATGGAATCATCCAAGAAGAAGTATATGTTGCCCAACCACCTGGTTTTGAAACACCGAAAAAAGGTGACTATGTTTATAAACTTAAGAAAGCACTTTATGGTTTACAACAAGCACTGAGGAACTGGTATGAAAGGCTCAAGACATATCTTTTTGATAATGGTTTTTCTATTGGAAATTCAGATTCTACTTTATTTTTCAAAACATATACATCTGATTTTCTAGTTGTTCAAATATATGTTGATGACATTATTTTTGGAGCTTCAAATGAATCATTATGCACACAATTCAGTGACATTATGCAAAAAGAATTTGAAATGAGCCTCATGGGTGAACTAACTTTCTTTCTTGGTTTCCAAATTAAACAAACGCCTGCCGAGATTTTTATAAGCTAAGAAAAGTATACTAAATAACTCTTAAAACATTTTGGGATGGATCAGTGCAAACACGCTACTACTCCTATGGCTACCTCTATTAAAATTGATAAGGATGAAAATGGGGAACCTATTGATGATTCCTTATATAGAGCCATGATTGGTAGTTTGCTTTACTTAATCGCTTCTAGACCGGACATCATGTTTTCCGTTGGTCTTTGTGCTCGATTTCAATCACAACCCATGCACTCTCATTTTCAAGCAGTTAAACAGATTCTTCGATACTTAGCCGGCACCACATGTTTTGGTTTATGGTATCTAAAAGGACAATCCTTAGATTTTAAAGCTTATACTGATGCAGATTATGCTGGTTGTCGACTTGACCATACGAGCACTAGTGGTGGTTGTTTCTTGTTAGGAAGAGCTTTAGTATCTTGGTTTAGCAAGAAACAAAACCCGGTTGCCCTCTCTACAACTGAAGCTGAATATATGGCCGCCGGATCTTGTTGTACTCAAGTGCTTTATATGCAACAAGTGTTAAATGATTATGGTTTTACTCTTTCATCTACGCCTATCTTTTGTGACAACACAAGCACTATAAACTTATCACACAATCCTATTTTACACAGCCGAGCTAAACATATTGAAATCCGTCATCACTTTTTACGGGATCATATCTCTAAGAATCATGTTTCCCTTCATCATGTTGATACGGAAGATCAATTGGCTGATATTTTTACAAAACCACTTCCACTAGACAAATTTAACAAAATAAGGAAGCAACTGCTTATCACTCCCTTAGAAGATGTTTTCTTCGATATTTGTGCTTCTTAAATAAACATCTTTTTTGGCTTTTAAATGGACATCTTTTTCATAAGATTTGATGGGACATCAAATTAAGGGGGAGTTTTTTTTTCTTCTATTTTAACGGATATCTTTTTTTGAAATGACAAAGGGGGAGAAATAAAAATAAATCTTAAAACATAGTAATTGTGCAAAACTCAATCAATGAGTTTCATAAACTCTTGGCTTTACATTGAAAGTTGATATATTCCCTAAAGAATTGGATTTCATTTTCCATAATTCATGGGGAATAATAAGCACACATTTTATAAACAAGAGAAGAAATTCACAAAGTAAATTTCAGGTATGAAACTAAACTTCTCTTAAAGACTAATTGATTTATATTTTGGAAATGTTTGTCATCTTCAAAAAGGGGGAGATTGTTGGCTAAATGGACATCGGTTAATCCCTTTTGTTTTGATAATGACAAACATTTCATTCTTGTTGATCTAACGTGCTACTTGAGTGTTGCAGGAATAAGGTGGATGACAAATATTATGGAAGATCTATATGCTAGATTGTTTTAATTGCATGAATGTAATCAATTGTAAATCTTGTACAAATATATAATGTACAAGCACTTAGACATCATGTAAATCAAGCGTTAGATCTTCCCTAGCCAATCACTACACTTAGATAGTTCATCCCTTTCAATAGTGTCACATATGCACACTCATACATACACTTAGTACTTTATTTGAAACATTGAAACAGGGTCAATCTCGGTCGACAAAATCCTCGATCGAGACACTCTCGGTCGACAAACTTCTCGACCGAGAAAGACCCAAGTAGCCGTTAGACACAGCTGATAAGGTAGTTGGCAGTTGGAGATGAACGTTGCAAACACTTGCTCCAGAGAGCCTGTCGGTCGACAAATCCTCGACCGAGTAGGTATCTCGGTCGACAATTCCTCGACCGAGATTGGTTATGACAGCACCTGCAGAATTAATTAACTAGCCGTTACTAAAGCAACTAAAGTGTACCTAACGGCTAGTTAAGCACTTAGAACCCCCTAGAAAGTGTCTAGAACATCCTTAAGCACTTGTAGGTAATTTCTATAAATAGGACATGCCTTAGGACACCTAAACTCACTTATTTTTCTACACTTGAGCAATCCTTGAGCATACACTTGCATTAGCAACATGTTTTGAGCAATTAAGCAATACTTACAATTGGCTACTCTTCTCCTTGCTCTAATTTCGTGTCCTATTGGCTAGTATCTCCTATTCACAACAATCACACTTCCATATACATTGGTTAGGAGATCTACACGCTTTATATAGGCAAATCAAGCCTTGTTCTTCAAAGGTTAAGTGTAATTTCCTTTTCCTTTCTTGTTCACTCTTATTGCTTGTACTCTCCTTGCTACTCCTAGGGTTGGAGGCTGTGGATTGGAGAGGGTCGTGATCTTCTTGGTGAAGAAGGAGGCTTTGGACTACTTCAAGAAGGCTGGTGCAATGGGAGGCTACTTCAAAGAGGAAGGCTACTTCAAGGGGGAGCTTGGAGTTACTTCAGGAAGGCTGCCTCAAGTTGGTGCATCTACTTCAAAGTGAAGGCTGTCCAAAGGGGTGTAAGAAAGTATTGTATTTTATGTAAAATCCTTGAAGAGGTAATAAAATTAATACTTTCAAAATCCCAGTTGGGTAAGAAACCGGGTAGTGGACTGACTACCTTAGTATTTGCTAAGGTTGGAACCACTCTAAATCCCTTGTCTCCTTCTTGCTTTTTCATTTGTGGTTGTTTGAGTTAAATAAGTATTGAATTATCTTTAAAACCCTATTCACCCCCCTAGTGGTTTTTCAGATATGTGGTCTGGGACCTGCTAGCATTCTGTTCATGCCTGCAAGAGCTATCGCCGGAAAATGGAACTCACAGCCCACTTCTGTGAGGCTGAACCTATACTCTTCCTCCCCTTCCTTCACCTTGCTGCATGCCACCATATGTAGATGGACCGTCGCTCTAGTCGATCCTGTTGTAAGATCGATGAATTGGGGAATGTCCTCATTGAAAGCTTCTGCCAGCACCAGAATGCCTGATATATCATCAACACTTCTCTGCCAACTGGAGATATAGATCTTAGAAGAAAACTTGTCGAACATGGCTTGAATGGAAGCATCATCCCTACAAGTTATAGGGATGTTCGTCACCCAAAACCAAAAGGCTTCTTTCTGCCTTCCCCATACTCTAACGTTAGTGGTCGCGGTGAATGACGACCTTGGCAGCAACCCTGACGTAGTCTGGATGCCTTGTTATAACATGTCCATGACTTCTTCCTGGCTGCTGAAGAAGACCACCACCTTTCTCTCCACATGTCTGTAAAGATCCACCGCCTAAGGCCATATGTTTCGAAGCGCCGATCCAACCTCTGACCAAGGCATGTTCATTCTCCAAGAAATTTCCAGCCCCCGCTTTAGCGCCTCCACCTTCTGACTGCGTTCTTGGTCCGCTGGTCCCAGATCAACATGGATTCTCTTCGGGGTGTGTCCCACTCCTCCTCGCGCCGGAGCCCTCACTGGTAGAGGAGGAAAAGACAAAGTAGATGAAATGTCCAGTGGGAGCTGTGTGCGTTTATCTACCCTCCTATCCGGGCATCTGTGTGCGATGTGAGTGGAGGATTTGCATATGTAACATACTCTGGGGTTATAGAAATGTGCCTGCCAGTGCCCCCTTTTCATGCAACAAAAGCATGCATCATGAGGAGCATTGCAGAAAGGTACATGCCTGTGTGGTGCAAAAAGGTGATATCTCCGGTCTTCCATTGATCCCAAAGGATTCCTGTCTACCGCTCGAGATCTGTTATCCTTAGAGGAAGAAAAGACAACATAGATGAAATGTCCGGTGGGAGTTATGCGCAGTTATCTACCCCCTATCCAGGCATCTGTGTGCGATGTGAGTGGAGGATTTGCATATGTAGCATACTCTGGGGTTATGGCAATGTACCTGCCAGTGTCCCCTTTTCATGCAACGAAAGCACACATCATGAGGAGCGTTGAAGAAAGGTACAAGCCTGTGTGGTGCAAAAAGGTGATATCTCTGGTATTCCATCAATCCCAAAGGATTCATGTCTACTGCTCGAGATCTGTTATCCTTAGATCAGGGCACCGCAACTGCAACTGGCTGAAACTGCTCCTCCATCATCTCGGGAAAGATGGTGCGAATGTCTCCCAGAATGCTGTCTGGCGGGATAGCCGATGGTACTGCTCTCACCCGTCTCTTGGCTACGAAACTGTTGGACCAGAATCTGCGACCCTGAGGAGGGAACAACGTCCTGGCCGACAGAGCTTCGCGACCCAGAGGGTGGGGAGAAGGAAGGTAGCACCCATCCGACGGGGTTTCAGACTGGAGTGTGGAGGTGCCCGTCTCCTCACCGGAGGGCGACGACTGACGGTTGCACGTCCCTAAACCCTAGGTCCGCAAAGGTCGGGGGGAGTGGTTGCCAATTGATTTGTGTATATTGTGTGTGAGGTAGCCGAGTATGACCATAGTTCTTACTTGGCCATGCTCATGGCCTTAGGATACTTGCATGATTATTATATCATGTTATCAACAATTTCAAACACATGTCTATAAGATACTAAGTAATACATCCTCTTTTATGAATTAGGGTTATAGTCAACCAATTAGGGTTTCAAGATCTCATTAGTAAGATTATATCTTAACTCATACTCTACTCTTCTTAGGAATATTATCGAAGGTTGATCTTATAGTTGTCTTGCCATTCTTAGTTTCTCTTTCATTCTTACTAAGATGTAGGTTACTTATTTCACATATTTTAGGTTGACAACTCATCATTATCAAGTTGAGTTAAGCATATTCATCACTTAGACAAGCTCAATGATTAAGGACATGCCTACCATATTAAGTAGCATGATTGATAATGTCATTCTAATGTATTTGGAAATGCATATATTCAGTTAATCTCATTGGTGAAACCACATCCTCACATTAGGTATAGGGCATATCCCTTATCACCATATCATGTAGTCATGTTAGTTAGGTATCACTTTACCTTTCTCATATTAAGTCCACTTCATATCGTATACTAGGGTACACCATATCGGGCATGTCCATATCTCATATAAAAATATTATATTGTTTCTACTCCTTAGTTGGTTATGTCAACTCTCAATTTAAACTCCCATATTGGTCTTCCATCATATCAGGTTGTCTCTTGGATTTGCATATCAGTCTCCATCTTGGGTTTTTATATCGGGCTCCATCTTGGGTTACCATATCGTGCACTCACATTGGACTTGCCATATGTTGGGTATCATATCGTGATCTCATGTTGGACATCATACCAGTTTTCACCATATTGGTTTATCTCATAGGTTCACCATATCGGGTAAGTGTATTGGGCAACATATCGGGCATAGGTGTTGGGCACCATATCGGGCATAGGTATTGGGCACCATATCGGGTACCCATGTTAATTGATACCTCATGACCATATTGTGTGCCCATTACTAATAAGAACCTTGAACTCAAATCATAACAAGGTGATTACCAAGTTGTTTATTTAACCCTAACACCAAGTAAAGTGGTATATCAAGTTTCAAAGATCAAAACATATTAGGTTTCTAGGGTTTTGCTCATATCGGGAAAATGTATTCCTTTTACCTTGTATGATGTACAAGTTGGTATATAGGAGTCCTCCATATCGTTCATAGAACCTATGATGACCTATTTCCATATCGGGCAAGTCTCCATGTTGGGTCCCATATCAGTTGTCTCAAGTTGTCAACCCATGTCGGGTTGCAAGATCTTCAACCCATCTCGGGTTGTTCAAGAGTGATCAACTCATATTGGGTATCCAATGATGATGTCATCATCATCAACCTCAAGATCATTAATTGGTTCACAACTATGGATAATAGTCCTAATTACATATTGGAACTCATGATTATATCAATTGATCATAGGAAGTCCTAATTTGCAAATATTCAACAAATTGAATAATATTGAAGAAAGGATAATAATATTGAAGGGTTTGAGTTATATAACCCACCTCTTGAAGAGATTCCAAGCTTCAAGATTCACTCCACACATTCTAAGGTTGAAGATGAGCCTTCTCTTACCTCCAAGGCTTGAAATCCAAGCTCTTGCATGATATCTCCAATCTCCTTGGGCGATATCACCTCACTTGGTTGCTTCAACCTTCTTTGGCCGATATCTCTTCTCCTTGGCCGATACCACTTAACTCTCTTCACTATGGACGCCACAAGAGAGGGTGTTGCACGATACAAGAGGAAGGGCACTTGCTATATCCAAAAACTTGCCAACAAATGAAGGTCAAGGTATTTATACTTGAGGTTTATAGAAAAGAGTGTAATAGGTGTCATTATCCTAAGGTACTTCATGCCACCGAGCCATGCAAGGTCGACACATGCTCTTTCATGCTTGCCACTTATTATCTAGCCATGCAAAAATAAAAGTCCAAGGGTAAAATGGAAGACAAGGATCGACTCTTGAGTTGTCCTCTAGGGCAAGCTTTCTTCCACTATCTTATTATTATATTCAACTCCATCATTTACTATGGTGATTCAAAACGGTCCTCTGACCATCACTATCCATGAAGATCCTCTGCGGAGACCATCTATCATGGGTCAGGTTCCCTTCACGTCGTGTGGTGTTTGGCGTATGAGGCTGTTGAGTGGGTGACGATGGGGTTGCAGTCACCTGTTGAATCTATTGGACCTCTTCTACTCTCGTTAGATATGTGGTCCGGGACATGTCGTTCATGGCCTGTAAGAGCTATCACTGAAAAATGGAACTCACGACCCACTTCTGTGAGGCTGAACCTATACCCTTCCTCCCCTTCCTTCACCTTGCTGCGTGCCACCATATGTAGACGGACCGTCGCTCTAGTCGATCCTGTTGTAAGATCGATGAATTGGGGGATGTCCTCACTGAAAGTTTCCGCCAGCACCAGAATGCCTGATATATCGTCAACACTTCTCTGCTAACTGGAGATATAGATCTTAGAAGAAAACCTGTCGAACATGGCTCGAATGGAAGCATCATCCCTACAAGTTATAGGGATGTCCGTCACCCAAAACCAAAAGGCTTCTTTCTTCCTTCCCCATACTCCGACGTTCAGTGGTCGTAGGGTGAACGAAAACCTTGGCAACAACCCTGACGTAGTCTGGATGCCTTGTTCCAACATGTCCATGGCTTCTTCCTGGCTGCTAAAGAAGACCACTACCTTTCTCTCTGCATGTCTGTAAAGATCCACTGCCTGAGGCCATACGTTTCGAAGCGCCGATCCAACCTATGACCAAGGCATGTTCGTTCTCTAAGAAATTTCCAATCCCCACTTTAGCTCCACCACCTTCTGACTGCGTTCTTGGTCCGCTGGTCCCAGATCAACATGGATTCTCTTCGGGGTGTGTCCCGCTCCTCCTCGCACCGGAGCCCTTACTGGTAGAGGAGGAAAAGACAACGTAGATGAAATGTTCGGTGGGAGCTGTGTGCGGTTATCTACCCTCCTATCTGGGCATCTGTGTGTAATGTGAGTGGAGGATTTGCATATGTAGCATACTTTGGGTTATGGCAATGTGCCTGCTAGTGCCCCCTTTTCATGCAACGAAAGCACGCATCATGAGGAGCGTTAAAGAAAGGTACAGACATGCGTGGTGCAAAAAGGTATATCTCCGGTCTTCCATCGATCCCAAAGGATTCGTGTCTACCGCTCAAGATCTGTTATCCTTAGATCCGGGCACTACAACTGCAACTGGCTGAAACTGCTCCTCCGTCATCTCGGGAAAGATGGTGCGAATGTCTCCCCAAATGCTGTCTGGCAGGATAGCCGATGCTACTGCTCTCACCCATCTCTTAACTATGAAACTGCTGGCCCAAAACCTGCGAGGATTGTGCACCGACGATCTGGGACCAACCATTCAGCCGCTGTGCGGCTCCGCCACCGGCGGCTTAAGGGACAACGCCTAAGGAGGGAACAAGGTCCCGGCCAAAAGAGCTTCGCGACCCGGAGGGTGGGGAGAAGGAAGATAGCACCCAGCCAATGGCGTGTCAGACTGGAGTGTGAAGGCGCCCGGTGCCTCACCGGAGGGCGAAGATCGATAGTTTCTCGTCCTTAAACCCTAGGTTCGCAAAGGTCAGGGGGAGTGGTTGCCAATTGATTTGTCTCTATTGTACGTCAGGCAGCCACGTATCAACATAGTTCTTACTTGGCCATGCTCATGGCCTTATGATACCTGCATGATTATTATATCATATTATCAACAATTTCAAACACATGTCTATAAGATACTAAGGAACACATCCTCTTTTATGAATTAGGGTTATAGTCAACCAATTAGGGTTTCAAGATCTCATTAGTAAGACTATATCTTAACTCATACTCTACTCTTCTTAGGAATATTATCAAAGGTTAATCTTATAGTCGTCTTGCCATTCTTAGTTTCTCTTTCATTCTTAATAAGATATAGGTTACTTGTTTCACATCTTTAAGGTTTACAACTCATCATTATCAAGTTGAGTTAAGCGTATTCATCACTTAGACAAGATCAGTGATTAAGGACATGCCTACCATATCAAGTTGCATGATTGATAATGTCATTCTAATGTACTTGGAAATGCATATATTTAGTTAATCTCATTGGTGAAACCACATCCTCACATCGGGTATCGGGCATATCCCTTATCACCATATCGTGTAGTCATGTTAGTTAGGTATCACTTTACCTTTCTCATCTTAAGTCCACTTCATATCGTATACTAGGGTACACCATATCAGGCATGTCCATATCTCATGTAAAAAATATTATATTGTTTCTACTCCTTAGTTGGTTATGTCAACTCTCAATTTAAACTCCCATATTGTTCTTCCATCATATTGGGTTGTCTCTTGGATTTCCATATCAGGCTCCATCTTAGGTTTCTATATCGGGCTCCATCTTGGGTTACCATATTGTGTACTCACATTGGACTTGCAATATGTTGGGTATCATATCGTGATGTCATGTTGGACATCATACCGGTTTTCACCATATTGGTTTATCTCATAGGTTCACCATACCAGGTAAGTGTATTGGGCAGCATATCAGGCATAGGTGTTGGGCACCATATCAGGCATAGGTATTGGGCACCATACCAGGTACCCATGTTAACTAATACCTCATGACCATATCGTGTGCCCATTACTAATAAGAACCTTGAATTCAAATCATAACAAGGTGATTACCAAGTTGTTCTTTTAACCCTAACACCAAGTAAAGGGGTATATCAAGTTTTAAAGTTCAAAACATATTGGGTTTCTAGGGTTTTGCTCACATCGGGCAAAGGTATTCCCTTTACCTTGTATCATGTATAAGGTGGTATATAGGAGTCCTCCATATCATTCATAGAACCTATGATGGCCTATCTCCATATCGGGCAAGTCTCCATGTTGGGTCCCATATCAGTTGTCCCAAGTCGTCAACCCATGTTGGGTTGCAAGATCTTCAACCCATCTTGGGTTGTTCAAGAGTGATCAACTCATATTGGGTATCCAATGATGATGTCATGATCATCAACCTCAAGATCATTAATCGGTTCACAACTATGGATAATAGTCTTAATTACATATTAAAACTCATGATTATATCAATTGATCATAGGAAGTCCTAATTTGCAAATATTCAACAAATTGAATAATATTGAAGAAAGGATAATAATATTGAAGGGTTTGAGTTATATAACCCGCCTCTTGAAGAGATTCCAAGCTTCAAGATTCACTCCACACATTCCTAGGTTGAAGATGAGCCTTCTCCAAGCTCCAAGGCTTGAACTCCAAGCTCTTACACGATATCTCCAATCTCCTTGGGCGATATCACCTCACTTGGTTGCTGCAACCTTCTTTGACCGATATCTCTTCTCCTTGGCCAATACCACTTAACTCTCTTCACTATGGGCGATACAAGAGAGGGTGTTGCATGATACAAGAGGAAGGGCACTTGCTATATCTAAAAATCTTGCCAAAAAATGAAGGTCAAGGTATTTATACTTGAGGTTTATAGAAAGAGTGTTATAAGTGTTATTATCCTAAGGTACTTCATGCCACCTAGCCATGGAAGGTCGACACATGCTCTTTCATGATTGCCACTTATTATCTAGCCATGCAAAAATAAAAGTCCAAGGGTAAAATGGAAGATAAGGATTGGCTCTTGAGTTGTCCTTTAGGGCAAGCTTTCTTCCACTATCTTATTATTATATTGAACTACATCATTTACAAGGCAAAAGCAAATTGATGCTTCACATTTCCTTGAAGTGCCTTTCCCATCATGGCCCAAGCCAAAGCTCCACAAACTAATAGGATGCTCTCTTTATGGCTCTATGACCGATAGGGACTCCTTTCCTAAGTTCACAATCGATATGGCTCATGTATATAACTTCAACTTATGCATTTTCTTATTTTCTTCATTATTAAGAGTACTAACACTTCAAGATGCTTCAAACATATTGTCTCCTTCTTTCTTTATCCTCTAGATAACACTAGGTAAGAGTAAAAACAATCTAGATGTGATAAGTTACACATTAACACTAAATTTTGTACATATTGCAAATTGTACTACAATCGATGCATCAAGCACTTAGCATTATTTACACAAGTTCTCACTTAGGGTTTAGGCTTTGAAAAAGCCACCACTTGGCATCACATTCTCTTTCATGATATATAAAACACTTAAAATATATTCAGTATGTAGCATTTGCAACATCAGCCCTCACCTTGGGTAAGTTACACTTCTCACTTAGATTATCATATAATGCACACATAGCTTTGCATATAAGCTCACATTTGAAAATAAACTTCATAAAGGCCTTAATTACTTTTCAAAAGATAAGAATAGGTTTGTAAGCAACTTACTTAAGCAAAACATATAGGGTTAGGTCATAACCCAGGTCAGGGGTGTTACAAAGACCATCACTAAGAATGACAAGTAGGAAGTCTTATGTATGGTTGGTTTGAAGAGAAGTGAAGATAGCTATTTGTCACTAGGAGAGGCCACTTGCACATGTAAACTCCGCCTATGTTTCATGAACTCCTTTTTTTACAAATATAGTTGGTCCCAAGCTCAAGTAGAGGAGGAGGGTTGGTGGTTGGTTGATAGCTATCCATAAAAACTTTGTCACTCTTTCTATGACATGGATCCTTATAAAAAATTCATTGGAGCGTCCCTACCTAGCAATGCGCTGCATCGACACTCGAGTGTAGGGATAAATATATAAGGGGTTTCAACGCAGCGGTGCTCGATTGTGTTGAAGGACAAACAAGGGTTTCCACATCATGGACGGGTGTGAATAGAGAAGCTAGTCCTGCTGCATCATTTCCCGAATGTAGTAAAAATGTGCAAGGGTTACCACATCTTGGAGGGATGTGGGTAAAGAAGCCAGTCCTGCCACATCAGTGCCCAGATGTAGTGAAAAATGTATAAGGACAACATTTTTTATGAAGACAGGTAAAGAAGCAAGTTCAACAAAAGGGATTAGAGTTGGATCATGGAATATTGTCTATTTGATAGGAAAATATTTGGAGATAGTGGACACCATGATTAGAAGAAGAGTTAGTATTGCTTGCTTGCGGAAAACCAAGTGAACAGGGGAATGTTGTAAGGATATTGGAGATACGTGATACAAAATCTGGTATACAGGTATTAATAACCATAGAAATGGCATAGATATCATTGTTGATAAGATGTTGAATGATGATGTTGCCAAGATCACAAGGATAGGTGATAGGATCGTAGCTATCAAGGTTGTTCTTGGGGGAAAGATTTTAAACCCTATTAGCACCTATGCCCCCCAAAGATGGCCTTAGCGTGGAGGCTAAGAAGGATTTTTGGGATGAAATGGATGAATTGATGCAAGGAATACCGACAGATGAGTAGATCATTATTGGGAGTGATTTAAATAGACATGTGGGGAGTAGTAATGCTGGGTATGAGAGAGTTCATGGTGGTTTTTGATATGGCAACAGAAATGGAGAAGGAGAGAGGATATTAGACTTTGTAGTTGCATATGATATGACTTTGGCAAACACCCATTTCAAGAAAAGAGAATCTCATAAGATTACATTCAAGAGTGGGCACAATTGCAGCTAAATTGATTACTTCCTTATGAGGCGGGTGTATCGTAAACTATGCAAGGATTATAAAGTGATTCCTGGATAAGAACTCACGACCCAAGATATGTTGGTAGATTTGGATATTGACATGAAGATCAATACATGCAAGCATAACAAAAACCAAGATAGTAGGATCAAGTGGTGGAATCTTAAATGAGAAAAGAAATTGACTTTTCATGATAAACTCATCAAGGAGGGAACTTGGAAGTTGGAGTCTGATGTTAACACTATCTAGCGTAACATGAGCTCCTACATTACAAAAATTCCCAAAGAGGTTTTGAGGAAGTCCAAAGGATGTGGGCCTCCACAAAAGGAGTCTTGGTGGTGGAATGATGAAGTACAAAAGGCTATTAAACTGAAAAGGGATATCTATAGGAGCTTGCCCAAATCTCGAGATGATGCAACGTTCCAGAGATACAAGCAAGTAAAGAAAGAAGCTAAAAAGGTTGTTTAAGAGGCATGGTCTAGATACTTTGATGATATTTGTTAGGACCCATTACACTAAATGAGATTACTCAAAACATAAAGCACAATCAATCACTAAATAACCACATACCAAAAAATATGGGTAAATTAAAACCAATCTCAACATCAGCACCTGCTCAGAAGCATTTTCATAAGACCCCAACATCTTTCTTTTATCCATACTAGGATAGGAATTTGATACAAATGTTCTATTTCCTTAGCCACAACATATATACACAGGAGAACAATATTCATATATGCCACACAAACAAGCATTAACATGCTAACAAAAGTTCTATTTGTTTGAAACACCATGTACAAACTTTTCCTGCCCAGACATGAGAGTACATGGATGACTCTAGGACACACTAGACATCTAATTAATTTTCTCAAAGATTCATTATTGTAGTTCCTCTTTACTTCCATGGTTCTGTTGTCGTCACTGCCGATTACCTAAAAAAATGTGGCGAACCACAAGGGTGAGACCCATGTCCCAGCAAGAGATATAACCTCCAACAACGTTTATTGATTACAACATTTTTAAGTAATTAAACATTTAAGCAGTTTAATCAGATCTAACAAATAACAACAGTATTGATGATTAACAAAATACATAAGCACAACTATCTGGATAAGTATGATTAGCAGTATATGCATCTCTAGTTACAAATGCATGGCTAGTATGCTAAACATAACTAACAACATGAGATATCTAGCATCATGATTATAATCAGCAGTAGCAGATAGTTATAAACATAAGCATGGCTAACGTATGTATGCATCTACAATCTAAGCATATCTACAACATAAGTATATTTACTATCTCTTAATTGCATTAAGCCTCATCTTTATGTAAAGATAACAAACAAGGGTTAATATCCAATGTGAAACATCATGTATAACCCTAAACAAATATGCTACATAGTTGTATTACAACTTTTATTATGCCCTGGGGAATTTGAATCATACCATTCAAAGTCCAACCGACCCCTGCGAAGGGCTATTCGATTACATACATGATCTAGGAGTCCCGGTATCCTAAGATCTCTTCCCCTCGGTCACACAAGTAAAAAGACAGTGACATATCAGTCAAAGCTGCCACCACAGTGACATATAGTGAAGCTGATAACCACTAGTCCGACCTTGGTACAGGTCACGACACCAGAAACTAGGGTATTCAAACCCAATCATTGAGGTACAACCGCAGTTGTCCTCTAATCACATCATGTTATAATCACTGAGACACGACCGCAGTCATTCTCAATCTCATAAGGTTGCATCAAACAAGTGGACATACAAACCCTAATTCACTTCTAGAAAGCATATAAATATCAAAACTTGAAAATATATAAAATGTATGAAACATAATTTCTCATCTCATCATCACATGGTAATATTCACTTGCCATTCATGAGACTACACCAGTCATCATTCTATCACAAGATAATAATCCTTTTCACAATATCATAGGGTATCAACCCTTATCAACATAAGAGGATTATTCCTCATTCAGGTCTCAACCATGCCCAAAGGTTATTAAGACCATCATATTATTCCCTACAACATCATCATTATCTTTGCATGCCTTATAACAAGGCTCAATAGCATTACTTACATATAACACACTGGACCAACACAATATTGCATTAATGAGCTAGGAGATATTCATAATCAATCATAACAGGGTTATATTAACATTAAGAACATTCCTTTATTAAATCAACATGCAAGGAATATAAATATGATTAGTACTCATCATATTCATAATGCACATGTTTAGCATAAGAAAGTATCAACCATGTGTCTATGATAACCAAAAATTAACATATTAAGGTTATGATCATATTAAGGAGGTTATTCCACCATCATTCCATCATATAAGAATGTTAAACATGAATACTCATCTTTATCTATTTGCATTAGATTAGGTTCGACAAGATAAATCATATTAATGTTACTAATCAACACTTATACCCAAATCCTAACTCACGGCATCCCCATTGGATCATGGATGCATAAGGTGAAGAATCATTATCACATTCCCTACTTTTCTCAAGTATGAACCCACACATAAATCAAGGTGTAACCATCAAGTTATAGAACACTAGGGTTTCAACAATAATAGAGTACTCCATGGTTGTATTAGTCATTCAAGGACTATTCATACCCAATTACCTGTTGGGTTTTTAGGGGAGACAGAGAAGGCAGCGGAAACAAAAAATTTTCTCCCCAAACCCATACCGAGGAAACGCGTCAACGTCTATATAATAGGAAAGGATGGTTTGTGGAATCATACCTTGTCCCGAGGCTTGCTCGGCGACAATACCTCGCGCAATGAGAGGTCTTCAACTCCGGACTTCAACGGTGTCTGTGCAGCTCCTGGTCGCACCGGGACTGACAACTCCTACTCGAACTAGACTGTCGGATGACAATTGTCCTCCTAAGCGGCAGTGTCCTCCCGCCTCTGTAGTAGTCTACACGGACCACCTGGAACTCCACTCTCCTTGTCCCACAAGGAAGTGGAAGGAGTCACACCCTCCTGTTGATGTACTAGTCGCCAACACGCTCTCCTGCCTCCTGTTGCAACTGCAGTTGTCCTTCCCTTGCTGCACCTCCCTTTTGCGGGAAGCACTTGCTCGGGCTCTCTCACGGTTACCAAAACCAGATAGAACGACAACTTGCAGAGCAACTGGTTGCACTGAGCTTTCCTTTGAGAAGCCCCAAATACCCCTATATATAGGAGAGTCATGGGACAGGGTTCTCCATCCCGGGCAATGCGGGACTAAAGCAGGAGTAGAAGGGTTCGAGAATTTTCCACAAAAAGCAACCGGTTCGCAACTTGAAATGATCGTTTCACAACTGAACCGATCGGTTCGGCCATTAAGCTGATCAGTTGGACCTGAGCCGATCGTTTGGGGCACTCCAACCAATCGGTTGGTGCCCTGAACCGATCGGTTCATGGTCCTAATCCGGCTCAAAAGGACTTTCCTTGTTTCTTTCCCAATTGGTATCGAATACCAATATTATTCCCAATCGAATTGGGCAATTTGAAACCAAAGGAAAATTCTTGCCGACATGACTTTTGCCAACTGGTCGGTTGCACCAGTTGAGCCGATCGGTTCAACCCTTGAACCGGTCGTTTCAACCTGGGCATGAGCCGATCGGCCTGGACACTCCAGCCGACCGGTTCAGCAACCTCACCCGACTGGTTCATCACATGAACCGATCGGTTGGGAGCACAGGTTGGGCAAAATCAGTCAATTGCGATTTCAATCAATCCGATACTCCAATCAATGCGTCCAACACCTTGAACCATACGATATTGAGCTATCGACTGATTGAGTGTTTAATTGAACTACTAAACTCCTTTAGTAATCAATCTAAACATTGCTTTGTGGACAAAACTCCTCTTCCAGGTTAAATCCTATGTGTGTGACCCTGCAGGTCCATTTCACGTTGGTAGTGAAAGTCCATAACACTTATGACTTCACAAGCAAAGAGCGGTGCCTAGTCACACATCAGTGCTACCCAAGTGAAAGTAGAAAGTTGGAGAACAACTTTCATCCTACAATCCGTGAATGGTGTTACAGCGAATGTATAATTCCTTTGTCACTGATATCCCGAATGAACTCGAGGCATGGAACAGTCATCCTGTCAACGTTCATTCACTTCCTTGATCTCAGAGTAGACTGGAAGAGATATGTATGACATCAGTATCATATACTGATTCACACATGCGTGCACGCCTTTCTCAATCCTACTCATCAAGTGGCCATGGATATCAAACTCCCTCAGGAGGGACAAATCCCATATCTATCACTCACCCCTCAAAAGCCCCATGTGTCAAAGCCACCCAATCATCACCTTTATAACAACCCATATTTCAGGACTGCGTTTGATGATGTCAAAGTGTGCCCAACGACATGTGTTGAGTGCAGTGATTTCAGGTCTAAGAATCACACTCACCACCATCACTGTGAGTACTGACTGTGACTACCATCTCATGGTTCCATGTGTCAAACTCACGGTGGGTCTGTCCGGTACCTTGTTCTCTAACAAGTACCTATGTGTTTGGTTTGATATCTCTATATCATGACTAATGAGATTCTGTCATCAACCAACACCATAATCTAGTCTTGTGTGTCATTGCTGTCTATCTACCTTCCACAATGACATCCGACTAGGGACATAACAAGAATGTACAAACTCTTAGCATCCGTATGATCTCATCGTTCAGGTCATGAAACTGAAGGCATACGTCATTGAGTACTGTCATTCTCTAGACATACAATCTGTTCTATCACTATCTCATATGACTGAACCAGAAAGAATTGGAAGCTCGCCTTTTATGTTTATCAAATCAATCTTAATGTATCCCACCAATCATCCCATGATTGGCTCTCAGGGCATACATACCAACAGACTCCCACTTGCACTGCGAGCCAATCACCCATGAATCATATTCATAGTGATTTTCAAACATGTCCCACATGTTACTGTGCTGTAGTGCCAACATAGTGAGTAATGGCAACACCTTGCCAAAGTCTGTATAAAATGCATGTCTCTCATCTCTTCGCTGTACGTCACACGTATGAGATGGAGTTGCCGTAACATGCGATCTTGTATTCCATTTGCTAACCTTTAGCCACATTGCATGATCAAGGATTCCAGACTTGTCATCAATGAGGGGAATATAAGTTCATCTCATGAACTTTCAGATCCATATAGTATCCACTGCTGTTCACTAACACATAGATACTTGGATTTTCCCTTTTAAATGGCTTTATTGGAACACTTCCAATTATCAACAAACATTCACTTTTATATATTGCGATTAATTTTCTGTCCTTTCGGAGGTTCGCATCAATGTAACTCTTTACATCGAACTCTTCTCCATAGAACTAGTGCTTCACAAGCACTTATCAAGTTCTCATGGTATTCTAGTAACACTTACTGGAAGCAGACAGTCATCCACTCGTCATGTCACACATACGAGTTATCAGGATGAGCACATCATATTGCCATGTCCTACATACAAGATGATGAATGCATTTTATTCTTGCCATGTCATACATGCAAGATAATGGGATGATTACATACATGATAGATCCATATCTATTCTTAGTGTTCCCATTCTTCATAAGAATTGGACACTTGGCCTTGGGATACTAATATCCATGTAACATGGACAAGTTTTCTCCCACTGAATCTGTGCATACTGAACACTTCAGTACAGATTGCCAATGTATGCTTTCTCTTTCAGGTCAAGAGATTTTCGAGAACTATCTCTATAGATCTCTATTCCTATCACATAGGAAACATCTCTATCTTCCTTAAAGATAATTTCCACTTTTGGATTTCCATTCTAGAACAATTCCATTTCACATCAATATGTGGAATGTGAATACGCTCCCACTAAATCACAGATCACTTCTTTATCTTTGACATATCAGTCAAACCCTTTGACTATATTATCAAAATAAAGATCCAATTTTGAGTTGCTTGTACTCAATCAATCACATTGATTAGTCCATTGTAACTTATAGACTTCATTTGCATTAGTGGATTCATAAACCTTATAGGCTGTGTCATGTACACATCCTGGTTTTATTCCTCGTAGGAATGTGGTTTTAGTATCCATATGCCAAATGTCTTAGTCATTAAGTTGCAATAAACAAGCATCATCCTTCTCAAAATGTTATCCATGTGTCTTAACACTTAAGACTCATCTGCACTTATGGATATGATCCAATGAGTGCTACCATCAAGGTCATACCTTATGGTTCACATGGAAGTCATTTAGGATGTAATGGTTTTAAACTATAACTCAAGATTCAGTTCCTCATATTCATCTTGATAGTTGACTCATCACATGAACAACTCATCACATAGATAATTGAGGTGTATCTGTTAAAGATATAAGAACTCACAACCCTTGTGATTCTTAATTTCTTTTATTAGTGTGGGGTATTCTTTTATTAAGAAGAATTCAGTTATTTGATAATCATTCTCTAACTCCTTAGAGTATGATTCCTTCTTGATTCAGACATCACCATGCCTTAATCATGAGTTCACTATGATACACTATCATAATCACTCATAAGGTTCTCAAACATTTGGTCCAAGTATTTCATTCATTGATCTCATCAAGAATTAATACTTTACCAAATTTGTACTTCATTTGTGATAATCTTGAACATTTCAAGACATTCATATTGGTATTTCTCTAAACACCATTTGAAGTATTAGCATTTATTCCAATAGGTATGTAAATACATCACATGTATTATACCTAATAGGATAATCACTCTTCCACTACTTTAGTGAAGATTGATTAATCATGTCCAAGATATTCATGTCCCTTACTGGTTCTCTAACCAAAAGAGTCTAGTTTTATCCATCACATGGAAACTAGAAATGAATTTCTCATGATTAATGCTATTTAAATTGTTTGAGTTATCTATAACTCTTAGGTATCGTCTTATCTTATGCATATCAAATATCACAAGATAAATAAGGCATTGCCACAAAGATCACATCTTTATAAATTGAAACATCTCTTTATTAATTGCTATCATTGTCATACAATATGCAAAAATAAAGTGTTTCTATCTATTGGCAAGTATGAAATAGCAGTTCATAACTGTATTACATGCCTTATTGGCTGAAAATAAACTAAAGTATTCCTATCTATAAAGGCAACACTTGCCCCAAGTAAGAATGCTTTACACTTTACATCTTGATATCATATATCTCAAAAGTGTTACAGCTTTACTTTCATGACACCTTTAAGTAGAGGTTTCAGTCGCCTCCTTCTTCTTTTGTTCTTCCAGGTAGAGAGGACAATTCCTTTTCCAATGTCCTGGCTTTTGATAATGGTGGCAATTTCCTTTCTTGGTCACGCCTCCCTTGGCCTTGAGAGCTGAAGATAGCTTGGACTCCTGGCTAGCTTCAGAACCTTTCTTAGCTTTTCCCTTGCCCTTGCGCTTGGACTTGCCTTTCTTGCTCGTGATCACCATCACAGACTTAGGCTTGTCCTTCTTCATCTGTAACTCGGCTGTCCTCAACATGCCCAACAACTCTGACAATGGCCTATCAAAGTTGTTCATGTTGTAGTTCATCACAAACTGACTGTAAGATTCTGGCAACGATTGCAGTATCACGTCAGTAGACAACTCTTGGCTCAGTGGAAATCCTAGTCTCTGCAGGTTCTCCACATACCCAATCATCTTGAGTGTGTGAGGACCAACTAGATCTCCTTCTGTCATGACGCACTTGAACAGTGCCCTAGAAACATTGTATCTCTCTTGCCTTGCCTGATCTTCATACATGTTCCTGAGATGCAGAATCATCTCTATGACACCCATGTTCTCATGTTGCCTCTGCAACTCATGGTTCATTTAACATAGCATCAAGCACTTTGCATCAATGGCATCATCAGAATGCTTCTTGTAAGCATCCCTTTCTGTCCTTGGTGCATTAGGAGCGGGTTCCTCTGGAATTGGAGTATCCAGGACATAGAGCTTACACTCTTGAGTGAGAACAATTCTCAATGTCCGATACCAGTCGTGGAAGTTTGTCCCATTTAGCTTGTCCTTGTCAAGGACCGATCACAAAGAAAAGTTGTTGTTGTTTGTTGCCATTTGAACTACAAAAGGAAAATATGCAATTTTAGTCCAAAAACTCATTTTTGACTTATTTGATTGATTTGAAAATTTGACGATATAATTAGGCCTTTAATTAATTATCGCTCCCACTATTTACTTCAAATTGATAGCCCTCACCATCAATTCGGAAGATTGAAGCGTACAACCTTCTAGTGGGCAAGATCCTGAAATCCTCTAAGTCATGAGTCAGCTTTGGCTGATCGCCCACAACTTAGATCTCTCAGGTAGGCAACTCTTGCCAATTGCATCATATGCAACTCTTGTTGAATGAACATGCACAACACCTTGCCATGAACATTCCTTGCCTCTGGGCTTAGACGCTCTAAGAATCACCAGTTAAGTCTAACCCAAAAGCCGACACGGTAGAACATGCACCCTGCTTTGGCAGAACCTACATGTCTACCCTTCACACTTCCACAAGATAGACGGCACACCACGCTTTGGTGTAACCTACGCTTGGTCGATCGAGCTTTTCATGTGTGCCGCTAATGGAAGGCATATAAGACTTAATATTTTAATGAGGGATTTGGTTTTATATACATATACATATCCAATCACCACAATACATAGTACGTATCATATACATGCTATATCCCATAGAAAACATGCACAAAACGATAAAAAGCGATGATTATGGCCATCCTAATGTGATTCATCGAGCCAAGAGGAATCACGGTCATCTAGGTCTACATCACATGCAACCTATACAAGATGAACTCTGTGCCTTGCCTTCCGAGTTGATCAACTCATCACATGAATGATCTGTACTCTCCAGCCGGTCGTCTGGGTGCCACCAGCCGATCGGTTGGCTCCTCCAACCGATCGGTTCGCCTGGTCATCGTACATCTCATCATGTCCTCCACCCGCTCTTCTTGCTCCTCGAACCGGTCATCAACCGATTGGTTCACTCCTTGAACCGACCGTCTGGAAGGTCAACCGATCGGTTCACTCCTTGAACCGACCGTCTGAGCAGTCGTCTTGATGTCCGCCGGTCTTTGACATAACAAGAAATAAAATCCTATTCTATTTATTACATTGCTTTAAAAAGGAAACCCCGAGTTACATTCGGGGGGAGAAAAGGTAGGAAAGAATCTCGAATTATTTCGAGTTACATCAGGAATAAGAGAGGGAAGATCGATGCGCAGACCGAGATGCAAGCAACCACAAACAACCACACACAG
Organism: Alisma plantago-aquatica; assembly: GCA_963693085.1. Taxonomy (NCBI): domain Eukaryota; kingdom Viridiplantae; phylum Streptophyta; class Magnoliopsida; order Alismatales; family Alismataceae; genus Alisma; species Alisma plantago-aquatica. Next base: position 882,440,451 of record OY856413.1, on the reverse strand, counting down.
ATAGGGGTTTATAGGCCATAATCACGCTACACACATCCACCACAAAACTCGTTTAAGGGCGATGCGTATCGAGTGCATTAATAATACATATCATATATGTAATTAGGGATTTGTGGATTTAGGATTGGACATGCATAAAGCCGATATTATTCGCATCGTATGCAATAAATAAAGGCGACAAACCAAAATCGATCATATCGATATTCCTAAAATATAGAGCAGTTGACGTGGCTCTGATACCACTGTTGGGTTTTTAGGGGAGACAGAGAAGGCAGCGGAAACAAAAAATTTTCTCCCCAAATCCATACCGAGGAAACGCGTCAACGTCTATATAATAGGAAAGGATGGTTTGTGGAATCATACCTTGTCCCGAGGCTTGCTCGGCGACAATACCTCGCGCAATGCGCGGTCTTCAACTCCGGACTTCGACGGTGTCTGTGCAGCTCCTGGTCGCACCGGGACTGACAACTCCTACTCGAACCGGATTGTCGGATGACAGTTGTCCTCCTAAGCGGCAGTGTCCTCCTGCCTCTGTAGTAGTCCACACGGACCACCTGGAACTCCACTCTCCTTGTCCCACAAGGAAGTGGAAGGAGTCGCACCCTCCTGTTGACGTATTAGTCGCCAACACGCTCTCCTGCCTCCTATTGCAACTGCAGTTGTCCTTCCCTTGCTGCACCTCCCTTTTGCGGGAAGCACTTGCTCGGGCTCTCTCACGGTTACCAAAACCAGAGAGAACGACAACTTGCAGAGCAACTGGTTGCACTGAGCTGTCCTTTGAGAAGCCCCCAATACCCCTATATATAGGAGAGTCATGGGACAGGGTTCTCCATCCCGGGCAATGCGGGACTAAAGCAGGAGTAGAAGGGTTCGAGAATTTTCCACAAAAAGCAACCAGTTCGCAACTTGAAATGATCGGTTCACAACTGAACCGATCGGTTCGGCCATTGAGCCGATCGGTTGGACCTGAGCCGATCGTTTGGGGCACTCCAACCAATCGGTTGGTGCCCTGAACTGATCGGTTCATGGTCCTAATCCGGCTCAAAAGGACTTTCCTTGTTTCTTTCCCAATTGGTATCGAATACCAATATTATTCCCAATCGAATTGGGCAATTTGAAACCAAAGGAAAATTCTTGCCGACATGACTTTTCCCAACTGGTCGGCTGCACCAGTTGAGCCGATCGGTTCAACCCTTGAACCGGTCGTTTCAACCTGGGCATGAGCCGATCTCCAGCCGACCGGTTCAGCAACCTCAGCCGACTGGTTCATCACATGAATCGATCAGTTGGCAGCACAGGTTGGGCAAAATCAGTCAATTGCGATTTCAATCAATCCGATACTCCAATCAATGCGTCCAACACATTGAACCATACGATATTGAGCTATCGACTGATTGAGTGTTTAATTGAACTACTAAACTCCTTTAGTAATCAATCTAAACATTGCTTTGTGGACAAAACTCCTCTTCCAGGTTAAATCCTATGTGTGTGACCCTGCAGGTCCATTTCACGTTGGCAGTGAAAGTCCATAACACTTATGACTTCACAAGCAAAGAGCGGTGCCTAGTCACACATCAGTGCTACCCAAGTGAAAGTAGAAAGTTGGAGAACAACTTTCATCCTACAATCCGTGAATGGTGTTACAGCGAATGTATAATTCCTTTGTCACTGATATCCCGAATGAACTCGAGGCATGGAACAGTCATCCTGTCAACGTTCATTCACTTCCTTGATCTCAGAGTAGACTGGAAGAGATATGTATGACATCAGTATCATATACTGATTCACACATGCGTGCACGTCTTTCTCAATCCTACTCATAAAGTGGCCATGGATATCAAACTCCCTGAGGAGGGACAAATCCCATATCTATCACTCACCCCTCAAAAGCCCCATGTGTCAAAGCCACCCAATCATCACCTTTATAACAACCCATATTTCAGGACTGCGTTTGATGATGTCAAAGTGTGCCCAACGACATGTGTTGAGTGCAGTGATTTCAGGTCTAAGAATCACACTCACCACCATCACTGTGAGTACTGACTGTGACTACCATCTCATGGTTCCATGTGTCAAACTCACGGTGGGTATGTCCGGTACCTTGTTCTCTAACAAGTACCTATGTGTTTGGTTTGATATCTCTATATCATGACTAATGAGATTCTGTCATCAACCAACACCACAATCTAGTCTTGTGTGTCATTGCTGTCTATCTACCTTCCACAATGACATCCGACTAGGGACATAACAAGAATGTACAAACTCTTAGCATCCGTATGATCTCATCGTTCAGGTCATGAACCTGAAGGCATACATCATTGAGTATTGTCATTCTCTAGACATTCAATCTGTTTAATCACTATCTCATATGACTGAACCAGAAAGAATTGGAAGCTTGCCTTTTATGTTTATTAAATCAATCTTAATGTATCCCACCAATCATCCCATGATTGTCTCTCAGGGCAAACATACCAACATTACCATCATTTTAGTTATATTAAAACTAGGTATAACAAGCTATACCTCATTAGGGTTACATATCAACACAATGTGATTATAATCCCTTCTATTTATATGAATGAATAGGTAAGACTACCTTATTAAGGATAACCCTCCATTTGTTCCATCATCATTCAGTCAATATCACCATACCATAATGTCACCCAGAACCATTGGATGTTTAAAAGGTAAGACCTTTGGTTGTTTACATAAGTAAACACCTTGGATAAACCACCTATGAAGTCCTTGATTTGTGCTCTAGAAAGAGTCACCATCTAACCCTAGACATCACTTGATAATTGATACAAAAAGTTCCATTGAGAGTAGGGTAAAACCCACAATCCACTGTTCAGTTAAAACAAGCCATCCATTATCAACAAGTAAGCTCCTTAAGTTGATCATATAAAGGAAACCATATAAATCACATTATTAGGACCAAAATATTACATTAGCCATAATTCCACCTTAATGGAGGAATAAATAGTAGATATCAACCATTGGGTCAAGTTCACATGATAAAACCATCAATTATAGTATAGGTCTGACCATTGCATCAAGTGACCCAATAAACCATTGGCTTAAGGCTTAATTGATGATACAACTACGATGCTTGACTCACCACAGGTTTTAGAGGCCTGATACACCATCATTAGTGACCATTAAGTCACCATAGGTTGTTAGATCAACACTAATTCATTAATCAACATCAAATATTAAGCTAATGTCAACATTGATTGATAACATCAATAGGGTACTTAATGGTTGATCATTAAACTTCTAATTGATACAAAACCTGACCTAAGGGGGTGAAAATAGGTTGTCACCATCATTTAACACCCTTGATCACGACCATAAGTTGTTATGAATACAACACCATAGGGTTGTTGCAATGGTACCATCATCGGGTCATGGTTTATAGAAGAAATCAACTTAAAACCCTAAAATTGACCATTGGTTGATAGGTGCTTAGCACCATAGGTTGTCAAAACAACCTGTTCCAAGTCATATTGTACCTTAGGAATAATATACACATGATCACATGTTCATATATAACTGAAATCAGAATAGGGAACATTATAAAAATCAAAATCCAAGTCAAGCATAGCTTTTTAATGCATGGATCATCATTTTCAAGCAAGAACATGATCTAGAAAGCTTATGGTAAGCAATAAACATGGAGCAAGTTATAAAACTTGCCTCTAATGAGAAGATGAAACCCCACACAGAAGAAATCTCGAGCAAGTAGGGTAGAAAATCTAAGAATAAGCTATGAATTCGTCCATCTAGCACCTTTCTTCATCAAATGAGCAAACCCTAAGCATAAGGAGCAAGAAAGGTAGGGTTTTAGGGCTTTAGAGCAATTTCTACCATGGAACACCAAGGTTTCGACCTGGAGAAAGCTAAGAGGAAGGATAAAAAAGAAATAGACGGAGGAAAGAAGGTAAAACTTATACTTTTAGGTTAAGATCACTAGGGGGAAGCTTTTTAGACCCAAAAAGGAATTCAATTGCAACCCTAGAATTTTTTCCCAAGAAGATCCCCACTTTCTTCTTCCTTGGGCAGAAAAATTCGCAACTGAACAGAGGGAGGACGAAGCTGGGAGAAGGAGAGAGGTGGTGGAGAGGAAATGGATCATTTTGGTGCTTGGGGATAAGTAATGGACACTTTAATATAAAGAAAAAGAAAAAGAAAAAGTTGAAACTCTAGTATATATCCAAGTGTCCATGGCTTTTAATTATAAAGAATATACAAACACACACACAAGAAGCTATCCCACTATCTGTAGAGACCTGATTGGCTTGCCTTTGTCGAATTTCTAAGCCAATCACATAATTCCTTAGTTGATAGCTACTAAAGGTAGCTCATCCGTAAAGGGGAAAACCCTAAAATACCCTTGGAGCAAACACATTCAAACCAAGGTTTAAATAGGTGCCCCATGGCTCAAAAAGCTCAATAATGATGATAGAATATCCAAATAACATGATTCAAGTGATAAACTGCAAAGAAAACCTCTCAATTGGGTAAATTGCAAAAAAGTCCAAAATGTGCATAAAATTGCATAACTTTCTCAAACAGTGTCCAAATTAGACCAAATTTGAAACTTAAGCTTGTATTATGATTTCAAAGCATATCACAAGGTTATATTAGGGTTATAAGTATTAAATTATGATAATTAAGCTTGTTCAACTCATTAAGCAAGTTTAGGGGCCTTATAATATTTATAAGAAGTTGGACACAAGAGAAGGGGAAAAAGATATATATATATATAAAATGGCTCTTATAAGAGAAATTAAAGGAAGAGACTTGAGTCAAGTAAAATACATTAATAATGAAGATGGTAGAGTGTTGGTGAAGGATGATGATATCAAGAACCAATGGATAAATGACTTCCACGAGCTTTTCAATGGAGATATTGTAAATAATGTTTGAGACTCACGTGACATGAATACAATAGATATCATTTACATACGATGAGTTTCACTAATTGAGGTCAAGAATGCTTTGAAAAAGATGAAAGTGAGAAAGACATGTGAACCAGACAGTATTCCCATTGATGTATGGAAGAGTATGGGGGATGAAGGAGTTATGTGGTTAACAAATTTCTTTAACAAGATCATGAAGACCAAGAAGATGTTGGATGAGTGGAGAAATAGTACTATAGTCCCATCTACAAGAACAAAGGTGATGTTCAGAACTACACAAACTACAAAGGTGTCAAGTTGACGAGTCACATAATGAGGCTTAAGGAGAGGATTATTGAGCAAAGGCTAAGATCTATAACGCAAATATCAAACAACCAATTTGGTTTCATGCCTAGAAGATCAACAACATATGCTATTTTTCTAATAAGGAGGCTTATGGAGAAGTATAGAGAAAGAAAAAGAGATCTTCATATGTTTTTTATTGATTTGGAAAAGGCTTATGATCGAGTACCTAGGGAAGTGTTGTAGATGGTTTTGAATAAAAAGGGTGTGCCAATCCAATACACTGACTTGATTAAAGACATGTATGATAGCTCTACCACAAGTGTGAAGACTCCTCGAGGAGAGACACCACTTTTCCTATCGCGGTTGGGTTACACCAAGGATCCACACTCAGCCCATATCTATTTGTTCTTGTTATGGATGAGTTGACAAAGAATGTTCAAGATGATATTCCTGGTTGTATGTTATTTGCTGATGATATTGTATTGATTGATGAAACTCAAGATGGATTGAATGATAAAGTTGAACTTTGGAGAAAGGCATTGGAATCAAATGGATTGATGATTAGTAGGACCAAAACTGAGTATATGAATTGTAATTTCAGCCAATCTCATACTGTGAATGGTGGATCCAAATTGGACAGAGTAGATATACCAAAATGTGATAAATTTCATTACTTGGGTTCTATTATTCAAATAGATGGGGATTTCGATAATGACATTTGTCATAGGATCACTGTTGTATGATTGAAATGGAGAAGTGCCACAAGAAATTTATGTGATCGAAAACCCCTCTCAGATTAAAAAGTAAGTTTTATAGAACAACTATATGATCAGCCATGCTCTATAGGAGTGAATGATGGGCAGTGAAGAAACAAGGTCTCGACAAGTTGAACATGGCTGAAATGCGTATGTTGAGATGAATGTGTGGGAAGACAAGAAAAGATTGCTTGAGAAATGACTATATCAAGAATAAAGTGGGTGTGGCAAGTGATAACATCTCATTTTGTGAACTTTTCACATATGTTTTATTTCTATTCTAGCATATCTTTCATGGATTTTCTCTGTTCATATAATTATCTTAGGGCAAAAATATGAATTTCATACCTTTTCCACTCAATGCAGGCTCATACCAATCTAACAAGAGAAATGCACTCGTATCATGTCGCGACCGCGATTGCACATCCTACGAGCATCGTGGACGCGACCAACCAGTGATTGGAGGCATCATATCCCAACCACGATATCTATCGCGACCGCAGTACCAAGATTTACAAAGGGAGCATGCCACAACCGCGAAAAATGTGGTGACCAAAAGGAAGGAACAATCGTGACTGCGGACACATGACAACCTCCCAAGGAGTTGCGATTGTATATCACCTCACCATCGCAACTGCGACTATGGTCGCGATCAGCTGACATGTCACGACCATGACTAGGAGCTAAGTCAGTGGGCAACACCTATAAATAGGCCCCCGACTCCATAAATTAAAAGGGGGGGTGATCAAGAGCCACAAAGTGATGCCAAACTCCAGAGTCATATTCTCCAATCTCCGAAGGCCTTAGATATCCAAAGATGAAAGTGGAGGGGAGAGAAGGTCTACCATCCTCTTCTTCGAAGGAAGGAGTTGTTATCTTCTGCACCTGCACTAGATCTAGATCTGAAGGAGTATTGTTGGTTTATCACCTCCTTATCTCTCTAGATCTATTATCTTCCCCACGTTGTATCCCTCTCCCACTTTGTTATTCTTGATGTATTCATGTATTTATAACGTTGTTATGCTGCCCATTAACATGTGTGGCTAAACACCTAACTTGGGTTGGAAGTAGCCACTAAGGCTCTCCCAACATGTGTAGACTTGCACCTCTTTGAATATAAATATATATATATATATATACATATATATACATATATATATACACACACACGTATCATGATTATCTCCATACTCTTGTTCTTAAAGATTCACTTGTATGCCTAGCTACCATCTTGTGATGTATGATTGTTGGTGCCTCAAAAGAGTAGTACTAACCTTATCTAAGTGTTATGGAGTAGTATGAATGCATGAAAATGTTGGAGTAATAAAGCTAATGATCATATGGTTTGTTTTGTGGTTGTTTGTTTGTCATCTTGAGAGGGAGACAACCTTATAATCTAGGTCCATCCTAAGCTCTAGAGAGGAGGGAATAGACATATATGATGATTGCTTGTAATCTCACTAAGGGTATACAAAAGGGGTATGAGTAGTTCATTTTGGTGAGAGATCTTAGTAGGTGAAACCCGATCCAAGTTCCCTTCCATACTTTTATTACAAATTTCTTGTTTGACTTTATTATCTTGTTTTGTCTTCTTACTTTTGTTTTTTTATTGCTTTGTTTGGAGTATCATTGTTCCCTAGAGAACACCATATTTACCTACCTTTTTTTTGATGTATCTAAGTCTGAGGCTTCATGGTATTAGCACTTACCAACCTTGTCCCTGTGGTTCGACCCCGATCTACTACATCGGACCCCGTATAATAGTTGCAGGGGCTTGAGTGTCGGGTTATAAATTTAAGAGTACGACTACTCTAGACCCAATCCATTTTGGATGTGTGATTTAGGTCAGTCAACTTTTTGGCGCCGTTGTCAGGTATAAGGAAAAATAATACTATTAAGAACATGAGTTTACTCACTATACTCCCGTGCTTCAAGCTTAGCCATAAGATTGACTGCATAAAAACTCTAAACTTGCTACCCTACAATCACATAGAGTATTTCATTTTAACATGTCTAGTTTCCTAACTCGAGTGTGTGATCTATTCAGGGAGCCCGTAGGGAAGGATATTTATTCAACACTTCACTTTCACTCCAAGACATCATGCCACCTCACGTGGATGGAAATCTTATTGGAGAAGATCAAAATGCAAGGGTTCAATACAATCGACTGCCACTTGAGACGAAAGATGAAAGGGAAAGATCATCACTTATACGGTCACCGCCACGAGGAAGAGCAATGCGAGGAAGATCACCATCACCACTATTACCATCGCCACAGAAGTCACCATAGGAATCACCATGAACGTGAATGCAATGACCAGAACAGTGAGGCTGAAGATGATGAGGAAGAGAAAACTCTTAGAGAGCTAATTGCGACTAGGGCTAATGAGTCAAGATGCCTAAATCATCATCCTATACTTCAATGCGACTAATTTTGACTTGAAACATGTCATAATCTCGATGATCCAAAACAAGCCCTTCAGAGGGAGTTCGAAGAACGAGAATCCTTACCATTATCTTGACGCCTTCAATATATCTGCGATACCATCAAGATGAGGGGAGTGCCTCAAGAAGTTATATATTGTAAGAGATTCAATTTCTCTCTTGAAGATAAAGCTCTATCCTGATACCTTAACTTACCCCACCAATCCATAGATGGATGGAGGCTCCTTGCAGATGCTTTTGTCACTAAACTTTACCCCACCGAGAGAACTATTCGAAGAATGCAAAAGATCACTTCCTTCGTGCAAAAACCCAAAGAGAATCTCCACGAAGCATGGGAGCGATTTCAAGAATACCAAAGAGATTGTCCTCACCATGACTACCACAAAGGATTCCTGGTGCGAACATTTTCCCACGAAATAGACTTCGCTGAATGCAGCTGTCGGAAGCGATTTCCTTGAAAAGAAACCAAGAAGAACTATGAAAATCTTCGATAACATGGCTGCATTGCAAGCAGGCATGAAGCATGATAGAAATGATAGAAGTTCAGCCAAGAAGGCTGGCTCTGAAGGACCGTCAATTGAAGCCAAGGCTCTAGAAACCATTACAGCTAAAATTCAGAAGATTGCCACAGATGTCAAACAACTAAAAGACACTGGAGGCAAGGGGAAGAAACACATTGAGAAAGTCATGAGATGTGTTACGTGTGGCAAAGGAGGACATGGAGTTGACAATTGTATCTATACACGGCTGGAAGAGAGCGAAGAAAGTGAAAGTGAAGAAGAGATAGAAAATGTCTCTTATGCCAATTTTTAATGACCAGGTCATCCAAGATTCAATTATGGCATCAAAGAAGTTGCTGAAAACTCTCATCAACTGAGTAGTTTGTCTAAACCACCTCCGAGATTTGAGAAGAAAGGAGGACCAACTCAATATACTAGAACTAATAGTTATTAGATGAACAAAAATAGCTATCAGAGTCAAAATAAAAAAATACAAGCTGACAAGGTCAGGGACAAAGTCAAGGTTAGAGTCAGACCAAGGATAGCAATCAACCAGACATTATCGCTCAGTTGTTTGATTTTGCAAAAAGGCAAACTTTGCTCACCCAAAGTGCCATCACCAATTCAGGAGTGTTAACTACAATGCAAACTCATATGGCAGATATGCAGACCCATCAAAGGCAAATTGATCAACAACTTGCCCAATTGGCGGAGCTTGTAAAGAACCCTTTGGGAAAGATTTTGTCAAATACAAAGATAGCAAAGATGGGCACTCTCCAATTGGGGAGGATGTTGGAAGATCCTGGTACTAACAACACCACAGAGGAAAGAGATCAAAGTGAGTCACAATATGAGAAGGTTATTATGCAAGAAGAATCTATAAGAAAAGAATCAGCTGAGAAGGACAAAGAAGAAGAAAATCACAGAAAGCATAAGGATGAAGGGGTCAAGAACCTAGGTCCTATGGGAGAAGCTTTTACGTAGAGAAATTCCTATGCTCTGAGAGTCCCATTTCCCTACAAACTGATCAAGGCACATCTAAAGAAGATATACGAGAAGTTTATGGAAGCAGTGAAGAAATTACACCTAGATATCCCATTTCTCAATGCAATTGAAGAGATGACAATGTATGTAAAGTTATTTAAGGAATTGATCACAAAGAGAAGGAGAGGACCATGTTGAGACTATTTAATGGCCAAAATGTCAAGCACTTTTATTCAAGATGAGCTACCTACCAAAAATAAGGATCCAGGGGCATTCAATATCCCCTTTTGCATTGGAAACAATGTGGAAAGAAAGGGATTAGCTGACTTGGGAGCAAGCATTAGCCTTATGCCCTTGACCCTGGATCAAAGGCTTGGATTGACAGATCTGGTGAAAATGGGCATGCAAATTAAACTAGGTAACCACACCTTTACGAGTCCTAGAGGAATAATAGAGGATGTCCCAATATAGGTTGGGAAATTCTTCATACCATGCGATATAGTGGTGATCGACACAGTTGAGGACCTAACGTGCCTAATGATATTTGGAAGACCTTTCCTTGCTACTAGAAGGGCTCTAATAGACGATACAGAAGGAATTATTACTCTGCATGTTGGTAATGACCACATCAACTTCCAAGTACAAGACGCTATGAGGGAACCGTCTCTCTTTGAGTCAGCTTACTTCATTGATAGCTACAATAATTATTGTGAACAAGTATAAGAGGATAAGGAGATTTTTGATCCGCTTATGCGAGCCTTGAATAACCCTGACCCTAGTGTAGAAGACCCATAAGTTGTTGAAATTTTAGAATACCTAAACTTGAAGAAGAGCTACGTGATGATGAAGACAAAACCTTCAAAACTGCAAAGTACGCGTCCCTTGAGAAAACCCCTGAAGACATGGAGCACTGAAACCAAAGCTGGAATTAAAACCACTTCTTGAAGGGTTGAAGTATGAATTCCTTGACGATGAGGAGAGGAATCCTGTGATTGTTAACACTAACTCGACAGATGAATAGGTAGAAAGGTTTCTAAAGGAACTCAAATTGCATAGAAAAGATATAGGGTATTCAATTGAGGACATCAGAGGCCTCAGTCCTACCTTATGATGCACAAAATCAATCTTGAGGAAACGGCTAAACCTCTAGCTCAACCACAAAGGAAGTTGAATCAAATTCTAAAGGAAGTTGTGAAGAAAGAAGTAATTAAGCTGTAGGATGCCAGAATCATATACCCTATAAGTGACAACAATTGGGTAAACCCTATTCATGTGGTTCCCAAGAAAGGTGGAATGACAGTGGTAAGAGGTGCAGATGGAGACGAGGTAGCAATACAAATCATAACATGGTGGCGTATGCGCATTGACTATCAAAAACATAATGCTTCTACAAGAAAAGATCATTTCCTCTACCGTTTAGTGATCAAGTCCTAGAAAGATTAGTGCATCATGATTACTTCTATTTCCTGGATGGGTATTTAGGATTATATCAAGCACCGATTCATCCTGACAATCAAGAAAAGACAACGTTTACCTATATCTATGACATGTACGCTTTCAGAAGAATGCCATTTGGGATGTGTAGTGCACCTACAACCTTCAAATGCTGCATGATCTCTATGTTTTCAGACTTTCTAGAAGATATAGTGGAGGTCTTCATGGATGAATTCTCTATTTATGGGACATATTTTTAGGGATGTCTAAAAAATCTATCTCTAGTCTTGCAATGCTGTGAAGAAAAGCACATGGTTTTGAATTGGGAAAAATGTCATTTTATGGTTCAAGACGGATCGTCTGAGGACATAAGATTTCCAAGAAAGGAATAGAGGTTGACCTAAGTAAGATCGAGGCTATATCCAAAATTCCACCACCTAAGCCTATCACGGGAGTAAGGAGTTTCTTAGGGCATGTAGGATACTATAGATGATTCATAAAAGACTTTTTGAAGATCGCTAAGCCCCTTTCAAACCTCTTGATCAAGGATGTTGAATTTGAGTTCACTGATGAATACTTAGATTCCTTCAATGCCCTCCTTGGCAACAACTTCGATTCTACAAGTGCCAGATTGGGAATTACCATTCGGGATTATGTGTGATGCAAGTGATTTTGCCATCATAGCTGTTTTGGGACAAAAGAAGGACAAAAGGCACCACGTGATTTGTTACACAAGTTGAATGTTGGATGAAGCCCAAGTGAATTATACCACCATAGAAAAGGAAATGTTGGCCATCGTATTTTCCTTTGATAAGTTTAGATCATACTTAGTGGGATCAAAATTAAAAGTATACACCGATCACAGAGATATAAAATACCTTATGTAGAAAAAGGATACGAAGCCGAGGTTACTACGATGAGCCTTACTACTACACGAATTTGACCATGGGATTATTAATGAGAAAGGAAAGGGAATGTGGTTGCGGACCACCTATCAAAGATAGATTTTGATGAAGAAAATTAGTTGCCTGTAAATGACAACTACGTTGATGAAGCTCTTTTGATGGACCAGTCAGTTGAACCAACCCTACCCTGGTTTGCTGACATTTGTAATTATCTAGCACATGGGCAACTACCACCCAAAATCACTTATAATCAGAAGAAGATGTTATTCTCTGATCTGAAAAATTACTGGTGGGACGATCCTCTTTTGTTCAAAAGATGCTCTGACAATTTACATCATCGTTGTATACCAGAAGAAGAAGTACCTCAAATCCTCAAGGAATGCCATTCCTCACCTTATGGTGGTTACCACGGTAAAGAAATGACTGTTGCTAAGGTTCTACAGTCAGGCTTTTATTGGCCGACACTCTTCAAGGACGATATGTCATTTGTGAAGACCTATACAGAATGCCAACTAATAGGATACATCAGTAGAAGGAATGAATACCCATGTTAGTTTGGGTAGAAGTAGAAATTTTTGACCTTTGGGGGATTGGCTATATGGTACCATTCCCACCATCAAGAGGAAACTAATATATTCTTGTCACTGTGGACTATGTCTCAAAGTGGGTAGAGGTTGTTTGTACCCAACCATGTGACTCAAAGGCTGTGAACAAGCTATTTGAGAAAACTATCTTTTTGCGATTTGGGGTCCTACGCACCATCATAAGTGATGGAGGATCCCACTTGGGGGAGAATCAGTTCGAAGCTCTATTGAAAAAGTATAGAGTCAAGCACAAAGTGGCGACACCCACCATCCACAAACATCAACACAAGTAGATGTATTTAATAGAAAAATCAAGCAGATTTCGGAGAAGACAGTAAGCCGTACAAGGAAGGATTGGTCTATGAAACCCGACGATGCGTTATGGGCCTACCGCACCACGTACTAGATGGTCTGTCCCTTTCTCTCCAGTAAATATCTATCCCTTAGGAATGATGGAAATCACAAATGATAAGAATATCACCTTCAAGGTGAATGGACACAAGGTAAAAAGATACTATGAAGATGAGGCCTTTGTAAGAAGGTCGAAACTAGGTTTGGAGGAACCCAATCTTGCAACAGTTGATCATCTGTAACATACTAAATCTTGGATTCAATTGCAATTTAACCCATTTTCAAGATTTTATTTCCTTCATGTCCTTTTTGTCCTTTTCCCTAAATTTTCCTATCTTTACTATCCTCTTTGACCTCAATGTTGAAATTGAGCAATACTAAATGGTGAGAATTATATTTGACCCACATTGATTTCAATGAATGGGTTTTTGCACAATTATCTCAACTAGTGTGTTAATAAGAGTCTAATAATGCAAAATGACCAATAATGAGAGACAATTATTAGTTTTTATTAATTTAGAGTTTTTATGGCTTTGTGGGACAAGAAATGAGAAAAGAAGAAATTTCATATCAAAATTTATTAAGAAAGGTACTAAATATATTTATTAGGCACTTAGCATACAAATAATTACAAAATGTGTTCAAAAGGAGAAATTAATGTAAAGTTAGACTCCACACACTTTAATTAAAAAACCCATGGATTTTCATTTTGATTGGAATTCCTTTACCCTTCTAATTAATTAAATGAATATACAAACTCTAATATATATAAATGCCTAATGCATGTGAAAAAGGAAACCTCTTTGACTCCTAATTAACCTTTCCTTTAAATTGCTTAAAATTTGGGTATTAATTATTTTCCCAATTGAATTAGTATTTAAAATCATAATTACCTAATCTTTTAAATGTGGTATTTGACTAAGAAATTAAGCTCTTTCATAAACCTACAACGCATCATTGCATTACTCCCTATCTCACACATGACATCACGTTCTCCCCCTTCTAAAATGGGCGACACCTAGTTGATAATCGGTGTTTCCCCCTAAATGACAGTCATCTCTTTCTGCCTCCCTTCCATATATTTAACACCCTCCTTCCTTTTCTCCTCAACACCCCAATACCTAGCCGCCATGAAGGCCAACCTCTCCATCTTCTTCCTCTCTTGCCCGAGAACGCCACCGCATTCAGACCTGCAATATTACAACCTTCCTTCTATGTCAACCATCATGAATTTGTAGCCTTCTTCCGCCACCAGCCCCGATGAGTCCAGAGGAGATCATCAATGGACCCTATCCATGCCTATCTCCAACCTACTCATACCTCACTTACCTCAACAACAACCAAGCACGGTGACCCCCTCACGTGAACCTGGGACACGATTGCATAATATGACCTGCAACATCGACATATGGTCATTGTAACTAACCTACAAAACCTGGCCACTGTGCTTGCTTCCTCTTCATCGTCACTCCATCGATAACTACCCATCACAATGCTAATGACAGGTGCATCACCCTACGATGACCTGCAACTACAAATCATCATCCCCGTCAGACCCCATGCTGTGATTTGCCTCCAACCTTCTTCATCATCACACCAACTTCCTCCTTCCAGCATGAGGGCATCACCTCCATCAACCCAATGGCGTCGTAGCCTTCTCATAACACCAACGACGTGCAACAGACCTGCAATAGGTTTTCACCCATCTGTCGTCACCACAACAATGTATGGACATCTAGAGCGGCCTCGACGTCCAACAACGCCTCTCGACCCCCACCTACAACACCATGTTGCAACTCCCTCTCCCCCTCATAACACTTTATACACCTTGCCGCCATCACTACTTCAGACCTGACGCCTGCAACAACAACTCCACTTCTCAAACAGCCTCGACGCCATCACACCCTGATAGCACCCATGCCCGACACTAACAACAACACCGTCGACTCCTCTCTTGTAACAACGTTGGAATCTTTCTCCTCTGCAACGCGAGCAACATGACCTGACTCTATGTCGACTAGCAACAAGGCGTTTGCCCCTCCAAAACCCATAACACCTCCATTAAAGGCTTGGACACCCCTTCAACATGGCGTCAACCTCTCCACATTGCCATCAGTCCAAGCTAGTGATCTAACGAGCTGAGATCTGATCTAGTGGAGAGAGATCAGAACCAATCGATAATATTATCAGGTTTGTTATCCTTCTATTATTTCAGTATGTTGTGAATTCAATTTACTAGGTGAATGGTAATAATTGAACAATAGTGGTTTAGATAACCATGGTAATACATACACCTTGTAATCAAGTTAACCCTAGGTATATATATAAAATAGTTATACATATGAGTATGATCCTAACACTGATATACTAAACCATATATAGGAAATAGTAATAATAGATCATGTATGTAAGAGTGTGGTTAAAGATGATATCTAAATCTTAATTTATGATCTGTATAATATATCTATAAATAAGGAGTTGTTTTGCAAAACGTGTTCACGTTATTATATCATATTGAATTACTTGTATAATATCCTATTAGTTTATACGTGTATCCATGTAGTACTATACATCAAATGATGGATGTAAGATGAGCATGCTGCTTTATTATAATCTTGTATGTCATGGCTCAACTAATAATGTAAGATTATATATAAGATGTGTTACATCTTAATACTGCACATAGATTATCAAGAATTTTGATAATCATGTTTCAACAAACCCTAGATACAAAAATACATATTTGTGCAATAGATGGTAATTATAAATACAAATATAATTATAGAATGCATCTAACTATATTGTCTTCTTATGAATTAAATGGTGAAAAAGATAATAACATTGAAAAGAATGTACTTTTATAAACATATATCTAGATGACATGTTAGTTGGATCAAAGCATGTGTATATTAGTGAACCTAATAGATATTCATGTGGAATATACTTACACCAATATACATGGAAAGCATGATGTTAGGAATAATATGTATTCAAATTATAGAGAAGAGAATAACATCTTTAAACGTATTGGAAGAATATATATTATTATCCGCATATATATGAGTTACATAGACTTATGTGACTAAAGATGGGTAATTAGAACTAAGATATATATATATATATATATATATATATATATATATATATATATATATATATAAAGCATCACATATTATATCAACACAGATTAAAATCATAAACCCTAAAATGACAATAGACGATCGGGAATTGGGTAAGAATAATATAAAATATATTAGGAATGAATATGTTCACTTTGACTTGGCTGACATACATAATGTGTTTCTAGGATGATAAGTTGACTTTTTGGACCAAAGTATATTATTCAAGTTAACCTTTATGTGTGAAAAGAGGTATCTTCATTCCCTAAGTTGGGAATATTTTTATCCAACCCTACTTTCCCAATGAGGCATGAGCCTACACACTAGTTTCTACAATTCTTGTTTAATACATTTCAATTATTCTAGGGTCTTAGACCCCACTTGCAAAGTTTTCAATTTCTTAAATATGCCATTAAATTATTCAAGCATGATGATATAAATGACTAATCAACTAATGTAGCATACATTTATACAACCACCCATAGTGGACATGTGTAAATTTGCCCTGGAGAATGTGATAATTCTCCCCATTTTATATATAGTCGGGTGCTTGGGAATGTGTTAATTCTCCCTCACCTAGAGGTTGAGGTTAGGCATGTGCCTCAACACTATATTAGTTTAATGTAGTCATATTAAATCATGCATGCAACTTTATTACTATTTGATTTGGCATAATTATTAATTATTTACTTGCCTCATACTTTTGACCCTCTTAGAATAGTAGTTCTTTATCATGCAATACTTTAATTTATGTTTGTTCTTATTCCTTTATTTGACACATACTTTATTCTCCTCTTGTTGGGTGATCCCAACCACCCATGTTTAGGATCAGAGTGCACAAAAGGAGCAAGGTGAACCAGCCTAAGACTAGAAGAAGGAGTTCATCCTTCCATCATGAACTATTTGTTAAGTTATTTTTATTGGAGACATATTGATGTAGTTTAGTTTCCTTCTATTTAGATCCTTTATTTGTATAAAGCATGTACACCCTTATTGGGAAAATTTTGATGTACTCTTTATTAAACTGAAAATAGTCAAAATTTCAACTTCCACTGCTATTCATTGGATTTTGTTTACCATATTAGTAGAGAGGTGGTTTCGCCTTCTTTACAACTTGGTATTAGAGCCAATGGTAGTCAAAGTCTTGACTATTTCAATTTGTCTCCCTAGTTAGAAACCCTTACCTCATATAGTTTTGCATTTAGTTCACCTTAGAATTAGCCTATGGTGAAGGGTTGATTTAGGACCACAAGAATTTCATATTAGAAATATCTTTAGTCAACTTTTAGGTGATTATCCTATTAGGTAGCTACTAGGACATAAGTTGAAAGCAAAGGTGCCTAGAAAGGGCCAGAGTCTGGGGGCTGGAATTTTTTTCCTCCGCACCACTAGCTTGGTTTACAAGGACTCCCGGATCCATATGACATCGACCTGGCATGAGTTGATACTGATTGTCCGAAATAGCATACCTTTAGGCAAATAGCCTCAATGTTGAGTACCCTTAGGAAGTTAATGTGATGATTTGGCTACCCAAATAAAATGACCTTATATCCCATAAGTTCCTCATACGAGTCTTAGATTTTCCATGTTTAGGGGCAGTCTACCCTATACTAGACTTTGAAGTTTGGTAATAGTGATTAGTAAAACAATTAACTAATTCAAGTCTTATACATGATTTAATTAGACTCACTCTTTTACCTCTATTTTAGTTTGACTTGATAGGTCAAACCTTTTAAGTATAGAAGTAGTAGTATACATTGAAATCTAGCTACTTTGAATTTGGAAACCCTAATTCCGTAGACAAGTTAGTGAGCTTATATGATTGGTATTGACCAAATAAATTATAATTATAATTTAACAAATTTGCTTATATACAAATGAATACATAATAAGTCATATAATGAATAGTTCATATACTTGAACCCCAACAAATACTTGATATGAGTAACTCACTAATTGTGAATACACATAATGTTGACCATGTCACCCTAATGATAAGATAAATGTATAATGGTCACCTTAACCTAAAACCCTAAGATGTAATCATCTAAACCTAACATACATATACACATCCTTAGATGCCTTTCATGGTACATTAGTGACATTAGGTGTCATCATCAATAATATAGCTTGATACATATAAATGGAATATAATATAATCAAGTTATCAATATATGCAAGGCATATCGCCTTATTCACTAAAATACATATAATGACTCAAATGTGATAAGGAGTAATTGAATTTACATAAGCATGATTATTAAGTCTACAATAATTCCAAATGCCTAATGTGATGTTAAATGTATAATTTATAATATGAAGTGTAAATAGTACAAAATGGTTAGTGATGACATTATTTAATATATGTGTAAGAAATTAATGTGACATTATTTAGACTTAATGACTTGTTGGATAATATTAGCTATTCCTTATAAGACAATCTGTGATAATTTCACATCGTAGCAACATTAGAATAATGGAGTATAAATTCAAGCTATTAAGGATTGTGACCTAATACATTAATAAATATTGAGATGATTTAGTAAACCCTAACCGTGCTTAAAATTCTTAATTAGTACATGGGAAATACCTATGACATGCATAATGTTTTGACATGACACAATTAATAGCATAATAAGGATGATGTAATTTCATAATAAAGATAATGCTAATAAGCAAAAATGTCTATTATGTTATATTTGATAAAAAGGTAATATGATTAATGGAACCCTTAGTGAACCATGAAAACCTGACTTATGAGTAGAGCATGTGAAGTACCCTAGTTTAGAGGTAGCCACTTAGTTGCTAAGTGTTGGGATGTTACATACTCACCCTTCCCTCTTGTTGAGATTTCGAGGACGAAATCCTCTTTAAGGGGTGGTGTTGTAATGTACTGAATCTTGGATTCAATTGCAATTTATCCCATTTTCAAGATTTTATTTCCTTCATGTCCTTTTTGTCCTTTTCCCTAAATTTTCCTATCTTTTCTATCCTCTTTGGCCTTAATGTTGAAATTGAGCAATACTTAATGATGTGAATTATATTTGACCCATATGCATTTCAACGAATGGGTTTTTGTACAATTATCTCAACTATTGTGTTAGTTAGAGTCTAATAATGCAAAATGACCAATAATGAGAGACAATTATTATATTTTATTAATTTAGAATTTGTATGGATTTGTGGGACAAGAAATGAGAAAATAAGAAATTTATATCAAAATTTATTAAGAAAGGTACTGAATATATTTTTATTAGGCACTTAGCATCCAATCAAATACAAAATGTGTTCAAAAGGAGAAATTAATGTAAAGTTAGACTCCACACACTTTAATTAGAAAATCCATGGATTTTCAAGTCAATTGGAATTCCTTTACCCTCCAAATTAATTAAATGAATATGCAAACTCTAATATATATAAATTCCTAATGCAAGTGAAAAAGAAACCTCCTTGAATCCTAATTAACCTTCCCTTTAAATTGCTTAAAAATTGGGTATTAATTGTTTTCCCAATTGAATTAGTATTTAAAATCTTAATTACTTTAGGTTTTAAATGTGGTATTTGACTAAGAAATTAAGCTCTTTCTAAACCTATAATGCATTGTTGCATTACTCCCTATCTCACACGTGACATCGCGTTCTCCCCCTTCCAAAACGGGTGACGCCTGATTAATAACTGATGTTTTCCCCTAAATGACAATCGTCTCTCTCTACCTCCCTTCCATTTATTTCATGCCCTCCTTCCTTTTCTCCTCAACACCCAAGCCCTATCCTCCAGGGAGGCCAACCTCTCCATCTTCCTCCTCTCTCGCCTGAGAATGCCACCACATTTAAACCTACAATAGCACAACCTTCCTTCTGCGTTAGCCACCATGAATTTGTAGCCTTTTGCCACCACTAGCCCCAATGAGTCCAGAAGAGATCATCAATGGATCCTCTCCATGCTTATCTCCAACTTGCTTAGACCTTGCCCGCATCAACAACAACCAAGCACGGTGACCCCCTCACATGAACCCGCAATATGATTTCATAATATGACCTACAACATCAACATATGGTCATCGTCACCGACCTACAAAACCCGACTGCCGTGCTTGCTTCCTCTTCATTGTCACTTCACCGACAACTACCCATCACAATGCCAATGACAATTGCATCACCCTGTGATGACCTGCAACTACAAACCATCATCCCCGTCAGACCCCATGCTATGATCTGCCTCCAACCTTCTCCATCGTTACACCTACTTCCTCCTTCCAGCATGAGGGTGTTGCCTCTATCAACCCCAGTGGCGTTGTAGCCTTATCACAACACCAGCGATGTGCAACAGACCTGCAATAGGCTGTCACCCATCCATCATCACCAAAGTAACACCTACACATCTAGAGCAGCCTCGATGCCCAACATCGCCTCTTGACCCCCACCCACAACACCATGTTGCAACTTGATGAATGCATTTTCATCTGAGTCTAATCGCCTCATTTGGCCCAATTTTCCCTTGATTATTTGCCTTTACTAGCTCTATCTTCTTATATGCGAGATGACTTGGTTTAATTGCTTTAATGAGCTTTTTTTGGCCTTATCTTTTCATATGCAACTTATATTGGCTTAATTGATTTTCTTCTATTTTTATTGAATTTTTGCACCTCTGTGCAGGTCACTTTGAGCATTTGGGCCTTGTCTTCTCGGCCCAATACTCTATTTTGGGGCTTCGTCTATTCGAGCACGCTTGGTAGCAGCAATAGTCAGCGAGTCCCCTTCTTCTCCCATCATGACCTAATCGCGATCACGATTCAGAGCCTGGTCGCGATCTTTTTCTAAGCCACCAGTCCGCGATTCCATGATCGCGCCCGCGGTTCTACCCTTTCACAATCGCGAATCCGCTCGAGATCTTCCCCGTGGTCCACAGCTATCCAACCACATCCAAGAATAGCTGCGACTAAGGGAGCTCTGCTACATCGCGACCAGGTCATTTGCCCGTGGCCATGACCTGCTGCAAAATCCACGACCATGACAAATGCCACGACCACGACAAATGCCGCGACCACGACAAAAGCCGCGGCCACGACAAATGTCGCGACCAGGACAAAAGCTGTGACCATGAAAAATGTCGTGACCACGACAAAAGCCACGACCACAACAAAAGCCGCGACCACGACAAATGCCACGACCACAACAAATGCTGCGACCACGACAAAAGCCGCGACCATGACAAAAGCCGCGACCATGACAAATGCCGTGACCACGACAAAAGCCATGACCACGACAAAAGCCGCGACCCACTGTAGAAATGACGAGGTCGCGATTTTAAGTCAGTGCTCAGCCTACCTATAAATAGGACACGACTCCTGTCAGCCAGGGCATCATCTCTGGACGCCGTTAGGCTGCAGGTCTGTCCTGGGCCTAAGGAGACGATCTCCATAGCCAAGAACCTGCCCCCATGGTGGTTTTGCGGTCTGTTCACCCAGATCTGGAGTGAAGACTCAGATCTACAAGACACCTCGTTCAAATCTAGATCTAGATCTGGGTCTAGATCTGCTGCATCTACACCATTTCTACGCCACCATCTCATCCATGAGCTACTCCTCCTACTGGGAGCAAGGTCCACGAGAAGAAAGAGAAGGTGGAGAGAGAAGATCTGCCCCATCTACCGTGGTGTTCTTCCCTCCTCATCCAGATCTGCCCCGACGTTGTGTAGAAGACTGTTTCTCCACCGAGAAGTGATCATCTTCTTCACCATGCTCATAGAGGGAACTTCTCTCTCTTTTGTTATTCTTGTTTCTCTCACCATGAGCGAGTAGTTTACTTTTGCTGGGGTGCGGGGACTTGCCCCACTGCCCATGCTTTCATATCTCACTGTTAAACATTCCATGGCATGTATATAATATTTCATTTCGTTGTTAATTGTCGATGAGTGCTTGTGGATTGATCACCTGCTTGCATGTATCTTGTTCATTTCCTATGTTGCAAGAACTTCTATGCGTAGGTTTTGAATGTCGATTAACGCGGTTGACTCCCAAACTAGAAATAGAATGGGATTCCTTAAGGTCGTAAGTGTATGATCCGTGTGGTGACGAGCCATCTAGCCCACGGTGACGCTTCTGTGTGCCTGACGCCTGTATAGGGGGCCCACAACTTCATTTGGATTTTTGTATCTTCGGAGCCATAAGTTTGTGATCTGGATGGTGACGAGACATTTGATACCTAAGGTGATGCTTACGCGAACCTAACGCCCGTATGGGGGGTTCTGCAGCAGCTCTATTTGAATGGTTATATCTTTCCTGGATGTTTGATGTTTGGATGTGATTGCATGTGTAGTGGTGGCGAAACCTAGGACCATCCCATCGATTTCCATCATTAATCTTTAATCAACCTTTAATCCTGCTCTTTTACTTTCCTCATATTTAGTTTAATTAAAATCAACCAACCTTGTTCTAAATATTAGTCTTGATTCAACTAGATTCGACTAGAGAAAGATTCTTAAAAACGTTGTCCCTCGGGATTCGATCCTCAACTATACTGTGATAAGACCCGTCCGCTTGTAGGTGGTATTATTGCATGTTGTTTTGGTTAAAAACTTAGGGATTTCAACCCTAAGTGAGTTTGTTAGTGTGATAATATAAACCACATCAAATTCTGGCACCGTTGCCGGGGACAATAGAATCATCTAGTTAAATCTAGTTCTTTTGAGACTAATTTAGGTTTTTCTTTTACTTTTGATACTATCGATCATATATACTTGAATTTGGTTCTACTCTGTCCATCTTACTAGTGAGGGATCTTTTCATCCTAGGTACCCACAAAGTCTAGTGTATGCGTCGCTCGGACAGTCCCGGACTCTCTGCTAGCTTTGACCCAGAGATAGATAGAACCTTTCGCCGTCATTACAGAGAGAATCATGTAAGAATGGCTCAAGAGGAGGAAATTGCTCGAAGGGTAGATCAGACCCTTAATGCACAAAGAGATAGGCTTATGCAAGAAGCCCGAGCCGTAGTTCAAGAAGAAATCCAAGCAGCTCAAGCAGCAGCTCAACAAGAAGAGTTACAAAAAGACCTTAGGTAGTTCTCAATCCCTAAAGCTGCAGACGATCATCACCCATTACAACCCCCTCCCATCAATGCTCCCAACTTTGAGATCCGAGCACATTGGGTCACTTTGCTTCAAAATTGTCCTTTCTATGGCAAGCAAGGAGAAGATAGTCAAGAACATCTTCTGAGATTCATAGACTTATGTGCCATGACAAAGCAAAATGGAGTCACAGATGATGCCATCAGATTCCGTCTCTATAAATACTCTCTTGCCGATAGAGCCATGAGTTGGTATAACTCCTTGCAATGCGAACCCATCACCACTTGGGAACAACTTCAAAATGTTTTTCTGGAAAAGTTTTATCCACCTTCTCTCACCTATGAAATTAGGGGCCGAATAACGCAATTCACTCAGGCCCCTGGAGAATCCCTAGCTGAAGCATGGGAAAGATACAAAGAGCTTCTACGCAAGTGTCCACATCATGGCATTCCAAAGAATCAACTCATTGAAATCTTTTATAGAGGTGTGGACGATGATATCAAGAGGTTTTTGGACTCCTCGTCTGGAGGAAACTTCATGCGTCAGAGTTATGATAGTGCATGGAAGGTTGTCACCCTTGGAGCTAAAAACCAAGCCAACTGGGGTAGACTTGTTGGCAAAGGAGTGCTGAAGGTAGCTATGGCTGAAGCAACACCCGAGTACAAGTCTATCGCTGAATCTCTCAAACTCCTAGTTGCAAAGCAAGACCATCTAGAGTCGTCTCTCGCAGCTTATGAAAGAAGACGTTCGCCCCCTCGACAATAAGAGCAAGTTAAGTCTGCCTCACTCTTCTGTGAAGCATGCAAAGGAACTGACCATTCTACTCTAGCTTGTAACATTCTCTATGATGTTGTTTTGAGCAATACATGTGCCCAAGGAGATAATGGTCAAATGGAAAATCTGAATGCTGTCAACACCATCCCTGGTCAAGGGTACTATAATCCGAATCAGAATAGGAACCATCAAGGTTTTCAATATGGAAACCCTTCTGGAGCAGAAAGCTCACGACAACTTGGTTCAAATGCTCAACAACGAGGCCCTCCAGGATTCCAGTATAACCAACAACCAAATTTCGGGAATCAAGGGAACTTTAGAGGAAGCTACCAGAATAGAAAATACAATAATTATCAGAACAATTCTCAGTTTTAGAACCCCAACCAAGTCCCCTATCAACAGCAACAACAAGGGCAACAAGCCAGTCCCATCTCTCCTGATGACAAATTGTCAGCTATTGAGAAGATGCTGCAGTCGCAACAGACTATGATAGCTAACCAGCAAGCCCATCAGAAGGTTATTGAATCTCAACTAGCTCAACTTGCGGCTAGCATGAAGCCACCTGCTGGAACCTTTACTGGACAACCCAAAAACAATCCTAAACATTCAGAGCAACTAAAGGCTGTCACCACCAAGTCTGGGAAAAACTATTCTGACTCCCCTGCTAAGATACCAATAGCGGAAACAAACGATGATAACTTTGCAAATGACCAAGACTCTGCAACACCTAAGTCCCAACTGAAGGAACAACCAACCGCTGATAAGACAGACAAAGCAAGATTGGAGGAACCATTGACTGCGGAGGCTGAAGACACACCTGAGTCAGATGTGCCAGTATACAAGCCTCGTCCTCCTTTCCCAGCTCGTTTGAAGCAGACAAAGCTCGATACTCGATTCAACAAGTTTAAAGAAGCTATGAAGAAGCTTCATGTAGATATACCCTTTCTAGATGCGTTGGCCGAGATACCGGCCTGGACTAAGTACTTAAAGTCTCTCCTCACAAGGAAGTACATAACTGAAGAATACAAGACTGTTAAGCTAGCAACAACCACTTCTGATATCATCCAGAGCAAGATGCCCAAGAAGCAAAAAGACCCGGGATCCTTTGGGATTTCATGCCATATCAATGACTCTTCATGTAAGAAGGGATTAGCAGATCTCGGTGATAGCATTTCTATCATGCCGCTTAGCCTTTGCAAGAGGCTAGGGTTTGCAGAACTACTCCCAACTGGAATGACCATTCAACTTGCAGATAACTCTATGACTCTTCCTTTGGGAATCATCGAAGATGTCCCTGTCAAGGTTGGAAAAGACTCTTATGTCCCTTGTGACTTTGTCATCTTGGACATAAAAGAAGACGCCATATACCCTCTTATCTTTGGCCGTCCATTCCTCGCCACTGCAAGAGATTTGGTTGACGTTGAAGCAGGGACCTTGTTGCTCAGACTAGGGAAAGAAACCCTTGAGTTCAAAGTTTTTGAAAGCATGTGAAGACCGAGCATGCAGGAAGAAGTCTATATGATTGATTGCATTGAGCAAATGTCTCTCCTCACACAAGAGGAATATAAACAAGACGATCCTTTAGAAATGGCACTAACAAACCCATCCACTAAAATTTTCATCAACGAATAAGTTAAGGATTGTCTCCTTCACCTCGACTCTGTAGAAGAAGATCCTGAAGCTAAGTTCGAGGAACTCAAAGCTTTGAATGTATCTAAAGAGCCATGTGAGAAACCAGAAGCCCCTGAAATGAAACCCCTGCCCGAGGGACTTAAATATGTGTTTTTGGATGATCTCAAGGTTTGTCCAGTTATTATAAACTCTAATCTAACGACTGAGTAAGAAGATAAACTCCTGAAGGAATTAAAGGAAAGAAAGAAAGCTATCGGCTAAAAGATGAGAGATCTCACCGGGGTCAGTCAAGCACTTTGTATGCACAAAATCCCAATGGTGGAAGACCACAAGCCGACTGTTGAGCATCAACGGAAGTTGAATCCTAATATGAAGGAAGTAGTCTGCCACAAAGTTATCAAGTTGCTCACTACCGGAATCATCTATCCAATATCTGACTCACCGTGGGTGAGTCCTGTGCATGTCGTTCCAAAGAAGGGTGGCACTACTGTGATACAGAACGAAGAAAATGAACTCATCCCCACTCAAACTATTACAACCCCAATTCTTGGGTTCAATTGGTGAGAAATACAATTTCTCATATTAAAGATAATTGAACAAATAATGATATGATTTGTTTTGAGTAAATGGATTTCTTTCACAATAGCCTTGATTGGCTGCTTTGTGGGCTGTATTGGCTATTGGGCCCAATAACAAGGAAATTCAAATAGTAAATGGATAATTGAATTTTCGAGAAAAGGAATATATAGAAACCTCTAGAAGGCAAATCCAAAGAGGATTTTGTGCCTCTTGGGTTCCTTGGGTACCAAGGAGACCAAGGTTGCAAATAGAAGGTAATTAGAAAATAAAAGGGTGATTAAGTATTTCTTTATTAAGAAAGAAATTGAAAATGATGATAAAATGTGGAAAATGAGTGGAAAGAGGCATAAATGAGTTTTCTTGGTGATAATTTGTATCCATGAGGTTTTTAATGATAAAAGGAATACCCATGAGGAAAATAAAAGGGAAATAAAGAGAAATCCTCAAAAAGAAATAATTTAATGAGAAATAAACAAGATAATGTGAAATAATGCATATAGATGCATCTAGAAGGATAAGAAGTATCCTTAAAAAGTAATTTCGAAATAATGGAGTATCTTGGGATCCAAGGAGTCCCAATAAAGAGGAAAGAAAGAGAAAATACTAAAAAGGCAAAATAAGAGGATAATGTGTTGCATTATTAATGAATTATGAGGTATTGTTAAAAAGAAAGTAATTTTGATTAAAAGAAATAGAATTTCGTGCCAATACATAAGAGGGCAAGTACAAAGAAAATAAAAGAGGAATTTCGAATTCCTAATATCTACAGAACAAAGAAATATCTAAAAAGATAAATAGGAGAGAGAGAGAGAAGAATTGCTTCTCTTTGAGGGAAAATGATTCCTTTTTGGTAAGGGACTTGTTCCCTCTTTTATGAACGTCTTGGGGTGTGGATGTCCACCCCTATATAAAGGGTAGAAACCCTAGTTCAAGAAAAGATGGAATCTCACGCAATACTGTTCCTTCTCCTTCTTCCTTACGTACAAACCCTAGTTGAGGGTAGTGTTCCATCCCAGAGATACCAAGGGGTGATGTCGAGGTTTTGTGGAAGCAGAGTGCTCCCACGACGCCGCAGAAGTGCTCATCCATGTCCCCGCGCCCTAGAGTTTGCACTGCAGCCATTGCATGGCTGCAGGTCAGCCACAGGTGGCGGATCTTAGCAGGCCTGAAGCTACCGCTCAACCCGCGACCTGAAGGTTACCTGCATGCGCCGAAGCACGGTGGAGCCAGGGAGGGGGTTGGCGGTGATAACCGAGCTGTAGGGAGGAGAGGAGGAGCCGCCCCATCACGGCTAGGGCAGCGCAACGCCGCTGCGCAAGGTTGAAGAAGACCCGGGCTGCTTTTGACGGTTCTGCCCTTCCGCATAACAAAGAGCGGATCTTTAAGTGGAGGGTAGAAGTGTCATTCTGTTCTAATTCTCAAATCTAGCACTTGCATGGAGTTGGCTACGTGGCATCTCCAGATTGGTCCAAGTAAGCTTTTATTGCAAAAATTGTAGTAAAATATTCGTAGCTCGGATGACAAAAGTTTATATATGAAAGTTGATCAGAAAGACGTGAGGAATCTAAATAAAATATGTTTATAAGCCAATTCCTCTTACAATTTGAAAAGTAGTGTAATTGATCAACTTTAACATAATGATGATTAATGATACCCTACTTTGATATGATTAAAGTGATTAATAGGGTTTAATGGATCTTTAGAGTTGATATTAATATGTTAAATGTAAAAATGAACATTGAGTTCAAAAAGGAAGGACTTTGCACATGATTAGTCTAATTTAGGGTTTATGTGCTTAAATATGCATGGAATTTAAAAGGGCATAAAGTTATCATCTTTAATGATTCAATTAAGGAAAAACCCTTAGATTTGATGATAGATGGATAATTCAAGCTGATATTAACCTGTTGTTAATAAAAGTGAAAATAGGATTTAAAAAGATGATCTTTTTATATAGTTGGTCTCATTTAGGGTTCTATGTACATAAATATGCCTTAATGGGATTAGAAACCCTAATTTATGTTGATATGAATTCTAATGGTTTTAATTGTACAAATCGAAGAATAAAATAGAGATATGATGATTCGAAGATAAATTGAGTACCAAAGATCTTTAATGTGAATTATTTGGATAATTAGTGTTTCCTAGTGTATAAAAGTGGAAATAGTGATAAATAAGGTTCATGTATGTGAGTTGAACTATAATGAAATATGACTCGTCAATTTGAAAGAAACCAAAGATGATAATTAGCATTAATGTTTTGGATATGACCTAAAAGGATAAATAAAATAGTTTTAGTATAAAAGAAACATATTAGACTTAATTGACATTCAATTGTACCTATGATGCAGAAATTAAAGTTTGTGAACTAAAAGAGCATTAAAAGTGATAAATGCATAATGAAGAATAAAACCCTAATAAAACCCTAAAGTTGGCCTAGAAATCATAAGGTGGAATCCAAGTTGATCTTGAGGATGTTTTGAATAAAACAATGACACTTGAATGTTATGCATTATTTTCAGGATATTGTTGATTGCTTGTTAATTGTGTTGAATGTTAATGCATGGACATCAAGTTACTATGGATCAGGTATGTGGTTATGATTATGAATAACCGCTATAGTTTCCCGATGGATTCCCGAATGTTTAATCGCATTGAATGCAACTAAACTGTTGGATGTTTATTTATTTCATGCAACTATAAAGTGACTATGATTATCACTATAAATGTGCATATATAACTGGCTAGATCCGGGTCCACCTCTGTTACTTTGAAAAGGCTAAAAAAAGGGGTAATACTAGAGTAAGGTCTAGGTTACCGTGAGTTAAAGACTCTTTAGCAAATCCCGAGTTAAGGAGTGGTCTACTTACGAGTAGTGCCATGTGACTCAACCCTAGAAACTGGTTCACCTATAGGTGGATCATGAGGGGTTTAATGGGGACAACACAGAGGATAGGGTACTCTTGGATCGCGGAGTTATATCTAAAACGTAATATTGGTTGTTAAATAAGTAATTGAATGATTACATTGTTATTATAGTTGCAAGTTTATTGTTTCCCCCACATACCAACTTCGGCTGACCGACGTTTTGTTTGTCGGTGTTTTAGGTACAAGCCAAAAGGACAAACAGTAAATCGTCACTTTGTGAAATACATGAAGAATATACAAGGAGGATTAGTTAGCGTAGAATCATTAAGTGGATAGAAGTTAGAAATCCAAAATTTCAAAAGGTATGCAAAGTTTATTTTCTTACAGCTTTTCAATTTAGTATGTTAAAATTTGATAATTATTCTTGGTTAATTGCCGAACCTTTGATCCGGAAGGTATGGGTGCAGCTTCGACCTCTCGGTCTCCCTTAATTGGGGGTTATCGGGAGGTGGGGTCATAACACGAACGGTCACCGGGTGGAGGATGTGCATCAACTACAGGAAATTAAATAAGGCAACACGTAAAGATCATTTCCCGATGCCTTTTCTAGATCAAGTCTTAGAGCGATTGGCTCACCAGGAATATTTTTGCTATCTCGATGGTTACTCTGGATTCTACCAAATTCCTATACATCTAGATGACCAAGAGAAAACTACATTTACCTGCCCCTTTGGAACATACGCCTTTAGAAGGATGCCATTTGGACTCTATAATGCGCCTGCAACCTTCCAACGTTGCATGGCAGCCATATTTGCTGGTTTAACCGAAACCATTATGGAAATTTTTATGGATGATTTCTCTGTATATGGGGATTCATATGATTCATGCCTAAGGCACCTCTCCCTTGTCCTCAAGCGATGCGAAGAAACACATATGGTGCTTAATTGGGAGAAATGTCATTTTATGGTAAAAGAAGGCATTGTACTTGGCCATAGAGTCAGTAATCGAGGAATTGAAGTGGACAAGACCAAGATCGAAGTGATCTCCAAACTATCTATCCATACCTATGTAAGAGAAGTCCACACATTCCTTGGTCATGCGGGTTTCTACGGAAGGTTTATCAAGGATTTCTCCAAGATAACTAAGACCATGACAAACTTGTTGCTGAAGGACGCTGATTTCCATTTTGATGAAGAGTGTATCAAGAGTTTCAACAACCTAAAGCATGCCCTTACAACAACACCCATTTTTCGTGCCCCGGATTGGGACAACCCATTCGAAATTATGTGTGATGCCAGTGATTACGCTGTGGGTGTCGTTCTGGGCCAATGTATAGAGAAGAAACATCATGTCATCTATTATGCATCGAAGACCCTTGATGAAGCTCAGAGGAACTACACAACTACTGAGAAGGAACTCCTAGCAGTCGTTTATGCCTTTGATAAGTTTAGATCCTACCTCATCGGTTCAAAGGTGATTGTCTACACCGATCATGCTGCTATCCGTTATCTTCTAAAAAATAAAGATGCAAAACCAAGGATAATAAGTTGGATTCTCGTATTGCAAGAATTTGATCTTGAGATTAGAGATAAGAGAGGCACAGAAAATGTTGTAGCAGACCACTTAAGTCGTATCCACACTCTGGAAACTGAGAAGGTCCCAATCAACGACTCTCTTCCAGATGACCAGCTTATGAAAGTCTTAGAAGCTACCCCTTGGTACTCGAACTATGTGAACTACCTTGCCGCCGGTATCATCCACCCTGAGTGTATTGGAAATGCTCTAAAGAAATTCATGCATGATGTGAGGCAATATCACTGGGACGAACCATACCTCTTCAAGCTCTGTGTTGATGGTCTCTACAGACGTTGTATCGCTGAGGAAGAAGCCCAAATTATTTTAGAGCAATGCCACACAGGCCCAGTCGGAGGCCATATGAGTTCAAAGAAAACCTATTTAAAGGTTATGTAATGTGGGTTCTTTTGGCCAACCATATCCAGAGATGCTTACAATTTTGTTCTGTCATGTGACAAGTGTCAGAGAACGGGAAACATTACAAAAAGAGATGAGATGCCACTTAAGCTATGGCAAGAAGTTGAGATTTTTGATGTTTGGGGAGTGGACTACATGGGGACATTCCCATCCTCACATGGATTTTCCTACATCCTAGTCACAGTTGATTATGTCTCCAAATGGGTAGAGGCTATACCAATAGTTACTAGCGATTCAAAACCCGTCATTAAAATATTCAAAGATATCATTTTCCCCATTTTGGAGTTCGACGCACTGTGATCCCTGATGGAGGTTCTCATTTTCTGGAAAGAAGCTTTGAAGCATTGTTGAGAAGATATGGTGTAACACACAAAGTAGCTTCCCCCTACCACCCACAAACAAGTGGGCAGGTAGAGGTCTCGAACCGTCAACTCAAAGCTATCCTAGAAAAGACAGTAGGACGCAATCAGAAGGATTGGTCAGTGAAAATCAATGACGCTTTATGGGCCTACCGAACTGCGTTCAAAACTCCTCTTGGAACAACACCCTTCAGACTCATTTATGGAAAATCATGTCACCTGCCCATAGAACTAGAACATAAAGCATGATGGGCAATCAAACAACTGAATTTTGACATGAAGAAAGCAGGCGAAGCCATGATTCTACAACTTCAAGAGTTGGATGAACTCCGAATGACAGCTTATGAGAATGCAAGAATCTACAAGGAACGCACGAAACTTTGGCATGATGGTCATCTGAAGAGAAAGGACATTCAAGTGGGAGACCAAGTTCTGCTATTCAACTCGAGACCGAGGTTATTCCCAGGGAAACTCCGCTCTCGATGGTCTGGACCATAGATTGTCAAGAGCATCTACCCACATGGTGCATTTACCTTATGGAATGAGAAGTCAGGTGATTTTGTGGCAAATGGACAACGCTTGAAGAGATATTTCACCACAGCCGATACCAGCACTGAGGAATTGATGAATATGTCCAAACCGACATATCTACCCAAAAACTGAAGAAATCACGTCGAGCCATCGACATAAAACAAAGGCGCTTGTTGGGAGGCAACCCGATCTTTAACTTAGATTTTACTTTTAATTTTGTTTTTAGAAAATTTTGCATCTGATAGACAATGCATTGCAAGATATAGTCTTAAGTTCTGATAGATTCCATTTTGAGATTTCAGATGGAGGACGTATCGCCGAAAGGAATGCAACCATATCTGGTGGACCAACCGACACAAGTTTTCCCCTCCATCTCAGATTTAGAGTTTGCTCGGGATGAGCAAATTTCTAAGTTCGGGTGGAGGGTGGGTGGTACGTACTTTACTTTCCACCCTCTCCTATCCGTTTATGACTTAAGATCTCATAGTTGAAATTTTGTCGCAATTTTGAGCAAATTTTTCAAAATTTTCGAAAGTTTTAAAAGTTTTCATAGAAATTTGTATAGAAACTTGATGAAGTTGTGATGCTTTTGTTTCAATCAAAGCCTTTACCTAGCCGGCTATCCCATTTTCCCATGCAGTTTTGAATCATTATACCCTCCTTATTTGAAGCGAAGCCTCAAGGAGAACAATTTCTGAAACTAGCCTATGATTAGAAATCACCGTGTGAAGCTTATGAATCCTAACATCATGATCAGTAGATATGACAAGTATCTGTCAAACTGAGAGGGATCAAACACGTTGTGCTTCCTATCTGACTAGTGGAACAATAACATGGAATCTCCATCGGATCCTCATCAAGTCATTATTTGAGTAGAGTATGATAAGGAGAACAACCCGGTGCATTGGATCATAAATCAAGTTGCATTCTGATCTGAACTCTTTTCTACTCTTCTTCTATCATCTTCTTACCCCTTCGTTCATCAAAAACAAACAAAAATAGCCGATATAGTGCCAAACCCCAAGTTCGGGGTGGCACACCTTCTCTCTCTTTCCGCTTCTTCCATACCCCTCACTATGAAATAGGGGCGTATCACCAAGAAAAGATGCCTAAGCGCACACAAAAGGAAATGCAATCTCGAGTTGAATAGAGGAGAGATTCACACAAAAAAATGCAATCAATGAAATTGCAAATCATATAATAAAAATCTCGAGTCGAATAGAGGAGAGATTTATTTCTTCCTTCCATACCACCCTTCACTCCCTTTTCCGCCTACTAGCACAATGAATGCCTACTCTCACCAACATCCTAAAAACACCAGTGTCAGATCAGGTGCACACTTGTTGTTCTGCAGGTATCTCTGGACTCTTACGAAACTCTCTGACATGCTTGATTTTGGAAAAAGTAGAGAGGAAGTGATATTGGGAAGCGAACTCGGAAACGAAGATATGGTAAAATGTGTTATGTGATCTCAAGATGTTGAGACACTTAGTCATACCGAGCAGAAAAGAAATAATCATGATGTGAAGACGAGGCAATCACACGAGTTGAAAGTATTCATCCGGCGAGTGTTTTAGATTTTGTGTTACTTGAGGACGAGCAACATTTAAGTTCGGGGTATTTTGATGAATGCATTTTCATCTGAGTCTAATTGCCTCGTTTGGCCCAGTTTTTCCTTGATTATTTGCCTTTACTAGCTCTATCTTCTTATATGCGAGATGACTTAGTTTAATTGCTTTAATGAGATTTTTTTGGACTTATCTTTTCATATGCAACTTATATGGGCTTAATTGATTTTACTTCTATTTTTATTGAATTTTTGCACCTCTGTGCAGGTCACTTTGAGCATTTGGGCCTTGTCTTCTCAGCCCAATACTCTATTTTGGGCCTTCGTCTGTTCGAGCACGCTTGGTAGTAGCAGCAGTCAGCGGGTCCCCTTCTTCTCCCAGCATGACCTAATCGCGATCGCGATTCAGAGCCTGGTCGCGATCTTTTGCTAAGCCACCTGTCCGCGATTCCATGATCGCGCTCGCGGTTCTACCCTTCCACAATCGCGACTCTGCTCGAGATCTTCCCCGTGGTCCACAGCTATCCAACCATATTCAAGAATAGCTGCGACTAAGGGAGCTCTGCTACATCGCGACCAGGTCATTTGCCTGTGGCCATGACCTGCTGCAAAATCCGCGACCACGACAAAAGCCGCGACCACAACAAATGCCGCGACCACGACAAATGCTGCGACCACGACAAAATCCGCGACCACTACAAAAGCCGCGACCATGAAAAAAGCCGCGACCACGACAAAAGCCGCGACCCACTGCAGAAATGACGAGGTCATGATTTTAAGTCGGTGCCCAGCCTGCCTATAAATAGGACACGACTCCAGTCATCCAGGGCATCATCTCTGGACTCCGTTAGGCTGCAGGTCTGTCCTGGGCCTAAGGAGACGATCTCCATAGCCAAGAACCTGCCCCCATGGTGGTTTTGCGGCATGTTCACCCAGATCTGGAGTGAAGACTCAGATCTGCAAGACACCTCATTTAGATCTAGATGTAGATCTGGGTCTAGATCTGCTGCGTCTACACCATTTCTATGCCACCATATCGTGTACGAGCTGCTCCTCCTGTTGCGAGCAAGGTCCACGAGAAGAAAGAGAAGGTGGAGAGAGAAGATCTGCCCCATCTACCATGGTGTTCTTCCCTCCTCATCTAGATCTGCCCGACATTGTGTAGAAGACTGTTTCTCCACCGAGAAGTGATCATCTTCTTCACCATGCTCATGGAGGGAACTTCTCTCTCTTTTGTTATTCTTGTTTCTCTTACCATGAGCGAGTAGTTTACTTTTGCTGGGGTGTAGGGACTAGCCCCGTTGCCCATGCTTTCATATCTCACTGTTAAACATTCCATGGCATGTATATAATCTTTCGTTTCGTTGTTAATCGTCGATGAGTGCTTGTGGATTGATCACCTACTTGCATGTATCTTATTCGTTTCCTATGTTGCGAGAACTTCTATGCGTAGGTTTTGAATGTAGATTAACGCAGTTGACTCCCAAACTAGAAATAGAATGGGATTCCTTGAGGTCGTAAGTGTATGATCTGTGTGGTGACGAGCCATCTTGCCCACGGTGACACTTCTGTGTGCCTGACGCCTATATAGGGGGCCCACAACTTCATTTGGATTTCTATATCTTCGAAGCCGTAAGTTTGTGATCTGGATGGTGACGAGACATCTGATACCTAAGGTGATGCTGACGCGAACCTGACGCCCGTATGGGGGGTTCTGCGACAGCTCTATTTGAATGGTTATATCTTGCCTGGATGTTTGATGTTTGGATGTGATTGCATGTGTAGTGGTGGCGAAACCCGGGACCATCCCAACGATTTCCATCATTAATATTTAATCAACCTTTAATCCTGCTCTTTTACTTTCCTCGTATTTAGTTTAATTAAAATCAACCAACCTTGTTCTAAATATTAGTCTTGATTGAACTAGATTCGACTAGAGAAAGATTCTTAAAAACGTTGTCCCTCGGGATTCGATCCTCAACTATACTGCGATAAGACCCGTTCGCTTGCGGGTGTTATTATTGCACATTGTTTTGGTTAAAAACTTAGGGATTTCAACCCTAAGTGAGTTTGTTAGTGCGATAATATAAACCACGTCACAACTCCCTTGCCTCCTCATAATACTTTATACACCTTGCCACCATCACTTCTTCAGACCCGACGCCTACAACAACAACACTTCCAGAACAGTCTCGACACCATCACACCCTGACATCACCCTTGCCGACCCTGACAGCAATGTCGTCGACTCCTCTCTTACAACGACATCGACTCTTTCTCCTCTACAATGAGGGCAACATGACCTGACATTGTATAAGCTAGTAGCAAGGCATTTTCCCCTCCAAAACCTATAATGCCTCCACTAAAAGTTTGGACACCCCTTCAACATGGTGTCAACCTCTCCACATTGCCAGCAGTCCAAGCTAGTGATCTAACAAGCTAAGAACTGATCTAGTGGAGAGAGATAAGAACCAATCAATAATATTATCAAGTTTGTTATCCTTTTATTATTTTGGTTTGTTGTGAATTCAGTTTACTAGGTGAATGGTAATAATCGAACAGTAGTGGCATGGTAATACATGCACCTTGTAATCAAGTTAACCCTAGGTATATATATAAATACAGCTATACATATGAGTATGATCCTAATGCTGATATACTAAACCATATATAGGAAATAGTCATAATAGGTCGTGTATGTAAGAGTGTGGTTAAAGATGATATCTAAATATTAATTTATGATCCATATAATAGATCTATAACTAAGGAGTTGTTTTGCAAAATCTGTTCACATTATTATATCATATTGAATTACTTATATAATATCCTATTTGTTTATACATGTATCCATGTAGTGCTATATGTCAAATGATGGATGTAAGATGAGCATGTTGCCTTATTATAATTTTGTATGTCATGGCTCAACTAATAATGGAAGATTATATATAAGATGAGTTACATTTAATACTACACATAAATTATCAAGAATTTCAATAATCATGTTTCAACAAACCCTAGATACACAAATACATACTTATGCAATAGATGGTAATTATAAATATAAATATAATTATGGAATGAATCTAA
This sequence comes from Alisma plantago-aquatica, assembly GCA_963693085.1. Taxonomy (NCBI): domain Eukaryota; kingdom Viridiplantae; phylum Streptophyta; class Magnoliopsida; order Alismatales; family Alismataceae; genus Alisma; species Alisma plantago-aquatica. The sequence goes on along the minus strand of OY856413.1, from coordinate 882,403,711 downwards.
CTATAGTGTCTTCTTATGAATTAAATGGTGAAAAAGATAATAACATGTAAGAGAATGTACTTTTATAAACATATATCTAGATGACATGTTAGTTGGATCAAAGCATGTGTATATTAGTGAACCTAATAGATATTCATGTGGAATATACTTACACCAATATACATGGTAAGCATGATGTTAGGAATAATATGAATTCACATTATAGAGAGGAGAATGACATCCTTAAACCTATTGAAAGAATATTTATTATTATCCACATATATATGAGTTACATAAACTTATGCGACTAAATATGGGTAATTATAACTACGATAGATATATAAAGCATCACATATTCTCTCAACAAATATTAAAATTATAAACCCTAAAATGACATTAGATGATCGAGAATTGGGTAAGAATAATATAAAAATATAATGGGAATGAATATGTTTACTTTGACTTGGCTAACATACATAATGTGTTTCTAGGATGAAAAGTTGACTTTGAGGACCAAAGTATACTATTCAAGTTAACTTTTATGTGTGAAAAGAGGTATGTGCATTCTAAACCCTAATTAGGGCATATTTTTATCCAACCCTACTTTCCCAATGAGGCATGAGTCTACACACTAGTTTCTACAATTCTTGTTTATTACATTTCAATTATTCTAGGGTCTTGGACCCCATTTGCAAAGTTTTCAATTTCTTAAATATTCCATTATAATATTCAAGCATTATGATATAAATGACTAACTAATTTAGCATACATCTGTACAACCACCCATAGTGGGCATGTGTAAATTCTCCCAGGGGAATGTGATAATTCTCCCCATTATATATATATTCGGGTGCTTGAGAATGTGTTAATTCTCCCTCACCTAGAGGTTGAGGTTAGTTAGGTGCCTCAACCCCATATTAGTTTAGTCATATTAAATCATGCATGCAACTTTATTACTATTTGATTTGGCAGAATTCTTAATTATTTACTTGCCTCATACTTTTGACCCTCTTAGTATAGTAGTTCTTTATCATGCAATACTTTACTTTATGTTTGTCCTTATTCCTTTATTTGACACATACTTTATTCTCCTCTTACTGGGTGATCCCAACCACCCAGGTCTAGAATCAGAGTGCGCAACAGGAGCAAGGTGAACCAACCTAAGTCTAGGAGAAGGAGTTCATCCTTCCATCATGGATTGTGTATTAAGTTATTTTTATTGGAGACATATTGATGTAGTTGAGTTTTCCTCTGCTTAAGATCCTTTATTTGTATAAAGCATGTACACCCTTATTGGGAAAAAGTTGATGTACTCTTTATTATAGTGAATATAGTCAAAATTTCAACTTCCGCTGCTATTTATTGGATTTTGTTTTCCATTTTTGTAGAGAGGAGGTTTCACCTTCTTTATATGAACCTTGTGACCCACTACAAAGACATGTTAAAGGAGAATGAAGATATAAGTCAAGCTAAAGAATTTAAACTAGCACTTCTCAGGAGGCAATCTAAGCATTTCCTATTTCCTACTTTCTTTCATAGTTCAAGCTTTCCTTTATCCTCCGTTTTAGCCTAAAACCATGCACATAATCATCTTTGAACTTGTTCTCTCTAGATATCTTGTTATGTTTTCCCCCAAAAGTAACTGTAGTTTATTGGATGTTAAGACTTCACATGGTTTTTTATGAAATGCGATAGGGGTGTTTTAGATTAGGACCTTTTCAGTGTGCCACGGCTGTGACAGCTGATAGGTGTGTTTTGTTGATGCCGTCTTGACTACAATCACGGGCGCGGTAGCTTTCTACTTAGTAAAACATCACGAACGAGATATGCATCTCAACCATGACTTTTGTTTGTGATTGCGACGATAACCTAGGCCGCGAAAATTGCCGAGTGTAAAAGAAAAAGGCTTAAGTAACAGTGCCCTCTACTTTTCTCAATCTCGCTCGCATCGCTTTGGCTACGAAGAACCCTAACTGAGGAATCACGACAAAAGAGTAAACTAGAAGACGTTCATGGAGGAGCAAATCATATCCACCATGGTTTTGTCGTCGTGTCTACATCACCATCGTCACCGTCTCCCTTACCCTTCCCGACTCTCATCCTTTCCCAATGACGAGAAGGTATAATATAACCTTTTTTCCTTCTTTTTTCCCCTTTCTAGATACATTTCTTTCTCCTTGCTTCATGTTTTTGCGTTTCTCCCTCATTGGCACTCCATCATCTCTAGCTCTCTTTCTCCCAAACCCTAGAAACCTAACTGTTTTGGTCGCACTCTGGCCCCAAATCACCACGTGGTCGCTAGGGCATAGTCAATGCTTTGTTTGGCTCATAGAATCTACATAGTCGTGATTGTAGCTACGTCACCCTTCATCATTTTCACTCTATCCTTCAACCTCGTTGATTTCCCTCTCATTCGTCTCTGTGCTGACATCATGGTTGCAATGAAGCTTCGACCTAGATATGCGTCTCGACTACGACACTTTTTGTGGTTTCTTTTTCTATCGCGACAATGGTTTTTGTTTTGACTGCGACAACATTCTCGACCGCAAAAATCCTAGCAGTCACGACAAGTTGACATGCCTTGCTGACACAATTAGGTATTGAGTTCAGTTAATTACTTTCATTTTGATGTCACCCCTATTAATAGCTCTTTGATCTTTCACCTTGATCTCTCTTTCTGGTATCTTGGTTGCTTATGAATCGCGATCATGACATCTTTCACTTCGCTATCCTGACCCGTCATGCCTGCGACACTTGCCACAGTCACAACATCCCACACTCTAGTTTTAAAAATATGTCACGGTCACGACATTGTCTCTTCCACATTGCTAATTTGTCTCAACCGTGACATCCTCCGTGGTCGCGATACTGGAAAGCTTTCGTGGCGCGGTCATGACATTACATATGTTAGTTACTATTTCGACAAACTCTACAAAACCATACATAAGAACAAAGGAAATTGACAATAATGTAATGAATAATATTATCTACACGTAGATGATAAACGTATTTCACATAAATTTCAAAATGTTGACCTCTACAGAACATACCCTAATGGAAAAGGCAACTTCTCTTAAGGGTGTCAAGGTAAATCTAGAGAGGATCACCAAGGTATTAAAAGACCACCCAGATCTTTCACCTACAAATAAGCTCTGTTTACAACTGATGAAGAAGAAGTACGAGTACATCTCGGCCCACAAGACGCCAGAGGAATCTAAAGAGTCCCAGGGGACTACATAGATAGAAACTTCTGAGTACCGTTCGTCTGAGGAAAAATCAAGGGACCCGGGAAACACAAATTGAAAGCCAATGATGATAATGACACCAAGAAGAGAAAGCTAGCAGTTGTGGGAAAACTAAAGGCTTTGGAACAAGAAGCAGACTTTGAGGAATTTAGGATAGAAAAACAAGAGATGACAAACAAGTCAACAACTTTCATACCAAGAGACCAAGTACACCAATCTCACTTTGACTTGATAATGAAGACTAAGAGCTTTAAGCTGACAACATATCTGGACGTTGACAACTTCAAGAAGATGGGAATATATGATAGAGTAATGAAGTTCTTGGAAGGGGACAACCTTCACACTCTATGCACCTCTAAAGCCCCTTCCCTTACACATCTCACGGTGGAGTTTATGTTGTCACTAGAAAAGTTCCCTATTAGTGACATCGAACGCAAGAAAGGTGGTGGAGAATTTAAGCTGGAAGTGAGGATAGGTGGCAAAGATCACCTGATCACTGCGGCCATACTAAACACTATTTTTATAAGGATGACAGAATAAGTGCAGGCCTACTCAGATGCAGGTGGTGACAAAGAGACTTTGGGATTCAAAAAAACAAGATGTGGGAAGAACTCATAGGAGAACCTGAGCATAGTCCAAAGAACTCCAAGGCAATGCTCATCACTTCCTTCTTTATAAGAATCATGCATAAGATAACAACCAACACATTCTTCACAAGTTGGAAACTGGGGGAAGGATACCTATTCTTAATATGGTCTATGCTAAATCAAAAACTAGTAAATATCGGAAGACTACTGATAGAGAGATTGTCAGCTGCTGTAGGGTCCAAAGCAAAGTAGACTAAGGAGTTCTACATGGGGAGCCAAATCACTCACATAGCTTATCACTTCATGAATGGCGAGAAAATAATGAAATATAAGCACACCAGTGGACATACTAAGATAGACATCAAGTCCCTAATAAACATAGGAATCCTAGCACGAAGGGGCAACAAACTCTTATATAAAAAAAGATTCTCCAAACTACTGTTGCCTCTACCTGAAATGGCATATTATGACGCCCATAAGCTGCAACCCATCGAAGAAGAGGTGAACAAGATGCATTCGAGTGCAATTTGTGGAACTAAAAATCCCTAGACATTAGACAAGGATGAAAATATAAAACATACCATGCCAGAATTGGAACAACTAAAATTGGTAGGAAGGAAGAAATTGACAATCAGAAAGCACAAGGACAAGGCAAGGGACGTTCCCCCAGGTAGAAAAGAAGTAGAAAATAGGCATTTGTAGAAGACCATACAAATGTCAATGGCAAAGAGTCCTTCAACCCTCACTCACCACCACTGGTGCCAATTTTTACGCACAAAGAGACCATCAAGCAGAGCACTTTTTCAAAGGCACAAGGTAAAACACCTAAAGAAACAAAAGAAGCAAGCTGCATCCTGAAGGAACATGAGGTGCTTACCCCAACATCTCCAGCGGTAGAAATTACACCCAATGTGCTTGTGCAACCAAATATGCCAACCTCCAAACAAGCTCAAGGCACTAAAGAAGGAGCACAACCCGTCATTGTGGTGGAAAAGAAAAGTAGGAAAGAACCCCGTTAGCCTCTACAACCAGGAAACAAAGCAGCAACAACCACCCCATCTACCCCTGCAGTTGAACAACAACAACACCCACAATCATTCAATGATGTGTTAGGGTTTTGATTTGATTTTATATAGGCACATGTCTAGGAATGTTCTATAACAAATTCTAATGTAAATACCTGCATAAATGAACTAACTATGTAGGTACAACACTGAGATGCAATAACATAATCCCTTCTAAACTTCGTGAAAGTAGTCTACAATAATCAAGCGACGATGATGGTGGCCATCAAGGCTATGACTGGTGAGACGACTGATCTGTGGAAGGAGAGGGAAATAATATGATCCGGAAAAGAGCTGTTATGCAAAGGCTATGAAGAGGTGATGCAAGATTTAAAACAAGAACACATACACCTAGAGGACGAGCGTAGAGAGATGGAAGCTAAACGTCAGGAGTTAGAAGATTGGCAAAACCACAAGAGGGCGATGCATTCAGCGTGCCCCTCACCATCTCAAGCCTCTATGAACCCCCCAAATCCTAAAGATAAAGATGATAACTTAGGTGGATTTGGTGTGGCCCTAGCACCCAAAGATAATAGTGCAAAAATAGGGTCCACCCGGAGGGAGGGACAATCTGCAAAAGCGGCACCATCTAAAGCCAAAGAATAAAAAGGTGTTGATGGGGGAAAATAATGCATCCTTTACAGAGTTTGATCTAAACTCCTACCCAACTGAAGACGAGGGTTTCATTGAATACACTCCAGACAAACACGTCAGTGGGATGGAGGCCAACACATCTAAGAAGTTGACAGTTGGCAAGATAAATGATATAAATAGAATTCTGGATGAAATGAACATTGCCATGGAAATATGTGACACCTTTCTCGAGGAGCCACCACATAACGAGCACACTGACACCATGTATGAGGAAAAAATGGCTGCCACTCTAGCTACACTAAACAAAGTAGTCCTTGAGTCACCATCAGAAGCAGACACTCTCTTAGAAGAATCGATCAAGGAAATTACCGCTGCCAACTAGATGCAAACAGGGCAATTGATGCAAAAAATTCCTTACAAGCCAAACCAGATCCCTGTGGTACCTCTTATTCCTGCCAAGGTGACAGGAGAAGGAATGTTAGAAGATGACAAAGGCATCCTTGCTTCATTTTTTGTAAATGAATCGGCTAGAGAGCAAAGAGAAACTGCTAAACATATAGAGTTGGGTGTCCCTCCACCTCTCCCATGCAAAATGGAAGGCATGGACATGGCCACACTCTCTAGAATAACATGTAGGAATGTCTATGTCTTGGAAAATGTGCTAGATGACCACCTCCCAAGTACATATGTTCTTTATCATAATAAAGGATAGTCTCTAACTAGGGAGCACTTCAGGGGAATATTATTAAAAAGAGCACATGCTTAAAAGAAACTATTTAAGGTGCTCTGTGCCACTTTGCTGGAAGAGTTCCTCCATACTGATAGATACAACCAGAGCTCAATGGTACCACCCACCTGGCAGAGCAACTATTCAACCAGAAGGATGATTCTGATGATGTCAAAGAGCTATAATGAGCTGTGGCCAGAGAAGACACCAGATTCATGACTTTTCCTATAAGAACTGTCAAACATTGGGCCCTAATCATGGTAAATCTATATGAACAGTGCACCACAGTATACAATTGATGTGCTGGTGAACTAGACAACACATCCTTGGTATACAAAAACAAATAAGCCAAGGACATCCTGAAGGTACCGCTGTGGTTGCAACGTGCAATTCAGAAAGCAGGGGATCGACACCAAGGCATCTGGAAACAATTTTCTATCTGTAAGAAGGTACCTCAGGAAGAAGCAGGGACATGAGACTATGATTTCATTATCCTAAAGATGATGGAAGCCAACAACAAAGGAATTCCACTAGAAGACCTTTGCAGTGAAGATCTGCACAGACTACAAGGTGTCTACACTATGGAAGTAATATATGATCACCATTTCTTCAATGACCTAGCAATGACCTCTGAAGTGATACCACATAGGCTTCACTCTGAAATCCCTCTACCTAAAAAGAAGACATGGAGGGAATGTCTGAGAACCTTGTGGGTCGATCCTAATGAACCAACTAGGGCGTCTACTTGGAACGAAGGATGGGCGGCATACACTCAAGATAAAGAACAACATCAAACTAAGGGAAAGAAAGAAATCATCCCCATAGCAAAAAAAGAGCAAGAACAACCCCCCGTAAATGAGCCTAAAGAGGGAGAGATAAATGGAGATGATATGCCAGAAATAAAGCCTTATGGGCCAGCATGAGAGGTAGTGCCCACCTTCCAGGAATTTGATAGATGGGGTTGTGAAATCTTATCGTTAGACTCTCTACAACTGATAATAAAATGCCTAAAGGAAGGTGACACTACGGAAGAAGTAATACTTGAAAGGGACGACATCTGTGTACTAAAAGATGACCTCAGAGATACTTTGAAAATAGGAGGGTATCTTTCAGTAAACACTATGTCAGCCTACCAATCACTATTGGGCAACAACATGAGAAACATGCACATGGCTTATTTTATGCTAGTCGATGATATCTTGAAAGATAAAAGGTCAGGCAAAAAAGAATGCTTACAACAATGTTTGACGACCTCTCTCCCTGACTATATATTCCTACCCATCCTGCATGATAACAGTTGGACCCTTCTGGTAGTTAACATTATAGCAAGGACTACACTTTTATATAACAACTCGGATGCAACCTTTGCACTGAAGAAACACACTAATATGACTACTGCAAAGGCACCTACAGAAGAGAAGGCATCACATGCACTGAAAAAATCATCGATATGATCAGAAATCAAGGAAAAGTGTACAAGCTTAAAGAAGACAGAGACTTCAGAAAGACACAGTTCTACCATAGAAGCCCACAACAAGTACCATTGTCCAATGACTGCAGATTCTATTGTCTAGCCTGGAAGACATCCCTCGCCATGATGAATATGAAGGTGGAGAGCATGCAACATGAACAATACCATACTCTATGCGGAGTATATGCCAGCATGCTCCTGGAATCAAAATGGGTGACAACATAAAGCCAATAGCAATAAAGAACTCCCATTTATACCTACACCTCCATTTTTGACACTCTGAGTCAGAGTGAATGATAAGTTTGGGGGAGAAGTTATAAATGGATATGAGAGGTACAATTTTGTCACTTAATTTAATTCCCTCTTATACATATTCTTATTCTTACTACAAGTAAGTATAGAAGATTTTGAAACAATTTTGAAAAGTTCATGTTACAACCCCAACTTTTGGGTTCATTTGGCGAGAAATGTGATTTCTCATATTAAAGATATTTGAACACATAAAGATATAATTTGTTTTGAATAAATGGATTTTGTTAACAATAGCCTTGATGATTGTTTTGTGGGCTTTATTAACTATTGGGCCCAATAACAAGGAAAAGACAAAAGAAACTCCATTATTTGAGTAATTAAGATCAATTAAATATTTCTTTATTAAGAAAGAAATTGAAAACAGTGATAAAATGTGGAAAATAAGTGGAAAGAGGTATAATTGAATTATCCTTGGTGGATTTTCGTATCCAAAGGATTCCTAATGTTAAAAGAAATGCCAATGAGGAAAATAAAAAGAAATATAAAGAGAAATCCTCAAAAAGAGATATTTTAATAAAGAAATAAGCAAGATAATGAGAAATAATGGACATAGATGCATCTAGAAGGATAATAAGTATCCTTAAAAAGGAATTTCGAAATCTTAGAGTTTCTTGGAGTCCAAGGATCCCCAATGGAGAAGAAAGAAAGAGAAAATACCAATAATGCAAAATAAGAGGATAATGTGATACATTATTAATGATTTTGGCGGCATTGCTAAAAAGGAAGTATTTTCTACTAAATAAAAATAGAATTTCGTGCCAATGGGTTAAAAGTCAAGCAATAAAGAGAATAAGTGATAGGAATTTCGAATTCCTAATATCTAAAGAACAAATTAGATTTAAAGGGATAATGAAGAAAGAGAAGTTGCTTCTTAACTAAGGAAAATGTGTTTCCTTTTGGGAAAAGGACTTGAGTCCTCGTGGATGCACATCTTGGGGTGTGAAAACCCTCCCCTATATAAGGGGTAGAGCCCCTAGCTCGAGTTCAAGAGAAATCCCAAGTATCTCTCTTCCTCTTCTCCTTGTCTTCTTCTTTCAACCCTAGTCAAAAGTAGGGATCTATCCCTGGAGCAACAAAGGTTTGTCTTGTAGTCTTGATGGAGGCATCAAACCTCCACGACAACCTAAAAAGGATCAGATGTACACCCGTGCCGTTGCCTTCCAGCAGTTAGGGCCTTAGGACTGCAAGGTTGCAGCAAACACAACAGCAAAACAAGGGCGGTTCTAGCTCCGGAATGACCATTTTGGCCACAGCTTGGAGGCACCTCACGTGCGCCAGGGTAGGGCAGAGGCAACGACACCCTCCCTGGTGGCCGTCAAGGTCAATAGGGGGAAGGGGGAGTCACGCCCTTGGCAGCTAGGGCGGCCACAGACGTCGGAGCGAGGAAGAAGATGAACTAGGGCACACTGGACGGTTCTTCCCTTCCGCGTGCCAAAGAGCTGATCTTTAAGTCAAGGGAAGTATCGACATTTTGTTATGTTTTCAAAATAATAACATTGCATGGAGAAAGAACACGTGGCGCTTGCTGATTGGTCTAAACAAGTAATCCTTGCAAAATTCATAACTAATTAATGGTAGCTCGGATGGATGCACATTATATATGAATTTTGATCAAGAGAACTCAAGGAATGCAATAAAAATATATTTGAAGGATAATTCCTCTTGTAATTCGAAAAGTAATGTAACTTATCAACTTTAATGAATTGAAGATTAAGAAACCCTATTTTGAGATGATTAATCTTTTTAGAAGGGTTTTATTGATGATTAAAGTTGATATTAACCTGTTAATGGCAAAAAGGTATATTAAGAACAAAAAGGATGAACTTTGCACATAATGAGTTTAATTTAGAAGTTCATGTGCATAAATATGCTTTAATGGGCCTTGAAACCCTAATATTAGTAAAAGTGACTCTTAATGGTTTTAATTATTCAAAATCGTGAATAGAGCTAAGATATGATGATTCTGAGCTATTTTGAGTATAAAGGTTCCTAATTGTGGATAAATACCCTTAATGTAGTAATTAGGGTTTTCTAATGGATAAAGGTAGAATTAATGACAAATAGAGTTCATGTGTGATTTAAACCCTAATGAATTATGAATTGATGATAAATGAGCATAATGATCTTGTCATGGATTAAAAGGATAAAAATGGTAGCTTTAATGTAAAAGAGGCTTAATGGACTTAACTGATAGTTAATTATGTTTTTTCTGATATCAATGTTATATGTTGTTAAAAGATAACCTTAGTATCTTTCATGATGAATAGATGAGATAATTAGGGTTTGTGAGTAATTGTATAAAATTAGGGTTTAAAATAATAAAAGGTAAAGGGAAACCCTAATTGCAATGGAAACCCTAAAAGTGGGCTAGAAACCCTAGGAAGTGAGCTATGTTTAATAGATCTTGATGGTATGATCGATAATAGAAAATTGTATGATTATTTCAGGATCTTATTGAATGTGCTTGCTTGCTTGGATTTCTTACTTGCATGGAATATTTCTATCTCAGATCAACCTGACAGGTATGTGGTTACGCTTATGAATATCTCGAATTAGTTTTTTGAGGTTTTCTAAAGTTTTCCTCGATGACTTGAATTAAACTGTTGGATGAATTTAATTCATGCAAACTATAATGTGGATATGACTATCACTTAAGATATGTGCCTACTAGTTCAGATCCTAGTCCCCTTTGTGGTTTAATGATTTGACCTAGTACATGGCTACCTATGGGGTAGGTCCATCAGGTCATTGGATGACTTAGTACATGGCTACCAAAGGGGTAGGTCCATCAAGTCACCTTGAGTCAGGGATTGGGATACCTTTGGGTAGGGCCATGCGAATCTACAACCATAAGTATTGGCTACCTATGAGGTAGGGCCATGGGGGTAAGGATATACCATAGAGAGAGGTAGTATCCAAGTCCACTGCAGGGACACCATAGAGATAGGGGATAAGTAAGGATTGAGTAGTATTGCTTAAGACGTAATCTTGGATGTTAAATGATAATTGTCTGATTACATTGTTATCATAGTTGCACGGTTATTGTTCCCCCCACATACCAACATAATTCATTTATGCTGACTGACATTTTGTTTTTCGATGTTTTAGGTACAAAACCAAAAGGACAAACAGTAAATCGTCATATTGTGAAATACATGAATCAAAGTACAAGGAGGGTTAGTTAGAATTGAATACATATGTGGATAGAAGTTTAGAGATCCAAGTTTTCAAAAGGTATGCAAATTTTTTATTTTATCACAACTTTTCAATATAGTCTGGTAGAATTTGATAATTATTATTGATTATTTGTCAAACCTTTGATCCTGTTAATTGGGATAACGACACCGATCTTTTGGTCTCCCTTAATTTGGGGTTACTAGGAGGCAAGGTCGTTACAGTTCCGAACAAACTTTTGCTATAGTTCATAGTTTTTTCTTTGCCCCTTATCATCCAACTTGCCCTTTTACTTAGAATCATAAGTCCTCCTACCATGTTCTGTAGTTCAATCATTTCTACAGAGGCGCAAATGAGCTTCCAATTCACATAAAAGTAAAAGCAAGAGGTCCAACAATATTATTTTATCTCATTCTTGCAGCAAAACATCGTGTGTGGAACGATCCTAAACCTATGAAATCCCTAGAATTCTGAGGACTTCACTAGCCATACTCCTGACCAATCACCCCAGCCTGACGGTTCTAGCTAGAAAGTCTTCACTTTCCACAAGAAGGAAACAATTGCCCCTTCCAGTTTTAATTATCCCTGCTTTGGGATGAAAAGAGGCTTGGTCACCCAGAAAATCCTTCAAAACCTTCCCCCAAGCATGAGAGAAAACATGAAAAGCCAAAATGAAAAAATATGAGAGTTGTGCCTAAAAATATGCCGAAGGATCCCACATGACCATTGTATTGCTACACTCATGAATGCAGAAATGTCATGCCCGTAAATAGAATCCGGAAGCCAACTATACCCACCTTCACTCCCAAGCAACCCTCACGCAACCACCTGACTTAACATCAGGGCCCATCAGGAAACACTATCTTTACGACAACCTATGGGTGAGGGATACTGAGGAGTGTAGGAAAAACACCAAAATATTAAAACATACCTAAGCACATTAAGATAGGATCAACTAAAATAAAGGTAGGGTGTGAAAGCTACCCCTCACGGGGACAATGTACAAGTATATCCAACAAGCTAGTGTAAGGGGGTCATTAAGAGGGAGAGCCCTTTACTACAAAAGGCATTGGCAAGGGCCACAAGCCATGCAACTCTGAATACAAAAGGAAGGAAACATAATTTTAGTATTCAAATCAAGCATGTCACAAGAGTTTTTCTATAAGAATGAGATAAATCTATAATGGTGGGGTTTCTAGAAATTTTGCTATCCATAGCTCACCTCTCAATGATTTTGATCCTACCCATTATCGTGAGAAAAGGCTAAGTTCTAAGTTTGGGGGAGTTGATAACATCTCATTTTGTGAACTTTTCACATATGTTTTATTCCTATTCTAGCATATATCTCATGGATTTTATCTGTTCATATGAGTATCTTAGGGAAAAAATCTAAATTTCATACCTTTTCTGCTCAATGCAGGCTCATACCAATCTAGTAAGAGAAAAAAGGCTTGTAATACGTTGTGATTGTGATTGCACAGTCTGTGAGCATCGTGACCGTGACCAACTAGTGATTGGAGGCATCATATCCCGACCGTAATACCTATCACGACCGAATCAACCGCAATACCTATCACGACCGAATCAACACGCCGCCACTGCGGTACCAAAATTTACAAAGGGAGCATGCTGTAACTATGATAAATGTTACGACTGAAAGGAAGGAACAATTGTGACCATGGTCACATGACAACCTCCCAAGGAGTTGCAATCATGCAACACCTCACCACCACTATCGCAACTATGGTCGTGACCAGCTGACATGTCATGACCATCTGACATGTCGCGACCATGACTAAGAGCTAAGTCGGTGGGCAACACCTATATATAGGCCCCCGACTCCACACATTAAAGGGGGGGGGATGATCAAGAGCCACAAAGTGATACCAAACTCCAGAGTCATATTTGGCCATCTCCTGAGGCCTTAGATCTCCAATGATGAAAGTGGAGGAGAGAGAAGGTCTACCATCCTCTTCTTCAAAGGAAGGAGTTGTTATCTTCTGTGCCCACACCAGATCTAGATATGAAGGAGTATCATTGGTGTATCACCTCCTAATCTCTCCAGATCTATTATCTTTCCCATGTTGTGTCCCTCCCCCACTTTGTTATTCTTGATGTACCACACATTTGTAACACCGTTATGCTACTCATTAACATGTGTGGATAAACACCTAACTTGGGTTGGGATTAGACACTAAGGCTCTCCCAACATGTGCAGACTTGCACCCCTTTGAATATATATATATATATATATATATATATATATATATATATATATAACTTGGGTTACTTCCAATTTTCTATATGCCCTTATCACAATTATCTCCATACTCTTGTTCTTAAAGCTTGACTTGCATGCCTAGCTACCATCTTGTGATGTATGATTGTTGGTGCCTTGAAAGAGTAGTACTAACATTATCCAAGTGTTATGGAGTAGTATGAATGCATGAAAATGTTGGAGTACTAAAGCTAATAATCATATGGTTTGTTTTGTGGTTTTTTGTTTGTCATCTCGAGAGGGAGACAACCTTATAATGTAGATCTATCTAAGCTCTAGAGAGGAGGGAATAGACATATATGATGATTTCTTGTAATCTCACTAAAGGTATACAAAAGGGTGTGAGTATTGCATGTTGGTGAGAGATCTTAGTAGGTGAAACCCGATCCAAGTTTCCTTTCATACTTTTATTACAAATTTCTCATTTGACTTCATTCGCTTATTTCATTTTCTTAATTTTGTTTTATTTATCACTTTGTTTGGAGTATCATCATTCCCTAGAGAACACCATATTTACCTACCTTTTGTTTGGTGTATCTGAGTCTGAGGCTTCATGGTCTTAGCACTTACCAACCTTGTCCCTGTGGTTTGACCCTAATCTACTATATCGGACCCCGTATAATAATTGTGGGGGCTTGAGTGTCGGGTTATAAATTCAAGAGTAAGACTACTCTAGATCAACTCTATTTTGGATGTGTGATTTAGACCGGTCAATGAGCATTGAGGACAAGTTGCGCGAGGGCCGACTTATATGGTATGGACATGTGCAACACAGATTGACTGATGTGCCTATACAAAGCAATTCTATTGAGTCAAGCAAAATTAATCGAAGAAGAGGAAGGCCTAAATTAACAAGGGAAGACCTTAGATAGAGAGATTTTGAATATCTACATCTCGACCTATATATGACCCATGATAGAGATGAATGGAAATGAAGGATCCATGTAGCTGACTGGTGTGATTCTTATCAAGGCTACACACTAGCAAACTAGAGGTGGCTAGATGCAACCCTAAGGGAAAACACACATGTGGATCTTTCAAAATTTATAACAACCCTAACGAGAGTCGATTACAACACCAAATAGGTCACCCGCAAGCGCACGGGGAACTATTGTAGCATAGGTGAAAGGCAAGAGTAAGGGTCAATCCTTAGGGACATAGGGGGGCATTAAAGCTAGGTTAACATTGGCTACGTTCCTAATGCGAAGACTAGGGTTGAAGGGTTTAAAAGGGTTTGTTTGATTATTAAGCTAAGTGAACAAGCAAGTAAAGATAGTATGAAATCTAAGTTATGCAAACCCTAAATTATCCTAAGCAAGAAAGTCTAAGGAACTAGATTAAGCAATTAGCTAAACAAGAGCAAGGACTAGCTACACTACACTAATAGAGCAATTAGCAACTGAGAGCTAAGTTAACCACTAGAGAGAGAAAGAACCTAAGTTAACTCTAAAGAGCAAGACTAGGCAATTAACTAGATTGAACAAAAGCAACTAAACTAGATTAGCATGAAAAATCTAAGAAGGAAAGATAGGTTTTAAGCAATGAGATTAGGTAGCTGGGCTGTTTGGGAATATGATTTGATATTAGTTGGGGGGTGTCAACATAACAAGCAATTATCACAATTTTATCTAGATTACCAAACTAAAAAACAAGGCAAGTGCTATTAGAATGTACCCTACACTACTAGTTGGAGAACTAGGGTTAGGTGTAATTCTAGTAGGATTTGTCAAGTCTAGGTCTCTAGGGTAAGTGGTATTAGGGAAATTGAGAGCCAATGGTAGAAATGGGAGTAGAGATGTAGTTTTTTCACCTCACGCCACAACCCATCTAGCCTTTAGAAAGCTCTAGGAAATTACGCTAATCACACTTACACTAGCCACTTAGATCTCACACTCACTTGTAGAAGGAGGGATATGTATGTAGGAACAAAGGGGGCTACATAGGGATCCACTAATTGGACCTAGGAGCAATTCCTAAGATTGCTATATGCATTCCAATTCCTTCTAGAGGCTGTGTCATCAAACATGTCAAAGCAAGCAATCCATGTTATCAACACAAATCAAATAAAATAAATTAGGAAATGAGATAGAAGCAAGAAGCAATCATCATAAATAGAAATCATGTTCATTACAAGTGATTTTCCCCCAACATGGTATCAAAGTCACATGTTAACCCCAAACAACCCACCACTAGGGGCTTAGTTAGTCATGATCAAAGAAATAGCAAAAGAAAGGGGAAGAAGGGGATATGACTCCATGGAGCTCAGGGGAGATCTTCCTTCTTCACCTCCTAGAAGCTTGGGGATGACCTTCCTCCTCCAATGGTGCAGATGGGCATGAGAATATGGGGGATTATGGAAGAAAACCTAGAAAACTAGGTTTCCAAGGTGGAAATGGTGGATGGAGAGCATAAATGCAAGGGAGATTGCAATGAATGCTTAAGGAGTGGGTAGGGGGGGAGTAATGGAGGCTAGGGGGTCTAACCTTCATGCCCCAGCCACCACCTATGTATATATAGGTGGTGGGGAAGAACTAGTGTAAGTAGGAGTAGAATAGGAAAAATAATGTAAAAAATAGGTAGGGTTGGTTGGTCACCACGGCTGTGGTGGGGGTAGTAGGGAATGATCGTGGGGGAGTGGCCATGTCCAGGGTGTGAAAAGGCTAAGTATAGGTGGTAGACACCACCATGGCAAGGTGCCACAGTCGTGTTGAGTAAGTGGCACCACGGTCGTAGTGGGTGCCACGACCGTTTTGGAGGAGGAGGTCTTAAGCGTGGGGAGCAGCACGAGCGAGGCAGTCTTCAAGGGCCACGGCCGTGGTCATTCAAGTGTAAAATTGGCCACCTCCCTGTTGATTTTGGGGATCCTTGCGTAAAATTCAAATGACAGTTGTGGGAGGCCACGATCATTTTCCCTTCTATTGGCCACATCCGTGTTTTCTTCAGTGGGCCACGTCTGTGGTGTCTTAGGTGCAAAACCATGACATCCCTATTGATTCTTCACAATAATTCAAACGACCATGGTGGATTCCCACAACCCTATTGGAGTCTTCAGTGGCTAAATGAACTTCAACTTTCAACATCCATGGACTTCTTTACTTGATGTCGAACCTTGGCCATTAGGGGTAGGTTGAGGGAGCTTTGGGGCCTTATGTGGACCCCTCCATGAGTGGAGGAACCCTAGAACTCCTTCCTTCTCTCTCATCCATCCAAAGCATGGTCCAAGTACCTGAAAATAGTGCAAAGAATGTCCATAAGTGCATTTGATAGTAATACTCATATTGAGGGATTTAACTTGCATTCTACTATGTTTAGATTTGAATAAAGTGCAAAATGGCACAAGATGGAGCCCTAAAATAGGGCTGCATCACCAAACCCAACATAGTTGGGACTAACACTTAGATGATGATGATGATGATGAGTGGCCACTTACAGTGAATTATTAGACAACTATTGTATGGTAAGTTCCTATCAAAATATATTGGGTCTTTTGAGTAGTAGGAGGCGTACGTGATAGTTGGGACCAGAAAAGGATGGCAAGATTGAAAATATGGTAGTATGTGCAATTATGAAAAAGGCTCACATAGGCACAAATCTAATCTCTCACATGATGTGGTCTTGGAGTTCTTAGGTTTGGATTTGAGAGGAAATATAGGAAAACTTACTGACATCTTAGGAAGATTTGATGCCCAAACCTTAGAGGTGCATAGGAATTGTGGCTAAGTGCTACTGTAGATCACCAGTTCATGAGTCGTTGCCAGCCATAATACATTCCAGACATTGACGAAGCCCACAATCAACATCATCTAATATAGAGTCGATAGAAGTTGGAGTTATCGTTCAAAGAGGAAAAAAACTTGGGCTTCCCAACACATGACTGGAGAAGAAGGACGTGATGACCCTGACTTTTGGGATTAGATACACAATATAGTATTTGAGGGACATAAATAATCTATACATAGTTGACCCTAAAATTAAGAATTTCTTATTCAATTATGGACTCTTGTCACCCAAAAGTGTATGAAGAGATGCAATTGATGACTATCATATCCCATTGAGTGCATTTAGGAGGAGTTGCTTCTGTTAATTGAATTGAGAATTTATGAGGTTAAGAATCCATTTAGTGATCTATATGAGTAGTGAAGTGATCCAATTGAGGAATTTATTTATTGATTGAATAACATTATTTTTTTGGCTCAAACTAGGCATAGACGAAGAATAATGGATAATGAAGGCATGGTTAAATTTTCATAGACTTTGAATGATTCATGTGAGATAAATGTTGTTCAAATTGATGTGTTAATTAATAAGGGTTGAGCCAATTTTTGACCTAAGTTTGTTTCTATATAAATATCAACACTGCCATAAGTGACGACTGCATGTGAATTAGATTTGACATTATGTGGGGGTGGAGACTTTGTTTTCCACTTCCAATTACCTCGAAACTGACTTCAATATAGGTTGCGAGCTCCTCGGGCCAACTAACTACTATCTCACAAACCAGGTCAGCACCCCAATTGGTTAGGTTTCTTTAGAGCAGTGAGTTGTACATAATGACCCTAGGCTTGCGGGACGTTGAGGCAAGGTGAGGGAAAGCGACAGCCTACAACTTCTCCTCCTCCTCCTTTCTCCATTGCTACATGCAGTAGTCAACCCTAAAGATCGAGGAGGAACTATTACTTCTCACCTACCTGACCTATCTAGATTGGAGGGCCGGTGGCAGTGTGTCAGAGATTCCAAGGAGTCTGACTCCCACAACGCAATGTAGGTAGGTGGCCTACCCCTCCTGTGATCCATAGCCAGAGCTCCTATGTCCATCACAGATCGCAACATCTGCAACCAGGGGAGTATCCAGAGGGGGGGCTGTCGGGGCTGAAGCCCCCCCTCTAAAAATATTTTTATTATTACTATGATACAATGTACAAATTTGTATTTTGTAAAAAAATTATTATACCGTATAAAATGCGACTTTTAATTTTATGATTTTAGTCAATCCTATCATACTTCTTTGTATGAACTACTTAATGGTTAAACTTAATATATTTGTAGATTATGTGTCATATATACTCACAAATTATAAAATTTACCATCCTAATATGTATGTCATCAATTATGAGTTTAAAAAATCATATATTTGGTTTCTATCCTACTAAATTTTCTTAATAGTTTCATATTAATTGTGCTAAGACTTACACAAATTGTCTCCCCTACTTGAATGTGAAATTCTATAAGACTAAGGGGTATATACCCTTAAAAGATGAAAATGGTTATACAAAATAAAGTTTATAAAAATATATCATGCATCATGTTGACTTATTAACTGAAATTTGATGTAATATAGTTGACTTATTAATTAACAAATATTATTAGCTATAAATTGAGTAAGTTCACTAAATTATAATTATACACCATTGGGAAAAAAGATAACTATACAAGCACAACTATCACCTTCTATTTATATATATTTTTTCAAACTTTTATTAATCAACCACTCTCAAATTAAGAAAAGATCTATATTATTATATAGAAATAGATATAAATAATATTTATTGTTACATGGCATTTCACAAACCTTTTTAGTTACATAAGATTTATATATTATAAGTTTTAAGATAAATAACAATTATTACAAATTTACAAGAACTTGAGAAGATAATGACAATATTTCTATCAATAAAAGAAAAGAAGATGATTGAATTGGCATAAGGTAAAAAAATAAAAGAGAAAAATATAGAAATTGTGGGGTAAGAAGGAGAAGAAAATGTGAGAAAATCCATCTAGTAAATATAACTTTAATCAAATGGAGAGAGAAAAATGAGGATGACAAGTAAAATGGAAGTTAATAAAAATATATAATTTTTTTTCATATGTCTCTTCTTCAACTTTTAAATAAAAAATATGCATGGATCTTTCCTCTTCATTCTCTTCACTTTTTATTTCCCAATGCGCTTCTCCATCATATGTTGTTCATACAACTATATTAAATATTTTCCTTCTTCTTTCTTTATGAAGTTTCCTTCAACTGATCATTGTCTCAAGATCTTATAATATACCAAGTACATTATACTTATATCCTTTATAGTATAAGATTTGACTGCTATAATTTTTTTGGGTCTTCCAGTATGACATCATCCACTAAATGATGTCATATTATATTTTTAATTCTTGTTATCCACTTAAAAGATGATTATGTTCCCATTTTAAGATAACTATTATTTTTCTTATGCATTGCCAATTGTATGCACATTGCACTGATCAAGTGATCATGAATTATGATTATATTGTTGATCATCTAGTTGTTTAATCTGAAAGACATCTCAAATAATGTGTTAGTTATGACCTTAGACATTTAAACAAATTCATTATTTTGAATAGTGAATTTTATCATTTCATTTATATTAGATTTTTTTTACAAATAGCTTATTTTATATGTTGGAGACAATGAGACACTTATTAGGTGTGTTTTTCTTTTTATTTTCCTCATCGTCACTACTCATAGTAATTCAGCCCCCCCTGTGGTAGATTTCTGGATCCACCACTGTCTGCAACCCTCTGCTACCACGTCCCCTTTCACCTCTTTCTGGGATGGGGTACCGATGAAGGAGGAGGATCTTCTCCAGCCCTTAGCCCTCGGCGGAGAGACCACAAGATTGTAGCTTCAGCGTGCCTAAGGCCATCCATCATGGAGACAACAGTAGAGCCAGAGAGCTCCCCCACATAAACTGACCACACGCCCCTCAATCAGGACCCCAGTCACCGCTTTGGAGTCTAAGATGGAGCCTACCGAAGATGATGGTTGCGGTGACGCCCAACTAGAAAGCCGAAAATTTGGATGACTCCTCTCTGCTGGTGTTGGAGAGGCCATAGGTGAGCTCAGTGATCCTATGAAAAAGAATCCAAACTTTCCAGATTGTGAGGAGGAGTCGACCTTGTGATGTGTTGCCTTGCTGCGACCATGGCGGCAGGGAGCAGTACATGCAAGTGCCTATAGAAGATGGGGAGGATGCGAGAACATGGGTGTCACATGGGAGAGGGGACTGGCTAGGGTGGGTATCCATTTCGAGACCTTGGTAGATCCAACCCACAATCTGACTCTCACTCATAAATAGGTAAGACTTTACTCTAAATTTCAGAAAATATCTAGAACTTGCATAATTGATAGAAAATAGACCCCTTATCCAATAAATACCCATAAAATATCCCCAGACTTAGAAAAACACCCCTTATATTACTAGACCCTTAGATCAGTCTTTTGAAGAAATCTAAATGTATGTGTATAATATAAATGATAATGTTTCTTTTAGAATACATTAAATGGTATAATTAGGATATGATGAATATTAAATCTGAGAAAAATACTACTAAAATCCAATATTATTCTAAAACTAATGATGAAGCTTGATCTAATTATTTTGCCAATGTACCATGTATCTTCTTATTAAATCAAGATTAAATGCTTTTGGTCTCATATTAATTCTAGAAATCAGTAAAATCCTTAAAAAATATGAAATTCATACCAGACCTTAATAATTACATATAGATTAGGCTAAAAATACTGGACACCATCCTAACATCAGATTGTACTAGATTTGACCAAAACCCTAATTTGGACATGAAAATACTGAGAATAATGATGATCATATATTAATGATGCTTAATTGTTCTTAATCAGGTGATGACTGGATATCTAGATGATCAAAGATTATTAGAAATCTTTGAAATCAGGTACATTGGTTTATTTAAGTATATGAATATGATTTTCCTGGTTGCAATCATGATATGTATGTATGCTCTCTTCTATTTGTAAATATTGGATGTAGTAACGTTATATAGTGCTTGATGTTTTATCACTTGAAAACATAAATGATGAGTAGATGTTTTGTAGTTATTTAAGGTGTTCGTTATCCCTCTTATGAGGGAATGGATTGATGTTGACTAGTACATCTCCCTAGAGTATTTGGTACACGGGGATGGGCCCAATATGTATGTTTTGATACTAGTCCACCTTGATATTGGAACTCATCTAGAAAATGACTAAAATTGACGTATTTTGCTTAATTAAGAAATGTTTTCTATGATCTTCCTTCTTTCTTTTTGCAAATCTTTTAAAATTATGAAAACCATAAATATATGTATCTTTCTATCCATGTACTCGACACCTTGTGTGTTGATTCATTATTTCACGTATGTTTTAGGTTTAGAGCTAGCATTGTATAAAAGGACAAGATGTGAGCAAGTTGTACAGGTTGTACCTATTATATAGGTCCTAGTTAGCATACATGTTCATAGACTTGTAAATCTTCTTTCAATATGTAATTGTAATTCATGATGTACTAAGTCATCTTGTAATAATTTACATGTTGAATGTTTAGAAATGTTACTGTGTATTTCTATAGTTGTATGTTCATGTATGCATATGTCGCTTCCGCATCGCTCTCTGAAATAGTTAGCTAATGTTTTTAGATTTGTCCTCTCTGGCCTTCTAAGCCCTGAGTCGGTAGAATCCGAGGATGTTATAGTTGGTATCAGAGCATGAACAATAGCTACACCTGAAAATTGTTCACCATGAAACACAAAATTAAATTTCACCATTCACCTTAAACCCTAGAAACTTAGTAAGCTGCTCTATAAGAATAAGGTTTGACTTAGCCTCTAGGCTAGAGCCTAGATGTTCGGGAACTAGATTTAGACAAGTGTGTGAAACCCTATCCATATAGAGCTCATATGTATAAGGTTTCTACACTAGTCTACACCTTGTTCTCACCATTTCACTAGGTGGCATGGCACTGGACTATCTGTTGTGTGTGGAACACTTGGTTTTGCTGATTTGATTTTGTTTCCCATTGGCTCGAGCCTTGACAGTTTTCTCTGACGTTTGTTTTCTTAGAGAAAAATTATATAATATTTTATTATATATATGTAAATATAAAATGTGTCCCTCACACTTGAGAGTAGTTAGTGTTCATGCAACCTAAGTGAAAAGGGAGTGACATCATTCTAGAAGAGAGAGGATATCTAGAATAGATGTCTAGAGCCTTATAAGGATACGTGATAGATAGACAATAGAATGATAGATGATGTAAGAAAGAATGATCTAATATAAATTCGATCTCTGAGGTATACATTCTTTATAAAGATCTAAGTTGTAAATGAGGTTTGAATCCAATTTTGTATAATCTAAGCTAAGTCTTTATGATGAAAGTACATAATCTTTCTTACTTAAGATGAGCTAAGTTAAGATAACGTTGAATATGCATGAGCCTCAAGTTCTTTTACAAAGGAGGACCTCTAGTGTTAGGACAAGATACGTGGTGAACTCCAGAGAGAGTGAGACCCACAAGGAGAGGGTCATAGGACCTACCCTACAATATATGAAAAATATGAGATATATGTGAAATGCTGTATCCTAAGTTGAGTTACTCCTGAGTAGATGAGGTGAGTCCTTTTGCATGATTCAATATTATATGTGAGAGTTGGGTAAAAATAATGATGGGTAGGTTACTCATAATGAGAAAGTAAACCCTTTTGATTGAGTTAGGTCCTATCTTGAGTGACATATGTTTGTGAATTTCATCATTTGTTGTAAGTGAGGTGATATATGAACTCTGGTTCTGAGAGTAAAGTGCCTTATGCATAATATACTCATAAATGTTGCTCCACTTCTCTTTCTTAATTAATGATACTAGAAACCTCACTTGAGCTATATAGATGATTTATATATGAGGAGTCACTCGTATAACCTTGACGTATTCTATATTCCCTCCCTATATCATACATGTTACATTGAAGTTTGAAATCATGATAAGCTTGACTTAGTATATTCTCTCTCCCTTCATATGAAACATGAAAGAAATCAGTTTGAAATTGTAATTTTGAAATAGAGAAATCTTTGAATCTTTGATACATGATCACAAATATAGTGCCTAACCCCAATCCTTCTAAATCTAAGCTTCTAGTATGATAATAACTCTCACACAATATGGTGAAACCCTGATGTTCAAGCATGTTAAGTAAGCCCTTCTCAAGTAACAAAATCCTAGTATCAAAGATGAAGAAAAATCCCCTCTAATGTTGAAATCTTCATAAGATGTTGATAAGAAACCACATTAATGATGTTAAGTTTATCTTACCAGTATATAATGGCTTCTAATCTTGACATCACCTTGTATGACTTAGTAGGGTTGAAAGATGAAACCTTAAACAATGCCTTCTCAACTTCACATGTATGAATAAAACCCTATTTTGAGGGAGATAGAGGGATCTAAATCCTAAAATAGAAGAAGGTAAAGTCATGACCAAGACATCAAATGATGCTTAAACTTATATAAGGTGGGGTGGGTACACCTTCAATGCTCTAATTCCTAAGTTGATAAGTTAGGGTACATCTAGAACTATGATAGCCTTGGCACCCAAAAAGCAGTGACTATATTAAACTATGCCTCTTGATACCACCTTGAGTATAAGATCAATCAAATTTCGAGGACAAAATTCTATATAAGATGGGGTGAATGTGATGACCCTGACTTTTGGGATTAGATACCCAATATAGTATTTGAGGGACACAAATATTTTATACATAGTTGACCCTAAAATTAAGAATTTCTTATTCAATTATGGACTCTTGTCACCCAAAAGTGTGTGAAGAGATGCAATTGATGACTATCATATCACATTGAGTGCATTTAGGAGGAGTTGCTTCTATTAATTGAATTGAGAATTTATGAGATTAAGCATCCATTTAGTGATCTATATGAGTAGTGAAGTGATCCAATTGAGGAATTTATTTATTGACTGAATAACATTATTTTTTTGGCTCAAACTAGGCATAGACCAAGAATAATGGATAACGAAGGCATGGTTAAAATTTTCATAGACTTTGAATGATTCATGTGAGATAAATGTTGTTTGAATTGATGTGTTAATTAATAAGGTTTGAGCTGATTTTTGACCTAAGTTTGTTTCTATATAAATATCAACACTGCCATAAGTGATGACTGCATGTGAATTAGATTTGACATTGTGTGGGGGTGGAGACTTTGTTTTCCACTTCCAATTACCTAGGAACTGACTTCAATATAGGTTGCGAGCTCCTTGGGCTAGGCTTGCAGGACGTTGAGGCAAGGTGAGGGAAAGCGACAACCTCCAACTTATCCTCCTCCTCCTCCTTTCTCCATTGCTACCTGTAGTAGTCAACCCTAAAGATCGAGGAGGAACTATTGCTTCTCGCCTACCTGACCTATCTAGATTGGAGGGCCAGCAGTGGTGTGTAAGAGATTCCAAGGAGTCCAACTCTTACAACGCAATGTAGGTAGGTGGCCTACCCCTCCTGTGATCCATAGCTGGAGCTCCTATGTCCATCATAGATCGCAACATCTGCAACCCTAAGCTACCACGTCCCCTTTCACCTCTTTCTGGGATGGGGGTACTGATGAAGGAGGAGGATCTTCTCCATCCCTTATTCCTCGGTGGAGAGACCACAAGATTGCAGCTTCAATGTGGCCAAGGCCATCCATCATAGCGACAATAGTAGATCCACATAGATCCCCTGTGTAAACCAACCACGCGTCCCTCAATCAGGACCCCAGTCACCGCTCTGGAGTCTAAGATGGAGCTTATCGAAGATGATGGTTACGACGATGCCCAACTGGAAAGTCGACAATTTGGCTGACTCCTCTCTGCTGGTGTTGGAGCGGCCACATGTGAGCTCAGTGATCCTATGAAAAAGAATCCAAACTTTCCAAAATGTGAGGAGGAGTCGACCTTGTGATGGGGATGACATGAGAACATGCTGGTGCCTGCAGAAGATGGGGATGGCATGAGAACATGGGTGTCGCATGGGAGAGGGGACTGGCTAGGGCAGGTATCCATTTTGAGACCTTGGTAGATCCAACCCACAATCCGACTCTCACTCATAAATAGGTAAGACTTTACTCTAAATTTCAGAAAATATCTAGAACTTGCATAATTGATAAAAAATAGATCCCTTATCCAATAAATACCCATAAAATATCCCCAGACTCAAAAAAACACCCCTTATATTACTGGACCCTTAGATCAGTCTTTTAAAGAAATCTAAATGTATGTTTATAATATAAATGATAATGTTTCTTTTAGAACACATTAAATGGTATAATTAGGATATGATGAATATTAAATCTAAGAAAAATACTACTAAACTCCAATATTATTCTAAAACTAATGATGAAGCCTGATCTAATTATTTTGCCAATGTACCATGTATCTTCTTATTAAATCAAGATTAGATGCTTTTGGTCTCATATTAATTCTAGAAATCAGTAAAATCCTTAGAAAAATGTGAAATTCATACCAGACCTTAATAATTACATATAGATCAGGCTAAAAATACTAGACACCATCCTAACATCAGATTGTACTAGATTTGACCAAAACCCTAATTTGGACCTAAAAATGCTAAGAATAATGATGATCATATATTAATGATGCTTAATTGTTCTTAATCAAGTGATGACTAGATATCTAGATGATCAAGGATTATTAGAAATCTCTGAACTCATGTATGTTGGTTTATTTAAGTATATGACTATGGTTTTCCTGGTTGCAATCATGATATGTATGTATGCTCTCTTCTATTTGTAAATATTGGATGTAGTAACGTTATATAGTGCTCGATGTTATATCACTTGAAAACATAAATGATGAGTAGATGTTTTGTAGTTATTTAAGGTGTTCATTATCCCCCTTATGAGGGAATGGATTGATGTTGACTAGTACACCTCCCTAGAGCACATGGTGTACGGGGAGTTCCCTAGAGTACTTGGTACACAGGGATGGGCCCAATATGTATGTTTTGATACTAGTCCACCTTGATAATGCAACTCATCTAGAAAATGACTAAAAATGACATATTCCACTTAATTAAGAAACGTTTTCTACGATCTTCCTTCTTTCTTTTTACAAAAATTTTCAAATTATGAAAACCATAAATATATGTATCTTTCTACCCATGTACTCGACACCTTGTGTGTTGATTCATTGTTTCACATATGTTTTAGGTTCATAGCTAGCATTGGACAAAAGGACAAGATGCGAGCAAGTTGTATAGGTTGTACCTATTGTATATGTCCTAGTTAGCATACATGTTCATAGACTTGTAAATCTTCTTTCAATATGTAATTGTAATTCATGTTGTACTAAGTCATATTGTAATAATTTACATGTTGAATGTTTAGAAATGTTACAATGTATGTATATAGTTGTATGTTCATGTATGCGTATGTCGCTTCCGCATCGCTCTCTGAAACAATTAGCTAACGTTTTCAGATTTTTCCTCTCTGGCCTTCTAAGTCTCAAGATGACAAAATCCAGGGACATTACAAAGGAGCTCATATTGAGGATTTTGAAGCAAAGAGAAGTGATCCATCATTGTAAGGGTTTTAGCCACATGTTCCTTGAGAAGCTTCATGGCAAAACCCAGTTTTGTGGAAGTGGGACCTCCTAAATCTTCACTCCACATGTAGGATGAGATATTATAGTTGGGTACATATCAAACTCCAGGTCTTATCTGGGGTCATCTGAAGGCCACAATATTTTCATCTTCTTAATAATGATATGAAGACCAAAGTCTAGGCCTCATTCTTGGATAATAGATACCGCCTTGGAGACTTTAGCAGTGTCACCAATAAGGGTGCCATCATCAAGATAGAAAGCTAATGCGGAATTCATAATTTAGTTGCAAAATCAGAGGATGGAGAGCCAATGAAAATATAAGTGGATCCAACAGATAAACTTGCTAGACATGAGCTGTGGAGAGAAGAGAATCACTTTGATCCATGTAGAGAGGAGTTGGGAAGCTATAATAGAATTCAACCAAACATGTAATAGTTGGGAAATGAAGACAAACCTCTTGAAATATGATGGATATCTAAACTATATTGGAAGCACTACTGAAGTCAACAAGGGCCATTGTAAAGGTGTTACAATGTTGTTGGTCATGGACAAGGCAAGTAACACCATGTAGAAAGGTTTCTGCACCCCTACAAATGCCAACATCATGCTAATTATCCTTAAGATAAGTGATTGTACTTGACAAGACACCCTTCATTGCAACCTTAGAAATAAGGCAATGTCAAATAGTACCAATCGCGACATGACGAATGCCATTTTCCGCTTGAGGAGAGGAGTCAAAGGAGAACTAGCAACATAGGGTGCTAGGGAGGTAGGACAATGACCAACAAGCCAAAGGCTGACCACAGTGAAGATTGTATTCAAAAATCCATATTTAACAGGCGATCCTACCCCAAAGCACAATGCCAAGAAGGTGTTGTATGCAGAGATTGTTACACACACAAGTTATCTATTTCTGGAAGGATAACATTTCCTTATCAACCATAACACAGGAAGTAAAACAGGAAGAGATAGAAATATCCAACACATGTTACACCATAAGAGGGGGGAGTTGGGGATGTTTTCTTCAAGATCCAAACAAGTAGCAAATTAAAAGGGGCAACCCACTAAAGGAGAGAAGTAGGATGGCAACAAACAATTGGCCATCCTTGACTTTTGTCTTGGTATGGAAATTCCATGTTTCCAGGGATTTAAGGATCATAAGTTATTCAAGCAAGGCATGCTTACGTGCTGCATTTTTTAGTAGACTCAAGAGAAAAGTGGTAGAGAATGCAGATAGAGAGTAGCAAAAGACGAACACGAGCATCAATGGAGCAAGGACCAGAAGTCACTTTTTGTAGGATAGTGCATAGAATGTCGATGAATGGTAGATGAAAAAGACTAGGGATGTTCTTTATTGTAAGGATACCCATATAAAATATGGAATCAAAAAGATTTGCAATGACCTCAAGATGGTTCATAGGATGTGGTGGCGGTTCAATATGTTGATGGGTCATCAAGGTATAAGGAAAAAGATATGGAAAACCAAGCTTGATGGGGGCGGACAAGAAAACAATCACGTCGATTGGATCTTGGCCAGAATGGTGGAGAAGAGAGATAGTAGGATCAAAGTTGTCATAAGTGTAGTGGGGGAAAGCCTTGGACAAGGTTGGGTGCCAAGACATAAACCAAACATCATGCATTTGCAAGAATTAAGAGTAGTGACCAAGCCTTCCCAAACATCAGTGTATTCTAATGCCTTACAGATGTTTTCAAATTGAGTCTATGAGGAAAAATTTGCATCTTAAAGATGATTGGCTAAACTACTCGTGGCAAAGGTCTTACTGTTCCATGTGTGGAAACTCTTAAATGGACATGTGATGTGGGCACATGTGTTGTTGGACTTCACAACCACTATTTAGGAAATTGTTGGTGTTGAAGCTTCATGATACTATTGTGATTGTTTTTTATGGTGAAAGAATGTGTACGAGGAGGATGCACCAGAGACCAACACCATTAACTTTGATTAGAGGATAACATGAGACATCACCAATAATGAAAGGATATGGAAGGGTACATGGGAGAGGAGTTCAAAGGACATGGAAGATCAAAGAACATGGAAGAGGAGACAAGAAAAAAAATCAAAGGACATGGAAAAAAAGACAAAGAAAAGAATTCGAGTAAAACAAAAAGAGAAAGTATTTAAAGAATTGAGATTTTCCTTAAAAAATCATTCTCTATTCTGAAAATTTCAAAAACAAAAACACTATAATTTGGAAAATCTTAACAAACCACTTACAACCCACTTAAGCAAGGTGTATCTGGTGAAACGCCACGATTGTGTTTTTTTTCATCCTTCTTATATATACTTGCTCAAATTGTTTTTTATTTTTTTTATATAATTCTCCTACTTCTTTACCTATATAAGAAATTGTTGGGCCTGACATTATTTGAGTTAGTACCAGGTTTTATATAATTTGTTTAATCATTGACATGTGCAGGTTGGGGAGATGCGCGTGAAACGTGCGGGTAAAACATAGACTCGTCTGCTCCCCTTTATCATTTTCTACCCTTTGTCATGTTGGTCGATGTTTCTTTTATCTTTTTCTGGTGTTGACATGAACCATGCACTTATTTCTACTCGTAAGCCTATAAACAGATTGAATACTGGGCATATAGTGTAGTAATTAGAAAGATATAGGATGAAAGAAGGTCCTTCGACATGAAAGCACAATCATTCATTGCACCAACATAAAATATTCTGAGAACTAAATGTTACTTGGTTAGATACTAGTGAAATCTAGCATTGAGATCAAAGTTGGTGTAGCTAGCAGCTTTGAGTAGGAGATAAAGTGATTTTGTCTTTTGTGTGAAAGGAAGAGAAGTTTGATCCTTCCTTCTCATTTTCTTTCTACACAAATAGATAATTGCTTAATTATTTATTCAAAATTATTATTATTTTAAATAATTTTCAAACCAAATAGGAATATGTCTCTTTGTGTAAAAGTGTGAATATGTGTTTGTGTTAGATTAGGAACATGTTGGCAAGACATAGGATATTTGTGATGTTAGAAATAAAATTTGGGTGATCAGGGTTAGAAGATATGATCTAAGCTCTCATTTTTGTCCTAGTAATCACATGTTGACTTGTATCTACACTAGCTCCCAGTCACTACTTGTGGATATATTTCTCTTATGGAAGCACAATAAACTCTCTCTCTTACTCTATTATCTTTGTCTCAAACTATTGGGTGAAGTACCTAACGTTTGCTGAGCTACGTCTATAGTTGTTGCTTGTCATCGTTGCTTGTACGTGAAAACCATTTGTTATAGGTTTATGACCAGATCTTTCATAAAGAATTTGTTCTTCCTACTATTAGGAGTTTTGGAGGCGACAAGCATCGTAGAAACAACAAAAAATTTTCTTCATGTATCCTACAAGCAGATCTTGTTGACATTGATGTTGGCTAAATGGACATCATCAAATCCCTTTGTTTTGAAAATGACAAACATTTCATTCTTGTGGATCTAATGTGCTACTTGAGTGTTGCAGGAACAAGGTGGATGACAAACCTTTGGAAGATCTATATGCTCAAAATGCTTTAATTTCATGATTGTAATCAAATGTAAAAACTTTTACAAGTATATAATGTACAACTACTTAGATATCATGTAAATCAAGCGTTTAGATCTTCCCTAGCCATTCACAACACTTAGATAGGTCATCCCCTATAATAGTGTCACATCTGCACACTCATACACACACTAAGTATTCATCCAGAACCACCAAATCCGAGACACTCTCGGTCGAAATCTTTGTCGATCGAGACAAGCTCGGTCAAACAACTTCTCGACCGAGAGTCTCCCCGGTTATTTCTTCTAATAGGTTCTATAGCCATTAGACACAACAGACAAGGTAGTTGGGAGTTGGAATCGAACGTTATATAAACTTGCTCCAGACCGTCCCTCGGTTGACAAAAACTTTGACCGATGGACTCTCGGTCGACAAACTTCTCGACTGAGATTTCTCTGTCTACACTTTTCAGAATTAATAAACTAGCCATTGCGAAAGCAATTAGTGGACAACTAATGTCTAGTTGAGCACTAAGAATCCCTTAGAAAGTGTCTAGAACATCCTTAAGCACTCATAGGCCATTCCTATAAATAGGACATGCCTTAGGACACCTAAATACACTTGTGCAACACTTGAGCATACACACTTGCAATTGAAAATCCATTCTTGTGAGCAATTGAGCAACTCCAACATTTGCTATTCATTTCCATTGCTCCAATTTCGTGTCCTATAGGCTAGTATCTCCTACCCACTACACTTACACTTTCATACACATTGGTTAGGAGATCAAAACGCTTGATATAGGATTCAAGCCTTGTGCCAAAGTGGTAATTGTATTTTCTTTTTTCCTTTCTTGTTCCTTCTTATCTGCTTTGTACTCTCCTTGCTACTCCTAGGTTGGAGGCTACATATTGGAGAGGGTTTATCTTCTTAGGTGGAGAAGGGTCTTCTCAGGAGGAGAAGGTGGACTTTGGACTACTTCTAGAAGGTATCAACGGGAAGCTACTTCAAGGAGGAAGGCTACTTTAAGGGGGAGATTAAAGTTACTTCAAGTGAAGGCTGCTTCAAAGTTGGTGAGATGACTTTGGGGTGAAGGCTGTCCAAAGGGTTTGGGAAGGTAGTTGTATTTTATGTAACATCCTTGTGAGGTAATAAAATACATGTGCTTTCAAATCCTAATGGGAAACAATTGGGTAGTGGGCTGACTCCCTTAGTATTTGCTAAGGGTGGAACCATTCTAAACACCTTGCCTCTTTCTTCTTATCTCAATTGTGGTTGCTTGAGTTGAATTATTTTTAAAATATTTATAAAACACTATTAACCCCCCATCTAGTGGTTTTTCATTTGGTATCAGAGCAAGGCTTCAAGGAACTCTAACAAAGTCTTGAAGAATGGGTGACAGGGTACTCAACAACCTCAACTTGGAAGGGACACTCGTGGCTAGACCTCTACCTTTTGATGGAACTAACTACACCTACTGGAAGAGGAGGATGCAGTTCTACTTCCAGGGAATTAGTTGGGATCTCTGGAGGATGGTGTAAAATCCATATGACTTTCCTCAAACAAAGTATGCAACTTGGGATGCTAATACAGTAAGATCAACCCAAATGAATGCAAAAGTTGTAAGTATACTCTATTGTTCAATTTCCATTGGTGAATTAAACAGAATATCAAATTGTGAAACAACATATGAGATATGGCATAGACTCTCTATTACCTATGAAGGAACTGTTCAAGTTTAAAATTCCAAAATTGGCATGTTTAAACAAAAGTTTGAACAGTTTCATATGGAACTAAATGAGTCCATTAGTGAAATGTATGCAAAGTTTTCTTCTATTGCTAATGGGTTGAATGCATTAGGTAAAGCCATTAGTGAAGAGGATCAAGTATCAAAGATTCTTAGGTGCTTGCCTCCAAAGTACAAACCAAAGGTGACGACCATTGAAGAAGCCAATGATCTCACTACATTAAGGATGGAACAACTCATTGGCAACTTGGAGGCTCATGAAGCTACCTTAGAAGAAGAAGAAAGATTGGTGGCTGGACACAAAAAGGAGAAAAGAAAGGACATTGCATTCAAAGCATCAACCAAGAATAGTCATGACACAAGTGAAGAAGATAGTGAAGAAGAAACACTCATTGTAAATGGTAAGTAGTATAGAAGTTTTAAAACTAACAAAATTCCTAGTGTTTCTTCCTCCAGGTGCTTTGAATGTGGCAAAAAGGGACACTTGAAAGGTGATTGTCCAAAACTCAAGAAGGGGAAGAAATCATCTCACAAGAAGAAAGAAAGAGCATATAAAGCTGCATGGGATGATTCAAGTGATGATAGTGAAGATGGAAAAGAAGAAGTAGAATGTCTTATTGCTACAACCAATGATGAAGAAGAAGAGGTAAGCCTTTTTGATTTACCAAAAGAAGATATAATTGCTAGTCTTCAAGATACACATGAGAAATATATTGATTGCAAAAAGAAACTAAAGAAATCTACTAAAACTAATGAGGATTTGTATGCTAAATTAAATAATCTTTCTTTTGAAAAGAACAATATTGTTTCTAAAAATCTTAACTTGAAATCCTCTTTAAATGATTGCAATATGAAGTTTCTTACTTTAGAAACAAATCATGATCTTCTTTCTCAAGAAAAGGTTGATTTGCTTGCAAAACTGCATAATTTTTAGACTCAACCTTTCCTATGTAATCATCTAGATTATGATGCTATTGTTAAGGAAAGAGATGCTTTATCATATAATCTAGATCAAGCAAAGTTAGATTTCAAAAAGAAAGTGGATGAGATTGCTAAATTACAAAGAGAAATTAGTAGCTTGAGAAATAATGATATTCTTGATAAAATTCTACAAGATTCTTTTGGTCAGATTGGAAGAAGAGGACTAGGTTATAAGCCCAAAGGTAAATCTTTTCAAAAACCTAGAATGAGAAGGACACAAGTGCCCAAGAATAAAGTTATGTATGTGCCAGCTAAGAAGAGAAATGAAATTGATTCTATATGTTGCCATTATTGTTTGCGTCTTGGACATTATTCCTTCTCATGTCCTTACGAGAAAAAAGATGTTGAGTTGGTATGGGTTCCAAAACCCCCAAACTAAATAAATTAAATTAAGTTGAGATATGACCAAAGACTCAAAATTGTATATCTTTATGTCTATCTCAACTTAAAATAATGAGATAACAATTTGATTCAAATAATTTCTAACTTGAAAATACACATTTTTAAATAAACCTGTAGAGACACATCTTTAATAACTTGTTTTGGTTTGGGTTCTTAAAACCTAGAGATTTGAATATGATTAGTTGAGATTTGACTTAAATGTTACTTTGATACTTAAATGTTTTATCTCAACTAAATTGAGTTTTAAAATTGCATAATTGAATTGGAAGTGATCTATGTTTTACTTAGAAATAACTACTGAAGATAGTACAGAAACAATCTCGGTCGACCAAATCTTCGACCGAGACAATTTCGGTCGAGAAATTGATCGACCGATAGGATTTCTGCCTTAAATCTATATTTTTCTGGAGAAACAGTAACATTCTTGGTCGAGAAAGTTGTCGACCGAGACAATGTCAGTCGAGAACTTTGTCGATCGAGTGAAACTCTGACAGAACTATTTAATAAAAACAAGACACTTCAATTGCAATCAACTTAAGTATGTAATGAACTTTACACGTTCTTGTGCTTCAATATTTGAATGATCCTAATCAAAAGGAAGAATATATGAGCATCAAAACTTAATTTTTTTTTAAATTGTATCTATCAAATATACAAGAGAAAAAGATTGATTTTACTAAAATTGCTGCAAAAAGGTTGCTTGCAAAGAAAAATGATGTTGATCTATACTCTTACTACAAGTAGACATGCTCTATTGCAAAAATAAGTCATATATCTTGGAGACAAATCTCAAATCACATATTGATAATTTGCATCATGATCTATATGATATCTTTATCATGCTATAAATGTACTAATTATATGATCAAAACTATATGCAAATAGAAATCGGAAATGCTCTCTTAAAATCAATGCACACATTGTAAAGCCCTAAATTGCTACTGAAATGATTAAGCATGTTTATGGCTTGTATTAAATTTAAAAAATTATGAACCATGTTGGTTTAATTAAGGAAATTACTATTTTATCATAATCCACATGGTTTGTCCTAAGTATTCCTTGGTCTATCTATATAAAAACCATGTGTCTTGAAATTTGCTTTTAAAATGATCATAATCATTGTATTTCATGAAATTATAGATATGATTCTATTGTTCTATCATGATCATTGGATATGCCTTTACTGTTTTATCATGATCATTGTGTTCCATCTTTTACTTGGTTTGCCTAAAATAATATTTGATCATATTACATAAAGACTTTATGTGTAACTCAATGAAAGTGCTTAAACTGTAAATCTACAGAAAATGCCTCTCGGTCGAAATAAAGTTCGACTGAGGGGCGCCTTGGTCGAAGTCAAGGTCGACCTAAAATAAGGATCATTTTCTTGCAATCAATCTTAGTATACTTAAAACAAGACTTTAGTGCATAGATCTCATAAAAGGTTAACTTATTATGATCTAATGCTTATTATGACCTTAGAATCCTTAAATTATCTTGATTATAAGATTAAGGAGGAGTTCACAAAAAAAAATTTGTAAACATCTTAAAGAAAATTTGAAACAAGTTATGACCTTAGTATTTTTAAGGTAATCTTGGCTATGAAAATAAAGGAGCCTACAATATTCATGAATGTGATATATATCTTGTTCTTAATGGAATTCTCTAAAAAAATTTGGGCTTAACATCCCATGTATTTGGTTAGAGATACATTCATGTACTCTAAGCTTAAAGGATTCTCATGTCATTT
Organism: Alisma plantago-aquatica; assembly: GCA_963693085.1. Lineage (NCBI taxonomy): Eukaryota > Viridiplantae > Streptophyta > Magnoliopsida > Alismatales > Alismataceae > Alisma > Alisma plantago-aquatica. The sequence goes on along the minus strand of OY856413.1, from coordinate 882,368,464 downwards.
TTAGGGCTTAACATCCCTTGTAAAATGGATGAGAAATCAATATATGTATCCATCATGAGCTTAAATGGATCTCATATCATTTGAAGGCTTAACATCCTTTGCAAATGATTGAGAAATAAATTGTGGCTAAATTTGACAACACGTGGTTTGCATTCATATTAATCCCTTACTTTTAACACTGAATATCTTCTTAAGGAGGAGCATAGCAAATAAAATTAAAAGGGAATAATAAAAGTCATACTTAATGATTATCTTGGTTATCTTTTTGAAATGACAAAGGGGGAGAAATAATATAAAATAAAAAATATAAAATAAAATGAGTTTCATAATCTCTTGGCCAACACACACTTGCAAACAAGAGAATGGCTACAAAAGGTAAACTTCAGGTATGAAACTCATATGATTTATATTTACTTATTTTGAAAATGTTTGTCATCTTCAAAAAGGGGGAGATTGTTGGCTAATTGGACATCATCAAAATCCATTTGTTTTGAAAATGACAAACATTTCATTCTTGTGGATCTAACGTGCTACTTGAGTGTTGCAGGAACAATGTGGATGACAAACCTTTGGAAGATCTATATGCTCAAAATGCTTTAATTTCATGATTGTAATCAAATGTAAAAACTTGTACAAGTATATAATGTACAAGTACTTAGATATCATGTAAATAAAGCGTTTAGATATTCCCTAGCCATTCACAACACTTAGATAGGTCATCCCCTATAATAGTGTCACATCTACACACTCATACACACGCTTAGTATTCATCCAGAACCACCAAATCAGAGACACTCTCGGTCAAACTCTTTTTCGACCGAGACAAGCTCGGTCAAATAACTTCTCGACCGAGAGCCTCTCAGGTTATTTCTTCTAATAGGTTCTATAGCCGTTAGACACAGCAGACATGGTAGTTGGGAGTTGGAATCAAACATTATATACACTTGCTCCAAACCATCCCTTGGTCGACAAAAACTTCGACCGACTCTCAGTCGACAAACTTCTCGACCGAGATTGTCTCTGTCTGCACTTTTCAGAATTAATAAACTATCTGTTGCTAAAGCAATTAGTGGACAACTAATGGATAGTTGAGCACTAAGAACCCCCTAGAAAGTGTCTAGAATGTTCTTAAGCACTCATAGGCCATCCCTATAAATAGGACATGCCTTAGGACACCTAAATACACTTGTGCAACACTTGAGCATACACACTTGCAATTGAAAATCCATTCTTGTGAGCAATTGAACAACTCCAACATTTGCTATTCATTTCCATTACTCCAATTTCATGTCCTATAGGCTAGCATCTCCTACCCACTGCACTTACACTTTCATACACATTGGTTAGGAGATCAAAATGCTTGATATAGGATTCAAGCCTTGTGCCAAAGTGGTAATTGTATTTTCTTTTTTCCTTTCTTGTTCCTTCTTATCTACTTTATACTCTCCTTGCTACTCCTAGGTTGGAGGCTGCAGATTGGAGAGGGTTTATCTTCTCAGGCGGAGAAGGGTCTTCTCAGGAGGAGAAGGTGGACTTTGGACTACTTCTAGAAGGTCTCAACGGGAAGCTACTTCAAGGAGGAAGGTTACTTCAAGGAGGAGCTTGAAGTTACTTCAAGTGAAGGCTGCCTCAAAGTTGGTGAGATGACTTTGGGGTGAAGGTTGTCCAAAGGGTTTGGGAAGGTAGTTGTATTTTATGTAACATCCTTGCAAGGTAATAAAATACAGGTGCTTTTAAATCCCAATTGGAAACAATTGGGTAGTGGACCGACTCCCTTAGTATTTGCTAAGGGTGGAACCACTCTAAACACCTTGCCTCTTTCTTCTTATCTCAATAGTGGTTGCTTGAGTTGAATTATTGTTAAAATATTTATAAAACCCTATTCACCCCCTCTAGTGGTTTTTCAATTGATGCATTCATAAGGGGGATGTGCGAGGTATACCTTATCATGGAGCAATTCTAGTAGCGTCCTCCATACACAGTGGTGTGCATTGCTCCTCACATGCATAGATGGTCCTCAAAGATGTTGTCCAAACACAGCCATACAACACCTGCATCTCTATGTAGTCCATGCAGACGGACTGGAACTCCTTGTAGTGTTCTTGGAGCCTGTGGGAAGGAGAAGCCTTTATCTTTGTGACATGCTAGTGTCTTGGTCGTTCTCCTTCTCTCTCTCTCTCATGGATGATGATGTCTAGGGTTCATGTATCAAAAGTGTGTCTTATGATTCAACCATCATATGTCCCTTTAAATAGAAGAGGAAAGGAAGCAAGATCTTTCAGAACCCTTGGGAAATAAAAGATTGTGGTTGCTTTTAAATTGGGCCGCTTGTGGACAGCCAAATAGGCAATTAGGATATCTAGAACCATGTCATTAGTTAATTATTCAATTAATCACATAAAATCAATTATTAATTTTCTATCACCAAAATGTCAATTCTAACCCATCACTCATGGTTAGCCAGTCAACCTATCATATACGTCAATAATTTGTATCCAATCAATTGTCTTAAACCTTATAACCAATTATCTAAGATTATATTCCAATAATATTCTAGTTGATTACTTAAATATTTTAGTAATCAACATGACTTGAAACATTTCCAATCATGTCCACAATTATACTCCTTTCCAATGCATCCTATGTGTTTGACCCTATAGGCTCCAAATTGTGTTGATAGTAATGTTCATAATAAAAATATGATGTCACAAGCAATGATTGGATCTAGCAAGACTGCATTTGCCACCCAAGTAATTGGAGAAGTTTGAGATCAATTTTAACCTAGTGTTGTGACCAGTGTTATAGTGATTATATAATTCTTTGTCTCTGATATCCAGATTGAATCTAAGGCATGGAAATATCATACTCTTAATGTTCAATATTTGTTTCTTGATCTAGATTAGACTATTTATGATACACATGAGATCAATATCATATATTGACTCACATGAGAATGGCCATGCATTTCATAGTCTCACCGATCAAGTGGCCAGACTATCACTCCAATGGGAGGGACAAATTCCATCTACGTCACTCACAATAATCAACATGTGTCACATTGCACCTAAGCAATACTTGTATAGTATGTTGACTTGAGAGTTATACATTGTCCATATTTTGATAATGGCTTAACCATTCCATTCCTATGTATCAAATATGTCTGTTCAAGATTGATTTCAGGCTTTAGGTTCATAAAGAGGATCAAATTACATAATCCCTAGCTTATCCAAGTTCAAGTCAAAAGAAATTCAAGTGCACAATTTGGGAAATCACTCCAAATCAACTTATATTAATTTTGTAATCACATGTATTGATGATATGACTTGTAACTAATATGAGAAAAAATCAAGAACATTAATTCCAAAGTTTGGTCACTCAAAAATCATTTTAGAAAATTTGTCACAGCAATTTTGTCAGTCGAGTTGGAAACTCAACCGATCCTGTGATGGATTTTTTGAAATGATCAATCAATCGAGTTGTACACTCATAGAACTCGACCGACTGACTCACTGAGAAAAATTGATTTTAACTCATCAGTTGAGTATCGCAGAAGAAACTCGATCGATAGTTTGAAAATTAGCTTTGTCAGTTAGTGGATCCGTCGAGTTATCTTTATTGAAACTCAATTGAATGTACTATACAGAAAACACAGAAAAAGTGATTATAACTGTTTGAGAGTTATTGTAAACAAAAATAGATATGTTGCAAGTTGTAAAATGGCTATTTTTTTTCTTAAGTGATCCCACACTCAAAGGAACATCCCAAGCTATAAATAGGACCTCTTGGAGTTCATTCCAAATTTTCTCATTCATGCTATCCTTGGTCCTTGTTGTAGTTGAGTGTAATACAACCCTTTGAGCCCCTTTCTCTCTCTCATTTACAAAGCATTTCATGATTATGAGTGAGTTAGGCATGTTGTAAGAGAGCTATGTGTTTGTAAAGCTCTCATTCCTTCCATCTTCCCAATCCCCTTTCTCAAAGAGAAAAGGTTGAAGCAAGATACTCCGAGTGAAGATGAAGCTACTGGTTTTCTTCAAGGTTGAAGAAGAGGTGAAGATCTTCTCTAGGTGAAGGAGAAGGTCAAGGCGAAGATTCAAGAAGAGTGAGTAATTCCTTCAAGGACAAAGACTTGATCCAAGTATGGGTAAGTCCTTTTTGAAGGCTGAAGACAGCTTGATCAAGTGGGTAAGTCCTTGTGGAGGTGAAAGACTCTTGTCTTGAGTAGGTAAGTCCTTGGATGTATGGTGGTCTTCTTGTATCTCTTATGATGAAATATAAGTATACATGGGTTGCAAAGTCCTAAAGATTGACCTCTCTAGGTAGTGGATTGACTATCTCCTAGTTTGGATATTGGAACCACTCTAACCACTTTGTCCAAGTGGATGTTTCAATCTCTCTCATCATTGCTTTGCTTGCTTTGATAGGACTTCAAATTGTACTTAATATTTTGGTTTCAATTGATATAATTTGAAGGTCTAACTATTCTTGTGAGAATTTTGAAGCTATATTCACCCCCCTCTAGAGCCCTAGATCTAACATAGTAATCCTTTTCAAGGTTAATGTTGGGTAGTGTTAAAGGACATCGAACAACATGTAGTCATTATAATGACTTCAGGTCTAAGGACCATAATAACCAATGTCATATTGAGATGTGATTTTGAACACCATTATTGTATTCCATGTATCACAGTCAAAGTGGGTCTATCCATTTCACTTGTTCATAACAAGTACCTATGTGTGTGATTTGATATTTGAGTCATGAGATGTAGTCATCAATCAACACACATACTGGTCTTAATGTACTATTGTTGTCCTAATTTCCACAATGATATCTAACTAAGGACTCAAACAAGAATGCATACTCTTAGCATACACATGATCTCATATTCATGTACTCAACATAAAATCACATGTCATTGAGTCATACATTCTTAGGACATTATTATATTTATTTCTTATCCCATATTGAAACAAACTTAATAACTGGAATTGCCTTTATTAATAATCAAATCAATTATATGATATGCCATTACAATCATCATATGATTGGCTATGAGGGTATACCACCAACACCTACATGTAGTGGAGTTCCAATTCCTCTTATTATCATAACGTCCTTGCTCGAATAGCATGTGCTCTGGTTTGAATATTCTAACTATGTTCTTTATTTCTTTTGCTATGTTTGATTTTACATTTCTTATCTGAATATTAAAATTAGCATGTAACATGGTACTCAACTTGTACAATTATTTGCTATTTCCTATAATGACAGTTAAAATCCAACAATATTAGAGCAATCAATTTTGTTGTTGTTAGTTAACATAGTTGGCCATGGTTCTTATCATCCTGAGATTGATATGTCTAGTATGCTTGAAAAATTCAGCAGCGCTAACTTCACACGTTGATAGAGTTGGATGGAATTTGGCTTACAATGATAGGGTTTATTTACTATGTTGAAAAGGATGAACCTAAAGTAAATAAAATTGGTCCTAAGAATGTTGAATAAATCTTTGACCTTAAGGAGAATGATTGATTGTATAGAGGATCATTCTCCTCACATTGTCTAATCAATCTTAACAGTGAAGGTTCTATGGGGATTGTTGGAAAAGAAATATAAATGTGAAAATCATAGTACTGGTAAAGTATTTTGTTTTGAAACTTATTCAATTTTATATGGTAGAAGGTAAATGTGTTACTGAGAAACACACAATTTTTAACTCTTGAGTCATTAACTCTTACAAGTGGATATGAAGTTTCCCAATAAATTATTTAATGTATATCATAAAAATATTTCTAAGTCTTGGGAGGCCTTTGGCCTAAATCTCAAGCACAAGAAGGGTGCTATATCCCCAGATGAATTTATGATGGATATTTCTGTAAGGGAGGAGCACTTGAATGAGATGGATGTCAAGATGCATGTTGATGTCAATCCTAGTGTAAATCTGATGAGATATAAGAATAAAGATAAAAAACCTAAGAATATACATAAACCAAAGGCCAATATCCAGATGAAACTGAAGAACAAAATCTTGTTGAAGCTATGGATAGGTTGGTCACTGGAACAAGGATTGTCTGGTGAAGAAATCCAAGAAGGCTAACACATTTACAGCTAAGGAGGTGGTGCTCAATATGATGACTACCTCCTTCAACCTCAATGATGGGTATGTTTCTATTAAACTTAAAATCCTTTATACTTTGAATCTTGTTTTATTGGATTATAGACATTGGGGATAATGCTCATGTCTGTGTTGATAAGTTATTCGTGTCTTATCAGGCCTCTCAAGGCAGATCCTTGACTTTCAACAACTCAAGCTTTGTAGAAGTCAAAGGAGAAGGACAAGTGGACTTGTAATTTCCTTTGGGACATATTTTGATACTTCTGAGAGTCAAACATGTTCCATCTAGTTGGCGTAATATCATAAGTTGTGCAATTTTAGATGCAAATGGTTTAAGAATAGATGCAATTGTGATAAAGCTATTACTTGTTATGGCTTATTATTTGATAAGGGGTACTTTTGTGATCTGGACAACCTTTTTAAGATTCATGTAGAACCAATTTCAAACTATTTCTTGATTTGAATGGTAAATTTATTTTCTTGAATCTTGTTTTGTCATATATTGGGCATGCACATTCTCGACATGTAAATATTGTCTCAATGAAATGTACGATGAATTTATCATAATATCTAAATCTATAATTAATAAAAGTAAATGTGAAATATGTGTGCAAGCTAAAGTTTTGTAGAAAATCTTTCCATTGTTTGATAGAAATCTTAAAATCACTGATATAGTACTTACAGACATATACAAGTTTAATAGGATTGCAACTAGGGAACATAGACATTATTTTATAACTCTCGTTGATGATGTAAATACTATTATGTTTGTATATTGAAAAGTAAATATGAGGTGTTAGAAAAATTCAAAATATTTTAAAAACGTAGAAACAAAGACTAGATAGCATACTTACAAGATTAATGTATGATAAGGAAGGGAAGTATACCCAAAAATTTAATATTAGGATTGTGTCAATTGTATGGCATTATGACTCCTTATTCACCAAAATCCAATGGGATTTTTTGATGGAAAAACCAAAAATCTTGATAGAATGATAAATACCTTACTCTAAACCTCTATTTTATGCAACTTTACTTGCGGGGAAGCTTTGAAATATGGCTTGTCATATTCTGAATAGAGTTCCCCATAAACATAAGGAAAGTAGTCTATTCAAGTTGTAGAAAGGATGAAAGGTTAGTTTTAAATAGATTTGATTGTGGGGGTGCCTTGCTAAGGTATTTGTCCCTAAACACAAAAGGAAGAAATTGAGGAAAAAAACTGTAGATACTATTTTCTTGTGCCATCTCAATTACACAAGAGAAATCAATGTTGCCCACTCTGTTTAAAAATGCTAGGTTGCTTGGTCAAGTTAATGATTTATCTTCTAGACCTATTTTTCCTAGTAATGATGTTGCTTCTATTTCTCTTGAGAAAGATTCATATTTGACTAAATCTCTCTATTTATAGGTTGAACTTGTTCATGCTAGAGATGATCATGCTAGTTTGTCTTCTACTATTATATCTCTAACTAATGACAATCATAGACTTAGAGCCTCTTTATAGATATTCCTCAAAGGGAAAACTCCTAAATGAAATCCTAGACCATTCTACCAAACAAAGTGGTACTAGTAGTTTGGTATTTTGAGGGGGAGCACCTAAGGGAAAGAACAAAGCCAAAGGTAAGAAAAAGAGTAGGAAACCTTCTTTCTCGTTGGAGAATCTTTTGGCACTAAGAACCCTATGATTTGTTCTCATTGCAAATGTGATGATCATTATTCTACTTAAGCCTAAGGGGACCAACCCAAAGATGAAATGGGTCCCCAAGCTAACTTCAGATCCTAAAGTTAGAGTTGGGAACCGACACTCTCCTTTCTTGTAGGAAAAAGGAAGATGGATTGTTCATAGTGACTGCACAAAACACATGACATGTGATATAAACCATTTCAATAACTTCACTAAGAAGAAAGGAGGTTCAGTTACTTTCGGGGACAACAAGAAAGGTAAGGTGAAAGATGAGGGTGATGTAGGTGAATCCTTATGTATCAAGAATGTCCTTTATTTGGATGGCCTACATCACAACTTAATAAGTGTAAGTCAATTATGTGATAATGATTCACTTTTGCTATTTACTTATTTTGAATTCTTGATTCTAGATTCCCTCACTTATCATGTCATATATCAGGGAACTAGAAGTGGTAATCTTTATGCAATTGTGCTTGACTCTATTAAGCCTATTGTTGGTAGATGCCTAGTAGTCAATTCGAATGATATTTCTCTTTGGCATCATCGACTTAGTCATGTAATATTCATTAATTGAATAAGTTGAGCAAAAATGACTTGGTCAAGGGACTTCCCTAATTGGATTTTGAAAAGGAAGAAGAATTCCAACCTTGTACCCAAGTAAAGAAAACCAAGTCCTCCTTCAAATCCAAAGGAGTCCTTAGTACCAAGAGAGCTCTTGAACTTCTCCATATTGATATATTTGGACCAAGGAGAACTCAATCGCTTTGTGGTTCCAAGTATTGTCTTGTTATTGTCGATGATTTCTCTAGATATACTTGGACCTTCTTTATTGTTTCCAAAAGTGGTACGCTTGATGTTTTCTCCTGTATTTGTAAACGAGTTGAGAACGAAGCTTTTTTCCGTATTGTTTCCATCTGTAGTGATCATGGGGGAGAATTTGAAGATGATCTTTTTGAACCTTTTTGTGAAGAATCTGGCTATGCACATAACTTCTCTTCACCTCAAACACCTCAACAAAATGGAATTGCAGAGAGGAAGAATAGGTCACTACATGAAATGGCTAGGATCATGCTTTTAGAGTACGACACTCTAAAGAAGTTTTGGGCTGAAGCTATTAGTACCTCATGTTTTGTGCAAAATTAGGTTTTTACACATCCTTCTTTGAAGAAACCCCACATGAGCTATGGCGTGATAGGAATCCATCTATCAAGTACTTTCATGTTTTCATATATCCATGTTTTGTTTTGAATGTGAAAGATTCTCTCGACAACTTTGATCGTGATCTTACAAGGCTTTCTCTCTTGGCTATAGCACTACTAGCAAGGCTTGTAGAGTATTTAATGTTGATCTTGCTAAAGTAGAAGAATCTATTAATGTTAAGTTTATTGAAACTAACCCCTCTATTTTTAAAGATATTTTTTCCAAATGATGATGTTGCAGGTGAGGTGATTCACATCCTAAAATAACTCAACATCACCCAAAAGGGAAAAGAGGTGGTCATTCAAGAAGAAGAGAAAGATGAAGAGAAGAAGGATCCAAATCCCCTCTTTGAAAAGAATCATCCAAAATAGCTGATTTTAGGTGATCCATTTGAAAGAGTGAATACACGGATTGCCCTCAACAAAGAACAAGCTAACAACGCCTTCATCTCACAACTCGAGCCAAAGAACGTCAAAGAAGCTCTTGCGGATGGTGAATGGATCATAGCCATGCAAGAAGAATTGGAGCAATTTGAAAAGAACAAAGTGTGGACCCTAGTGCCAAGACCAAGTGATAGAAAGATCATTGACACCAAGTGGGTCTACCACAACAAGCTAGATGAAAGTGGCAAGGTGGTAAGGAACAAATCTAGGTTAGTGTCTCAAGGCTACAATCAATAGGAAGGTATAGATTTTGATGAAACATATGCACCTGTAGCTAGACTTGAGTCCATTTATATGTTGCTTGCTTTTGCTAGTTATATATATTTTTTTCCTTTATCAAATGGATGTTAAAAGTGAATTTTTGATTGGTACAATTGAGGAGGAAGTGTATGTTGCACAACCCCCAAGATTTGAAGATGATAGTTTACCTAACCATGTTTATTTTTGCAAAAAACTATCTATGGAATCAAACAAGCACCTCGAGCTTGGTATGAGAAATCAAAGAACTTTTTGTTAGATCATGGGTACATCATGGGCAAAGTAGATTCTACCTTGTTTCTCAAACACACTTCTAACAATTTTCTTATCATTCAAATTTATGTTGATGATATCATTTTTGGAAGAACTAATCTTGATCTTTGCAAGGAGTTTAGTGATCTTGTGCAGAGTGAGTTTGAGATGAGAATGATGGGTGAGCTTACATTCTTTCTTGGCTTCCAAATCAAGAAAACTAAAGATGGGAAATTCATCAGCCAAAGCAAGTACACAAGTGAGCTACTAAAGCACTTTGGGATGGAGAACACCAAGCCAATGGACACACCCATGTCAAACACTACCAAACTTGATAAAGATGAAGAAGGTGAGAAAGTGGATGAGAAGCTCTATATAGGTATGATTGATAGTTTACTTTATTTAATAGCCTCTAGACCTGATATCATGTTTAGTTTTGGCTTGTGTCCTCACTTTCAATCAAATACCAAAAAGTCACATCTTATAGCTGTTAAGAGTATTTTAACGTACTTAGCCAAAACTCCAAATTTTGGACTATGGTATCCCAAGTCAAGGGACTTTACTCTTATGGCTTATAGTGATGCGGATTACGCATGATGCTTGATTGATAGAAAGTGCACAAGTGGCACTTTCTTTCTCCTAGGACCATGCTTGGTGTCATGGTTCTCTAAGAAACAAAGCACAATGGCTTTATCAACTATTGAGGCTGAATACATTCTAGTTGGGAGTTGTTGTGCCCAGGTCCTATGGATGAAGCAAATGCTCCAAGACTTGAACATTTATTTTGATGATTCCCCTATCTTTTGTGATAATAATAGTGCAATCAATTTATATTAAAATCCCATATTGCATAGTAAATCCAAGCATATTGAGGTTCGTCATCATTTTCCTCACGATCACATTGCCAAAAAGGATATTTATATCACACATGTGGACACGGAAAATCAGTTTGTAGACATTTTTACTAAACCTCTAGCTAGAGAGCAATGTAATTTTCTTAGATCTAAACTGCTCATCACTACTTTGGATGAATATGATATGCCTTCTAGCTAGTTGCAATCTATCCTATATGCTTTGCTTATATCTACATCACCCATACTTGCTAAAGTGCTAAAATTTTCATGTTCATATGCCTTGTTTTTTTCGCTTGTTTTGGGTATTTTTTGCAAATGCTTATTTTATCACAAAATAGTACCCAATGATGAGTGATATGTGCCTTAGTATGTTCAAAATGAAAAATGGATTAGAAATATAAATTTAATTAGCACTCCAATGGCTAGAAATTAAAATTTCTAATGTTGGTTCAAGTTGACCATCACTCGAGTTGCCAACTCGACCGATCCATGGCTGAGGGCTTTTTTAAAAAGCCATTTGGTTGAGTTTTCTAGTCACAAAACTCGATCGATGACCAGGTTGAAGCAAACTTAAGTGTGGTTCAGCCAACTTTTCTCCCTCTCAACTAGATAAAAATCGACCGATTCACTCTCCAGCTCCCTCAAGCTCTCAATCCTAGCCTCGACCATCCTCTTCCTACCCCTAGCCAACCCTTACTCGACCTTCCTAGACCTCTTTCTTATCAACCCTAGGTGTTTGGTCCATTCTTGGCGGTGTTTCCTATATTTTTGACCTCTCAATCTTCTTATCTCGCCTCCATGGATTTAAATAGGAGAAGGAGAGCTACCCCATACGGAGCACCAACCTCATCCTCCTCCAACTCACGCCTTACACCCTTTGACGATACCTTCTTTGTCTCCAATGATGCTCTAAATAGGTATAAGTAGCTCCTTCCTAGGAACCCCTTTCCCTTTCGTGCCTTGTTTGAGCCACACCCATGTAGAAAAGAGGTCATTGATCAAGTTGTTGAGTTGTTGTACAACCATCACCTCTTCGCCCTGAGTGATTAACGTGCATGCTATCACAATTCCATCACAAGCACCAAAGCCATTCACAAATTTTATGCAAATTTGCAATGGAATTATGACACTCTTGTACCCCCACCAAATGCTCAAGTAGTTCTTACTTCCATGATTTCCAAGAAGAATTTCCAACTCTCTGATGATACCTTGAATATCTTTTTCTCTGGTACTGAGGTGACTGACACATGGAGGAAGGATTACACTGAGTATTTTGACCTCGTAGACCCTGAGGAATTCCACAAGAAATATGATATCACTCTCCCTAACATACATAAAATCTTGAAGAAGCCTCAGTTTCCATATAGGAAGAAGTCTACCCTTCCCTCCTCTTCCTTAAACATGAAGAGCTACATACTCTCCCTGGTAGTCAACTGCAATATTCATCTAAAGAAAAACCAAACCAAAAATTGTAGAGAATACCATGATGATTATGTTTCATATCCTAAAGAACATCGGAGTCAAGTGGGCCAGATATGTTCTCTACCACATGACCTGCTTCGACTTTGGTAACAACACACAAGGAACCCACCCACCCTACCCCGTCATGATTTGTGGTCTATTTCAGTCTGCCACTGGCAAATCTCTTTTTTATGACTTTCATTACAAACCTACTCAGAAAGGAGTTTGCATCAATGAGACTGCAATTCAGAAGAGTGTGCCTACCCCTTCCTCTACCACACATGGAGCCTCCACCTACACCCATGCACCTCCACCTCCTCAACCATCCCAACCTACCCGTGCATCTTTTCATGTATGAAATCAAATGCTCATGGGTTACATGATGCATTAGCAGGTGTATAACCTTCAAGTTTAGGAGCATATCCATCAGGATCTGTGTGCTATCATTTCTATCATGAACCTATCATGTACCCATCCTTACCCTACCTACCGGCCCTACCAGGAGGTTATTATGCATCCTATGCATACAATCACTTTTACCCAACCCCTCCACTTGCTGCTTCTGTTGCTATACCCTCTGTTGTTGGTGGATCTACCCCTGCTGTGTTACATCTCCTTGCTGGTCCTATAGTTACCTTGCTTGTAGGACTTGGCACTTCTACTCCTACTTTTCCTCAATCCCAAGTGTTACATGACCTTGGTATGTCTTGGCTGAGCAAAATGCCACGTGGCACGATCGTGGCTTCGGTCCTTATATCAATGAGGAGATGCCAGATCAAGTTGATGAGGAAGCTGTTGCTGCTGATGAGGAGGCATATGAGGATGATGGCGAGGATGGTTACGATGGTTCTGTTGGTGGCTCAGGTGATGAAGGTGACGTTTCTGCCTCTACTACACGTTCTGATGATGATGAGAACTACGATCCTGAAGCCTCTAATGTTGATGCTGATGCGGATGATGATGCCCTAGACATAGATAGCCTAGACGTTTAGATGTTTTAGTTTCTAATCTATAAATGTTGATCATATATATCTTTTTAGACTTTTTTGTACTAAAAACATCTAGGCACATTATCTGAGATGTACTATTTCTATCATCATGTTGGTTTTCATCATTTTGGTTTGTAGTTGTTTTTAAGGACATGCTTTCTGTGTTGTAATCTTAATCATATGTACACCTACTCTTTGATTAATTATATCTCATGAGTTGGTGCCATGTTTCCCATATTTTGATTATGACTTAGATTGCTTGTTTCTCTCTTGTCTCTGTTTGATGTATGCTATGAGGTTGCATGCTTATCTTGTGGATGTATGTTTTGGTTGTTCTTGGAGAAGACCTATTTTTTTGCTCTTCTACCCCCCTTACTTTTTGATAATGTGAAAATGGGGAGAGAAGTTCAAAGTTTTGAAGCTCAACCATATTGATTTTATTGCCTATGTGATCCTTTTCTTATTGTATATATACTTTATCATGTGACTTTGTAAAGGACCATATAGTATATACATGTTATATTGTTTTGTCTAGAAAGACTAACTATGCAGGTAAGAGTGAGCATAGATTGAGGGGGAGCAATTCACATTGTTAAAATTCTAAATCCCCTTGCAATTAACAAGGCTAAGGTATAACTTTTCATATCCTTTTCAATATGTTGAGGAATGGTTTGTCATCATAAAAAAGGGGGAGAATGTAAACTTGAGAGTTACACATTTCCATATTTTGATAATGACTTAACCATTCTATTCCTTTATATCTAATATGTTTGTTAAAGATTGATTTTAGGCTTTAGGTACATGAAAAGGATCAAATTACACAAGCCCTATCTTGTCCAAGTTCAAGTCAAAAGCAATGCAAGTGTGCAATTTGGGAAATCACTCCAAATCAGCTTAGATTAATTTTGTAATCACTTATATTGATGATATGACTTGTAACTAAGATGGAAAAAAACCCAGGGACACTTAATTCCAACGTTTGGTCACTCAAAAATCATTTTTGAAAATTTGTCACAACAACTTTGTTGGTCGAGTTGGAAATTCGACCGATCCAGTGATGGATTTTCTAAAATGATTAATCCGTCGAGTTGTACACTCACATAACATGACCAACCGACTCACTGACCAAAACTAATTTTGACTCATTGGTCGAGTTTCCCAGAACAAACCTGATGATAGTTTAAAAATTAGCTTTGTTAGTTAGTGGATCGGTCGAGTTATCTTTATTGAAACTCGACCAAATGTACTGTACAAAAAATGTAGAAAAAGTGATTACAACTGTTGGAGAGTTGTTGTAAAAAAATAGACTCGTTACAAGTTGTAAAATGATTATTTTTCATTCTTAAGTGATCCCACACTCAAATGAACACCCCCAACTATAAATAGGTCCCCTTGGAGCTCATTCCAAGTTTGCTCATTCATTCTATCCTTAGTCCTTGCTATAGTTGAGTGTGATACAACCCTTTGAGCCCCTTTCTCTCTCTCTCATTTACAAAGTATTTCATGATTATGAGTGAGTTAGGCATGTTGTAAGAGAGCTACCTCCATGTGCTTGGAAAGCTCTCATTCCTTCCATCTTCCCAATCCCCTTTCTCAAAGAGCAAGCTACTATGAGTGAAGGTGAAGCTACTGGTCTTCTTCAAGTTTGAAGAAGAGGTGAAGATCTTCTCCAGGTTAAGGAGACGGGCAAGGCAAAGATTCAAGGAGAGTGGGTAATTCCTTCAAGGATAAAAATTTTGTGCAAGTGTGGGTAAGTCCTTGTTGAAGGTTGAAAACATCTTGATAAAGTGGGTATGTCCTTGTGTAGGTGAAATACTCTTGTCTTGAGTAGGTAAGTCCTTGGATGTATGGTGGTCTCCTTGTATCTCTTATGATGAAATATAAGTATACATGGGTTGCAAAGTCCTAGAGTTTGACCTCTCTAGGTAGTGGATTGATCATCTCTTAGTTTGGAGATTGGAACCACTCTAACCACCTTGTCCAAGTGGATGTTTCAATCTCTCTCATCATTGCTTTGCTTACTTAGATAAGACTTCAAATTGTATTTAAGCTTTTGGTTTCAATTGATATAATTTGAAGGTCTAACTATTCTTGTGAGAATTTTGAAGCTCTATTCACGCCCCCTCTAGAGCCCTAGATCCAACATAGTTATCCTTTACAAGGTTAATGTTGAGTAGTGTTAAAGTACATTGAACAACATGTAGTCACTATAGTGGCTTCATGTCTAAGGACTACAATAACCAATGTCATATTGAGATGTGATTTTGACCACCATTATTGTCTTCCATGTATCACAGTCAAAGTGGCTCTATCCATTACACTTGTTCATAACAGGTACCTATGTGTGTGATTTGATATTTGAGTCATGAGATGTAGTAATCAAATAAACGCACATACTGGTCTTAATGTACTATTGTTGTCCCAATGATGTGTGTATTTTATATCATCTTTTGGACCACTTTTGGTTGCATTTACAAATCATTTTCACCCACTAATCACTATTAATCATGCTGTATTTTCCACTTTATTCTTATCTTTACTTGATCTATGGTTTGGTTTGTAGGTACAATAATTTGGCATCCAAATGGGGAGAAAACGTCATTAAAACATCCATAAAGACATTCCCCAATCATCTAGACATTCAGAAAATCAATGTTGCTAAAACTGATAAAGACACCCCATGTCTTATAAAGACACGACATGTCTTATAAAGACACGAAATGTCTTATAAAGACACGACATGTCTTATTAAAGACACCCCGTGTCTCAGTCCAAAAATTGAACACTGAACTCTAGATTTGCAGCAACACGCCATGTCTTAATAAAGACACTCTGTGTCTTATTAAAAATACGTCGTGTCTTAATAAGACACGTCATGTGACCTCCCATAACTTGATCCAAACTTTAATTATTGCATAAGACACGCCGTGTCTTATAAAAGACACATCATGTGACCTGTGGATTTCACTCAAATGCAAATTTAATTGTCTCACACTTATATATACGACCCCAAGCCATCATGGGACAATTATTACAAACTATTTGGGAACTTTTAGAGTAGGAATCAAGCAAGGGAGAGCAAGGAGGAGTTGGAGGTTTTTCAATGGAGAAAAGTTGGTTTCTCGGGAGGGAAACTTCTTCTTCTTCCTTCTTCTCTAACAAATGCAGCAAGGATCTCCACCGTTCTCTTTTCTCCACTCAAAAGTGAAGCATCCTAGAGAGTTTCCAGTAGTAAGGATGGATTTATGACTCCTTGACCGGAGTTCTAAGTCCATCTTCCTTCTTCCACAGACATCCAAGTTTATTTCCTTCTATTATGATGTCTAGCACTACTTTCTACAGTTTGTATCTACTTTCTACAACCATGGACGAGTAGATCTCTTGTTTTTGGGCATGGGGGAGTAACTCCCATGTCATAACATTGTTGAACATGAATTTTATATATAATGCTAGTTGCTTCACTATTCTAAGGTTCATCGATGTTTAATTCCTCTTACATGCTTTACTGACCACTTTGTATGTATGAATTCTGCTCTTTGTATGATCTGGGAAGATGTGCATAGGAGTAAGGAGATGTACCTTAGTTGCATTACCTTGACCACATGAGTGGCTGGGTTTTGTTGGAGAATAAAGGTTTGTAGTCCTAAAATAAGTATATCCACGAGAGTGGTATACAAAGTTAGGATTGTTCTACACTACCAGGAGGTGGGTGTAGGATACATGCCTCCCTTGTGTTATTGCTAGTGTTCTTGATCTTTGTTGTTATTCATGTTATGATGTGGATGTGAAATAGTATCCTCAAGAATCCCTAATCCAAATTGATCCTTAATACAAGTATTTTCTATTTTAGTTCATTTCCTTTTAATTGCTTAGTTAACATATCAAAACCCCTCTTGTTAGAAAGATCTAGATTATTGAAGTTCAATACTCTTGCGCCTAACAACACCCTATTCCTTGGAGGACCTCGATAATACTACACACACCCGTATACTTACGGGATAGTGTTCGAGTTTACAAATATTAAAACTTTCACACACAACCAACAAGTATTTGACACTGTTGTTGGGGAGCATTGATATTTTTGTTAGAGTAAGAAGTGTTGAATTGTAAGCAAAAAACTAGATCACACCACCACATGTCATATCCGCCATCAATTTTTACCTTTCATCATTATCATCATCATTATCATATTTTGTACCTTCCATTTTCATTTTTGTACTTCACTCGCCTTTTTTACTTGTAGGACTATACACAGAAATCCAAAAGGGGTCTTGAACCTTCCACATTTCTAGACCCCAAAACTGAGCACACTATTAGCAACCTTCAAGAAGCTAGTAGGACTGAACCTCAATCATATTTGGAGGACTCACAACCATCATCACCAACATCTTTACCACCATCCTCACCAACCCAACAAGAAGAACAAATCATGGAAGTTGATCGTCACCTAAAGGACTTCATTGTTCCAGCTGCTACAAAAATCAATGTGGCTATCACTATCCCACAAATTGAGGCAAATGACTTTTCTATCAACCCCACAATTATACAGATGGAATAACAGAGCCAATTTGGAGGGATGCCATTGGAGGTTCCAAAGCTCCACATTGCTGAATTTCTACATAGCACTTTCAAGATGGTGTTCCTACGGATACAGTTTGTCTTCTTCTATCTCCCTTCTCTTTGAGAGACAGAGCCAAGGCGTGGCTCTGTTCTTTACCAAGAAACTCCATCAATAGCTGGGACAAAATCCTCAAAGTTTTCTTAGCCAAATACTTTCCACCAAGCAAGACTGCACAATTGAGGAGTAAACTCATCAATTTTTCTCAAAGGCATGGAGAGACCTTGTATGACACAACGGGAAAGGTTCAAAGAGCTTCAACATCTTTTTCCACACCATGGTTTAAGCAACTAGATTCTATTACAAACTTTCTATAATGGCTTAGTCTAAAATATAAGAATATCTATTGATGCTGCTGCAATTGGTGCCTTAATGAACAAATCATACATGGATGCTTATGCCATTATTGAAGACATGGCACTTAATATTGCCAATGGAAACCTTACTGGAGTAGACAACCTTCTTCTTCAAGCTCTATTTTTGGAAATCAAGTTGTTGAAGTAACCTTTAACACATTTGGATCAGTGGGACACACTCCTTCTTCATGTTTTGCCACACCATCACAATTTGAAGAGATACTAGAACTCAACAACAATGTCAACTACAATTTCATCAACCAACAACAACATTTGCATCCCAAGCCTAGTTTGGTGTCCATGCTTGAGACCTTTGTCTCAACTCAAATTCAGCAAAATGATGAGTTTCACCAACAAAGGGAGCTGCTAAACGATTCTATTTCACAACTTTCTTCTAAGATGGATGGAATTGCCACTCACACTAGGATGTTGGAGAATCAAATTGCTCAACAAGCACTTTCTAATAAAAAAGTACCATCCGGTTCCTTGCATAATCAACCACAAATACATTCAAGGGAGACATTCACATTCGTTACCTTGAGGACTGGAGCTACTATAGAAGAACCTCCTTCACCATCACATACAATATCATATGAAGTTGTTGACTCCAATATAGTGTTGACCTAGAGGTTATACATTGTCCATATTTTGACAATGACTTAACCATTCCATTCATATGTATCTAATATGTGTATTCAAGATTGATTTTAGGTGTTAGGTACATGAAAAGGATCAAATTACTCAAGCAAGTCAAAAGCTATACAAGTGTGCTTTTTTGGAAATCCATGTAAATGACCTTAGAAGATTCTTATAATCAGTTGTATTGATGATATGACTTTTAACTAAGATGAGAAAATTGATTGGGACACTTAGAACCAAGTTTTAATCACTTTTGATGCACTTTAGAAAATTGATCACAGGCAGTCAATCGGTCGAGTTACAATCTCGACCGATCCACTGGATCCATTTTTTGGAGAGTGCATCAGTCGAGTTGCGCACTCACAGAACTTGACCGACCAGGTTACTGATCAAATGCAACTTTCATTGGTCGGTCGAGTTTCCTCAAGACAAACTTGACTGATGGTTTGAAAATTGGGTTTGTCTTTTACCCAATCGGTCAAGTTACCTTTATTGAAACTCGACTGAATGTACTATATGGAAAATGCAGAATAAGTGATTCTAACTGTTGGTGACTTGTTTGGGAAAAAATAGATCTGTTGCCTTGTGCAAAAATGGCTATAATTCGACCCTAAGTGTTCCCCAACTCAAAGGGGCACCCTCAGCTATAAATAGGACCACTTGGAGTTCTTTCCAAGGTTGCTCATTCCATATATGCTTGGTTCTTACTTAGTTGAGAGTGATGCACACCTTTGACCCCCTTTCTCTCTCTACATTCAAGTCAAATCTATGAGTATGAGTAAGTTAGGATCTGTTGTAAGAGAGCTACCTCTTGTATCCATGTAAATCTCTCCACCTCCATCTTCCTACCCCCTTTCCTATTGAAGAAAAGGCTTGAATATCTTCTCTGAGTGAAGGAGAAGGAGTTGTTGTTCTTCAAGGTTGAAGAAGGAACAATGTTCCAAATCTCTGAGTGAAAGAGATATGCAAGGTGGATGCTCAAGAAGGATAGGAAATCCCTGGAAGGCCAAAGACTTGAAGATGGAGTGGGTAAGTCCTTGTTGAAGGCTGAAGACTCCCTGGTTCAAGTGGGTAAGTTCCCTTGGTAGGTTTAAGATTCTTGCTTGAGGTATTAAGTCCTAGGATGAATGTGGTTTTGTCTTGTAATCTTATGAATGAATATAAGAGCATCAAGATTGCAAAGTCCTAGAGCCTAACCACCTCTAGGTAGTGGACTGACTCACTTATAGTTTGAAGTGTGGAACCACTCTAAACCACTTTGTCCAAGTGTATGTTCTTCCTTCTCTCTCACCATTGCTATGCTTGCTAGTTAGGACCTCAAATTGGTTGTATGTTTAAGTTTATGCACTTAATATAATTTGGTGGTATAATTCATTTTGTGAGATTTGTGAAGCTCTATTCACCCCCCCTCTAGAGCCCTTGATCCAACAAGTGGTATCAGATTAGGTCTTCTCCAAGCTACTTCTACAAGTACGAGAAGATGGGAAATTTAGCACTTGGATCTCTCAACTTGGAGGGAAGTTTCTCCATGTAATCTTCGATCTTCGATGACACCAACTTCCTCTATTGGAAGAGAAGAATATAGTTCTATCTCCAAGGAGTAAGCTATGAGATGTGGAAGGTGGTGCACCTAAGTATGAAGATCCAAAGGGGGAAATCTTCACATGGACGGAAGTCCAAATGAAGCAAGCTCAACTCAATGCCAAAGCTGTGAGCATCATCTATGCAACCCTCATCCCATCTGAGTTCAACCAGATCACCTCTTGGGATACCACACATGAAATTTGGAACAAGATACGTGTCACCTATGAATGAACGGAGCAGGTGAAGGAAGCCAAGATCTACATGCTTGGTGGTTTACTTGAGAACTTCAAGATGGGCAAGAATGAAAGAGTGGCGGACATGTACACAAGGCTTAATGTGATCATCAATGGATTGGCAGCCCTTGGTAGTGTGATGGACAAAGGCACAATCAACTCCAAGATCTTGAGATATCTTCCAAAGAGAGGGGAGCCCAAGGTGACATCCATTGAAGAAGTGTACAAGCTTAGTGAATTGTCAACTGAGGAACCGGTTGGAAACCTTCAAGCTCATGAGCCAAGGCTTGATAAGCAAGCAAGAAGAAGAAAATAGAGAAGAGAAGGAGTCCAAGAAGATCAAGGACACAACCTTCAAATCTCAAATTGAAGAGATGGTTCGGCAACAATAACTTGCATTCAAGTCCCCTACTCCTTCCTCAAGTGAAGATGAAGACCCAAATGAGTATGAAGCTAACTACTCCAAGAGCAAACACTTCAAAGGAAAGTCTTCTTCATCAACTCCTAGATGCTATGAATGTGGCCAAAAAGGCCATTACAAGAGTGACTGCCCCAAGTCCAAGAAGAGCCACCACAAGAGCAGCCGCAAGAAGGACAAGGAGTACAAGAAAGAAGCCAAATACACGAGAAAGGAGAAGAAAGAAAGAAGAAGCAAATATGTAGCTCATGCAACTTGGGAGGAGGCTTCCTCAAGTTCTTCTAGCTCCGAAGATGGAGAATGCCACCTTGCTCTCGTGGCCTCAACAAGTGATGATGTAGGTGAGGTAAGTGAGGTAAGTGAAGTCAATTTGCATGAGTTGTCTAAAGAAACTCTTATTGATATGCTTAATGCTTGCCGGTCATCTTTTACTAAATGCAAATCTAAAAAGAAAAGGTTAGGAAAGATAATAGATGATCTTTATGCTAAGATTGAGATTCTTGATCAAAATGAAAAGTTGCACCTTGATAGCATTGATTCTTTGCAAGGGCAATTTCTTGATCTTGATCTCCAATACAATAGAGTTGAGGTTGAGAATGGTGTCTACCTTAAGACCATTGCTGCTCTTAAGGAAGATAACAAAAAATGCCTAGATGAGATAGATGTTCTTAAAACTGAAAATGTAGAACTTAATCTCATTGATGAAGCTAGGAATTAAGAAACTCATGCTTATCAAAAGGAAATTATTTTGCTTAAATATGAAAATGCTAAGTTGTTTGCTCAAGTTAATGATCTATCCTCTAGACCTATTTTGCAAAGTAATGAGGTAGCTAGAACTGCTTTAGAACTTGATTCTTTTTATACTAAAGCCCTCTATTTAGAGGCCGACCTATTACATGCTAGAGATGATCTTGCTAGTTTATCTTCTACTGTCATTAACCTTAGTGATGATAATGCTAAGTTAAGAGCCTCTTTGCAAAAGTTTCTTACGGGAAAGAAATACCTTAATGCTGTCCTAGAACACTCTACCAAACAAATTGGTACTAGTGGTGTTGGATATGATGGGAATGATCCTAAAGATAAGAACAAGAATAAGAGTAAGGGTAAGAAGAAGAGTGTGGAATCTCCTTTCTTCCATGGAGAGACTTCTGTCTCTAAGAACCCAATGGTATGTGTTCATTGTAAATGTGATGATCATTACTCTACTTATTGTCCTTGCAAGCCAAAGGGGACCATTCAAAGATGAAATGGGTCCCTAAGCTAACCCCAGATCCCAAAGTTTGAGTTGGGTACATACATCCTTCTTTCATGTAGGTCAAAAGGTGGATTGTTGATAGTGGCTGCTCAAAGCATATGACAGGTGAAATCAGCCATTTCAACAAATTCATGAAAAAGAAAGGAGGATCAGTGACCTTTTTTTTGGAAATGGTAAAAGTATTGCCAAAAAAGTGCAAGCACCGTACAAGACTAGATCCAAAAAACGGATCAGTACAATACAAATAGCTCTCAAGGGTTACTCTACAAAATCCCAGAGTTTAGCTGTATCTTTGTGAAGCACACATATCATTTTATTTCTAAGTTTGACCTGCTCTCTAACTCTATTGGTTATACTATCCATAACCTCCAAACAAGATCTTTTACGTGATCTGTGTTTTTTATCATTCCTCTCCCACCAGATCTCATAGAAAGCTGTAGTTAAGCAAATGCTATTAAAATCCCCAACCTCTTTGTTGTTGTTTGTCCCATTGGACAACCAGCAAACAATGTCCCCCAAGTTGTCGCCTCCTCCCGTCCTCATTTGTTCCGTAGCCTGATGATACCCCATATGGTCTTGGTGAAGTTACAATTGAAGAAGAGATGGTCTTTGCTTTCCTCCTCATCATCACATAAGTAGCACGACTGTACCTCCATGCCTCCCCATTTAGCTAATCTGTCTCCAGTAGGGAGTCTATTCAGAATGGCCCTATAGAGTAGAGTGCTCCACTTCGGATGAACAACCCTATTCCACACCAGCCTCCACCACTGTACTTCCTAACTTGGATCTAAGTTGATCCATGGTGACCTGCTGCCCACAAGAGCAAAGTTACCATTGCTATCAACTAGGTACTTCTGACTAATCCTATCAAAATTATCACACATATTTCTCCATATTCGAGTGGGGATGCTATAACCCCAAACCGGATTTCTCTCCCATATCTGGACTTCATCCACTCAGTCTAGATATTAGAGTCACACCTTAGAAATTTATCTATTCTCTTTAGGTCATTCACCTTCTAAATGTCTTTTTGATCTTTCACATGTAAGCCCCCGATCTTGAAAGTCCTAGAAATGTTTTCCCAAGCAATGGCATGACCACCTCCACTCCACAAAAAGTTGGTAGTGATCCTTCTCATAACCTCCAAGGTGCAACAAGGAATAGCTGTGAGTTGGCACCAGTAATTCAGCATACCCTGCAAAACAGACCTTATGAGGACCAGTCTCCCGGCCATGGATATATTGATGCCCGTCCAGCTTTCAACCTTCTCCTTGAACTTATCCACCAGCATACTAAAATCAGCAGTCCTCCCACTTCCACCAAAAATGGGCACCCCCAGATATCTAGTGGGGAATTTCCCTCTTTGCATACCAACAACCATCCTTAGCCTGCCGCGCCTATGATCACAAGATTTGGAAGTGAACACTTTGGATTTGATATCACTGATGTATAGCCCGGTCATCCTCCCTAACTTCTCCAAGATAAACTTGTACTCTCTAAGCCTGTTAGCATGCCCAACAGAAAAGATCAAAAGATCATCCGCGAAGATGAGGTGTGTCAACACCTTAGTCCCACAGACTTTGAAGGCCCTAACTTTCCCTTCCATCTCAGCATTATGGATACCATGTGTAAGACCCTCCATGACAAGAGTGAACAACAGTGGGGATATGGGGTCCCCTTCCCTTAATCCATTCGAAGCCTGAAACAACCCTTCAGGGCAACCATTGACCAGAATAGAGAAGGATGTAGTTTCATAACAATCCCTCAAGAGTTGAACTCCCCTCCCATTGAAGCCCATAGCCATCATAGTGTCCTCAAGGTAGCCCCAATCAACATGATCATAAGCCTTACTAATATCTATCTTCATGCACGCATTTAAGGCAGACCTTCCCACATTGAATTCCCTAAGGAACTCCTGTGCAAGTAAGGCACTCTCCCCTATGTTCCTTCCTTTGAAAAAAGCTTTTTGCTCCTTTGAAACAATGGTAGGTAACACCTCCTTAAGTCTGCCAGCCAGTAACTTCGCTATTATTTTGTATAATACCGAACAACAAGCAATGGGCCTATAATCTTTCATACTAGAAGCATTAGGATTCTTGGGAATAAGTTTGATGAAAGAATGGTTCACAACCCTCACCATCCTACCTCAACCAAGAAACCATCTAATGACATTGTTAACATCGTTCTTAATAAGGTTCTAGTTATCTTGAAAGATCTCCCATTAAATCCATCAGGCCCTGGCGCTTTGTTGGGGTTAATGGAGAATACAACCTTCTTTATCTCTTCATCAGTTGCTTCTTTGCACAAATATTCATTCATTTTCTCACTGACTTTGTTACACGACATCTTCCCTTCAAGTCTAGCACCTCTGTTCTGGTTGTATAGGTTGGTGAAGTAGTCAACAACTATAGCCGCCAACTCCTCATAGCTGTCCACTCTTTCCTCATTCTCATTGATGAGTTCGTGTATGATATCCTTCATCTCTCTCTTCTTAATTGCTGCGTGGTAGGTTTTTCTGTTCCTATCGCCATCCTCAATCCACTTCATCCAGCTCCTTTGCCATAAATATTTCTCTTCATCTCTTTCAAGCAGGTTCAGTCTATTGTTCTTCTTTGTTTCATCATTTATAACGCACTCATCCCGAGGCTCCTCCCTCAGATTCTCAGCTGCAATACTGTACTCCTCCTTAGCCTTATTAATGAGATTAATGAGGTTCACCTTCTCCTTGGCCCAAATTTTCAACTTTCCTTTTGTATGCTGTAATTTATTGTACACTCTGTAAAGAGGGTTGCCGTCCACAGGGATACCCCAACTTTCTTTCATAATATCTTTGTAGCCGTTCCAATCAGTCCACATATTGATGAGCCTAAATGGCCTTGCTTTCCTTGTCTTGTTAACTAACTCCAAACTCAGCCAGGCGTGATCACAAAGAGGGTGCTGGTCCATCCTAATGACCGGGTTAGGAAAGCAATCTAGCCATCATTCAGCCCCCTATCGAGTTTACATGCAATTCTCTTCATCTTCTTCTGCTTGTTGTTCCAGGTCATTTTACCTCCAATCATATTTAGCTCCATTAGGCTGGCTCCATCTATCATACTATTGAACGTGTCCATCAGTCTTTCAGGTATCTGACCTCCTCCTTTCTTCTCATCACTTCTCCTGACACTGTTGAAATCCCCTGCCACAAGCCACAAAACCTTGTTTTGAGCTATGTCTAAGAGATTCTTCTACATAGGAACTCTGTCGAACTCCAAGTTCAAGCCATAAACTCCAGTTATAATGCAAGACAACCCACCTTTATTGAAACAACTAATAGTGAGTGTCTGACTAGTAGACTGTATAAGCTTGATCTTCAACATGATTGTGTTCCAACCCAGAGGAATCCATCAACCATTGCATTGCTCCAGATTTGAGATGAAACCCCACCCTTTCAGAAAAAGGTTCTTAACACGATCTTCATCTTCTCTTCTAATCCTCATTTCTAGGATGAAAGATACTTCCACCTCCTTCTCTTTCAGTATACGTCAGAGCTTCCCCTGCTTGTTATGTCTGGAAGCACCGTGTACATTCCAAAAGAGGACAAACATTTAAACCTTCTGGTTCCCTCCCCTATTCCTGGGGTTTGGGGGTTTATTCTTTTGCTTCGCACTATGGGTCTGCCTAGGACTCCCACTCCTATCGCACGAGTGGTTCTCTAGCAGGTCCTGCACTTCTCCCTCCTCCATACCTTCCAAGACGAGAAGGGATTTGCATCCACCCTTCCCGTCTCACCTTCCTTATCTCTTCTATCTATGATTTTTATCACTTCTGGCTCCTCCTAAGGACCTTTCAAAAGATCCCTGTTGTCGCCCTCGTCAGCTACAATCACTTTAGTAGGTTGAACAACTTCCACAGCCATGGCTGTGTTCATGGAGTCACCTTCCTTCTCAGCCGACATGTCCCCTACTGTACCAGCGGAGGCAGTTCCCATCGGCACCCTTCTCCTACTGGTATGGGGCGGCTTAGACTTCCTTTTCATCCTCCCTCTAGGCCTCTCCTCCGCAAGGATTGGAGGTGATAGATGGATGACCTCGCTTCTGGCATCTGGGCAACAACCATCACTATGGCCAAACACCTTGCATGAGGAACACCTATCAGGTAGGGCTTCATACTTGACTCAAATCTCCCACTCTTCTCCACTAGGAAGCTCCACCATCACCACTGGCGGGAGTTTTTGTTCGACAGAGATGTCCACACATACTCTCGAACACCCTAGGAGCGTTCCATCAACCCTTCTGTCAATGGCGCGCGGCTCACCAATCACATGAGCGATGATTGTGATAGCACAGACCGACCAGTGCCTCCCTACATCAGGAAGAGACACCCACACCAACGCCATTTTGAACGCAACCCGCCTGGTATCTACCTCCGGTGTCCACCTTCTCACCAAGACCAATTGGTCGTCGAAGAACCAAGGGCCCCGATTCAAGGCGGCATGGAGGTCTGTCTCTGAGGCGAACCTAACTAGGATCAGCCCATGAGGAATGTGGAAAACCTCGATCTCCTTCTTGGGACGCCAAGTGCAGACCATCCACCCTTTAAGTTGGAAGGCGTTCACCAGCTGCCCCAATACCTATACAACGATGGAACAACGATGGTAGTCATCCATCTCCATCATAATTGGTTCCCAGGACCTAGTCCAGGGTTTGTCATCCCCCTCCTTGAGGAATCCTTTCTTCGGGTCCGTGGCGATGGCCCCTCTGATCTTCGAAGGTGATTTGTCAACCGCAAGAACCCAATCACGGGCCACGATGACATCCACCCCCTTCTGTTTCCATGGCCTAGGGCCAGAAGGTTGGGCGGGGTTTGAAGCAGGTGGGGTTATAGAGGTGGAACTGGGGTTGGAGCTGGTGGTGGTGGAGGTGGGGTTGGTAGTGCCGACTGCGGAGGGCAAGCC
Organism: Alisma plantago-aquatica; assembly: GCA_963693085.1. Lineage (NCBI taxonomy): Eukaryota > Viridiplantae > Streptophyta > Magnoliopsida > Alismatales > Alismataceae > Alisma > Alisma plantago-aquatica. The sequence goes on along the minus strand of OY856413.1, from coordinate 882,341,168 downwards.
AGAGCTGGAGGAAGGGCCTGAGGTGACCAAAAGTGGGACAGTAGAGGAAATCACCATCAAAGATATTCCTTCTCTCAAAACAACATTCCTACAACTCTGTATTCAGTAGGATCGGTGACCTTCGGGGGCAACAAAAAGGGTAAGATAATAGGTGAGGGTGAAGTAGGAAATGAGCTTAGTATAAAAAATATTTTGCTTGTTGATGGCCTACATCACAACTTGATAAGTGTAAGCCAACTTTGTGATAATGGATATCTTGTTCTATTTACTTCTTTAGAATGTTTGCTTCTAGATTCCCTCACTTACAATGTCATATATAAGGGAACTAGAAATGGCAATCTTTATGTTATTGTGCTTGATGCTCTAAATCCCGTACTTGATAGATTCTTGGTTGTGGATAAAAATGATATTTCTCTTTGGCATCGCCGGTTGGTTCATGTGAATATGCATCAAATGAAGAAATTGAGCAAAAAGGAATTGGTTCGGGGACTTCCTAAATTAGATTTTGATAAGGATGAGGAATGCCAACCTTGTATACAAGGCAAGAAAACCAAGTCCTCCTTCAAATCCAAAGGAGTCCTTAGTACCAATAGAGATCTTGAGCTTCTTCATTTTGACCTATTCGGACCTATGAGAACTCAAACACTTCATGGTTCCAAGTATTGTCTTGTGATTTTTGATGATTTCTCTCGCTAGACTTGGACATTCTTTCTCATTTCTAAAAGTGATACTCTTGGTGTTTTCTCGAGCTTTTGTAAATGCATTGAAAATGAAACTTCTTGCCGGATTGTTTCAATCCATAGTGACCACAGGGGAGAGTTTAAAAATGTTCCTTTTGAGCATTTTTGTGAAAAATCTGGTTACTCACACAATTTCTCTTCTCCTCATACACCTCAACAAAATGGGGTAGTAGAGAGAAAGAATAGGTCACTATAGGAGATGAATAGGATCATGCTTCTAGAATATGATATTCTAAAGAAGTTTTGGGCTGAAGCTGTTAGCACCTCTTGCTTTGTGCAGAACTGAGTTTTTACGCATCCATCTTTGAAGAAAACCCCCTATGATATATGGCATGGTAGAAAGCCATCCATTGACTTCTTTCACATTTTTGGATGTCCTTGTTTTGTTTTAAACACAAAAGATTCTCTCGACAAGTTTGATCTGAAATCATACAAGGCTTTCTTCCTAGGCTATAGCACCCCAAGCAGGGCTTATAGAGTTTTCAATATTGAACTATCTAAAATTGAAGAATTTATTAATGTCAAGTTTATTGAATCTAACCTTGTTATTGGAAAAAATGTTGTTGATAATGATATTGCAGATGACTTAATTCCTATCTTGAAAGACCTCAATATCGAAAATAAAGGTAAGTAGGTGGTTGAAGCAGAAGATTATGAAAAGAAGGATCCCACTCCTCACTTCGCAAAGAATCATCCTAAAGAGCTAATCATTGGCAACCTATTCGAGAGAGTGAAGACATGAGCTGCCTACAACAAAGAACAAGTAGATAATGCCTTCATCTCACAGCTAGAACCAAAGAACATCAAGGAAGCTCTTGGAGATGATGAGTGGATCCTAGCCATGCAGGAGGAACTAGATCAATTTGAGAAGAATCGTGTGTGGACTCTAGTGCCAAGACCAAGTGACAAAAATTTCATTGGCACCAAGTGGGTCTACCGCAACAAGCTTGACGAAAATGGCAAGGTGGTAAGGAACAAAGCAAGGTTAGTGGCTCAAGGCTACAATTAGTAGGAAGGTATTGATTTTGATGAAACTTATGCTCCTGTTGCTAGACTTGAATCTATTAGAATGCTACTTGCCTTTGCTATTTATAAAAAATTCTTGCTATATCAAATGGATGTTAAAAGTGCGTTTTGAATGGTATAACCGAGGAGGAATTATTTGTTGCTCAAGCTCTGGGCTTTGAAAATGATAAGCTACCTAACCATGTTTACTTGTTACAAAAAGTTCTCTATGGACTCAAACAAGCACCTTGAGATTGGTATGAGAAATTAAAGAACTTTTTATTAGAAAATGGCTATGTCATGGGCAAAGTCGATACTACTTTATTTCTAAAACACACTTCTAACAATTTTCTTATCATTCAGATTTATGTTGATGATATCATTTTTGGCGGGACTAATCTTGATCTTTGCAAGGAGTTTAGTTCTCTTATGTAGAGTGAGTTTCGAGATGACCATGATGGGTGAGCTGACTTTCTTCCTCGGCTTCCAAATCAAGCAAACCAAAGATGGAAACTTCATCAACCAAGGCAAGTACACAAATGAACTACTCAAATGCTTTGGAATGGAGAACATGAAGCCCATGGGCACACCCATGTCCAACACCGCCAAACTTGATAGAGATGAAGAAGATGAGAAGGTATATGAGAATCTCTATAGAGGTATGATTGGAAGTTTACTTTACTTAACTGCCTCTAGACCTGACATTATGTTTAGTGTTGGCTTGTGTGCTCGCTTTCAATCAAGTCCTAGAAAATCACATCTTATTACTGTTAAGAGGATTTTGAGGTACTTAGCCAAAACTCAAAACTTTGGTCTATGGTACCCTAAGTCAAGGGACTTTACTCTTATAGAATATAGTGATGCTAATTACGAGGGCTATATGGTTGATAGAAAGTGCACAAGTGGCACTTGCTTCCTTCTAGGACCATGCTTGGTGTCTTGGTTTTCCAAGAAATAGAGCATCGTGGCATTATCAACCACCGCGGTTGAATACATTGTAGCCGAGAGTTGTTGTGCCCAGGTCCTATGGATGAAGCAAATGCTCTAAGACTTTAACATACACTTTGATGCTTCTCCTATCTATTGTGATAATACTAGTACAATCAATCTTTCTTATAATCCTATACTGCATAGTAGAGCTAAACATATAGAGGTTTGCCATCATTTTATTCATGATCACATTTCCAAAAAGGATATTTATATCACACATGTGGACACAAAAAATTAGTTGGAGGACATTTTCATAAAACCTCTAGCTAGAGTGCAATTTGATTTTATTAGATCTAAACTGCTCATAATTGCTTCAAATGATATTGACATGTTATCTACCTAGTTGCTTGTATCCTATGTCTTGCTCATGCTTTACTCACCTTGCTTGCCTAAAGTTGCTAAATTTGCTTGTTGTCATGCTTAGTTTCACTTGTTTTTGGGCATTTCTCAGATTTCAGGTTTTTATCGCTAAATAGTACCCAATGATGAGTGATATGTGCCTAAGTATGTTCAACATACATAATAGACTCGAAAAATGAATTTAATTAGCATTCATATGGCTAGAAATTAAGTTTGATGGTTTTAGGTCAGGTTGACCATCGGTCGAGTTTCCCCTAGGACGAACTCAACCCATCCATGGCTGAGAGCTTTTCTAAAATGGACAAATCAGTCGAGTTTTCGACTCTCAGAACTCGACCGATCAGCGGGCTGAAGCCATCTTAAGTTGGGTTTGGCCGGCTATTCTCCCTCTCAACTAGAGAATAGACAATTGATTCCCCTTCTTCTAGCCCTAAGCTCTCTACACAAACCCTTACCTTCCCTATCCTAGCCCTTTCCCGACCTAGATAGGTTGCCCTAGACCTCCCCTTTTGCTCTTTGTTGGTGTTTGGATGGTTTTTGTGGCTTGCTTTGTGCGTTTGATCTCTTCTTCTCCTTCTTTTTGCCTCGATGGCTTCCCATAGAAGAAAGAGGTCCACCCCTAGTAATGCTCCATCCTCTTCTTCATCTTTCTGCTTGATTCCCTTTGATGACACCTTGTTTGTCTCAATAGAAATTGTAAATAGGTATAAGGACCTTCTTCCTAGGAGTCCTTTTCTGTTTAGAGATTTGTTTGAGCCTAGCCCTAGGCGTCAAGCGGTCATAAACTAAGTAGCTAAGTTGCTAGCCATTCATCACCTCTCTGCCCTGGCTGTCGAATGTGATTTCTTTCATAATTCTATGACAAGCACAAAAGTAGTTCATGAATTCTATGCTAATTTGCATTGGAATTATGACACCCTTGCACCCCCACTGAATACTCAAGTGATCCTGACTTCCATGATTGTCGAGAAGAGTTTTCAAATCTTGGAGGATATTCTAAATGTCTTCTTTTCCAGAGATAATGAGAATGACACTTGGCACAAGGATTACAGTGAGTATTTCGACCTTTTTGGATCCTGAGGGTTTCTACAAGCAGAATGTGCTCATTCTTCCTAACATTCATCGCTACTTGAAGAAACCCGATGTTCCATACAAGAAGAAGAGCACCCTACCCTCCTCCCTCGATCTCAAAAAGCATATATTAGCCTTAGTGATCAACTGCAACATCCATCTGAAGAAAAATCAAACGAATATTGCAGAGAACACTGTGGTCTTAATGTACTGCATTCTTGAGAATAAAATCACATGTCATTGAGTCATACATTCTTACGACATTATTATATTTATTCATTATCCCATATTTAAACAAACTTAATAACTGGAATTGCCTTTATTAATAATCAAATAAATTATAAGATGTGCCATTACAATCATCATATGATTGTCTCTCAGGGCATACCACCAACACCTATGCGTAGTGGAGTCCTGATTTCTCTAAGTATCATAACATCCTTGTTCGAATAGCATGTGATCTGGTTTGAATTGTCTAACTATGTTCTTTATTTCTTTTTCTATGTTTGATTTTACATTTCTTATTTGAATCTTAAAATTAGCATGTAACTTGGTAATCAACTTGTACAATTATTTGCTATTTACTATAACGACAAATTAAAATCCAACAATATTAGAGCAATCAATTTTTGTTGTTGTTAGTTAACATAGTTGGTCATGGTTCTTATCATCCTGAGGTTGATATGTCAGTATGCTTGAAAAATTCAGTAGTGCCAACTTCACACGTTGGTAGAGTTGTATGGAATTTGGCTTACGATGATAATGTTTATTGACTGTGTTGAAAAAAACAAACCTAAAACAAATAAACTGGTGCTAAGAATTCTGAATAAATCTTTGACCATAACGAGAATGATTGATTGGATAAAGGATCATTCTCCTCACATTGTCTAATCAATCTTAACAGTGAAGGTTCTATGGGGATTGTTGGATAAGAAATATAAATTTGAAAATCAAAGTACTGGAAATGTATTTAGTTTCAAAAATTCTTCAATTTTATATGGTAGATGGTAAATGTGTTTCTGAGCGACACATGATTTTCAACTCTTAAGTCATGAACTCTTATAAGCGGATATGAAGTTTCCCAATAAATTATTAAGTGTATATCATAAAAATATTTCTAAGTCATCAGAGGCCTTTGTCTTGAATCTCAAGAACAAGAAGGGTGCTATATCTCCAGATGAATGTATGATGGATGTTTCTATAAGGGAGAACACTTGAATGAGATGGATGTCAAGATGCATGTTGATGTCAATCATAGTGTAAATCTGATGACATCTAAGAATAAAGATAAAAAAAACTAAGAATATGCATAAACCAAAGGCTAATATCCAGAAGAAACTATAGAATAAAACCTTGTTGAAGCCGTGGATAGGTTGGTCACTGGAACAAGGATTGTCTGGTGAAGAAATCCAAGAAGGCTAACATATTTGCAGCTAAGGAGGTGGTGCTCAATATGATGACTACCTCCTTCAATCTCAATGATGGGTATGTTTCTATTAAACCTAAAATCGTTATATTTTGAATCTCATTTTATTGAATTATAGACATTGGGGTAATGTTCATGTTTGAGTTGATAAGTATATTTGTGTCTTATCAGGCCTCTCAAGGAAGATCCTTGACTTTCAACAACTCATTCTTTGTAGAAGTCAAAAGAGAAGGACAGGTGGACCTGTAGTTTCCTTTGGGAAAGATTTTGATACTTCAGAGAGTCAAATGTTTTCCATCTAGTTGGCATAATATCATAAGTTGTGCAATTTTAGTTGCAGACGGTTTAAGAATAGTTGCAATTGTGATAGTTCTATTATCAGTTATGGTTTATTATTTGATAAGGGGTACTTTTGTGATATGGACAACCTTTTTCAGATTCATGTAGAACCAATTTCAAACTATTTTCTTGATTTGAATGGTAAATTTATTTGCTTGAATCTTGTTTTGTCATATATTGGGCATGCACGTTCTGGACATGTAAATATTGTCTCAATGAAATGTATGATAAATTCATAGCAATCTCTAAATCTGTAATTAATAAAAGTAGATGTGAAATATGTGTGCAAGTTAAATTTTCCTTGAAAACCTTTCCATTGTATGATAAAAATCTTAAAATAATTGATTTAGTACTTACAGACATATATAAGTTTAATGGGATTGTAACTATGGAACACAAACATTATTTTATAACTCTCATTGATGATGTAGATACTATTATGTTTGTATTTTGAAAATTAAAGATGAGGTGTTATAAAAATTCAAAATATTTTAAAAAATTAGAAACAAAGACTAGTAGGATACTTAATTGATTAAGGTCTGATAAGGAAGGGAAGTATACCCACAAATTTAATATTAGAATTTTGTTAATTGTATGGCATTCTATGAGGCTATGACTCCTTATTCACCAAAATCAAATGGGATTCCTTGATGGGAAAACCAAAAATCTTGATATAATGATAAATATCTTACTCTAAACCTCTATTTTATGCAACTTTACTTGTGGGGAAGCTTTGAATATGACTTGTCATATTCTGAAAAGAGTTCCCCATAAACATAAGGAAAGTAGTCCATTCAAGTTATAGAGAGGCTAAAAGGTTAGTTTCAAATAGCTTTGATTGTGGGGGTTCCTTGCTAAGGTATATGTCCCTAAACACAAATGGAAGAAATTGAGGCCAAAAATTGTAGATACTATTTTCTTGTAAAATCATAGTTACACAAGAGAAAGTGATGCTACCCACTCTGTCTGAAAAGGGGCCACTTTATTCCCCCAAAAAATGCCACAAAATTATTAAGAACTATGACATGGTAAAATTCATTTTGTTCTTTGTATCATATATAAATTTGATGCATATGAACTGGTTGATTTGATTGTTATAGTGGATGATCAAGAAGTTGTTTAAGTTAGTCATAGTCGTGAGCTAGAGTAGCATCAAACACATTGATATAAGTAGTTTCTCTAGGTCCTTTGGTCCGCATGTCCAAATACGATATCAAACTGCAATAACAGGGCAACTAAGAGACTCTATATAAAGCTTGAATTCTTTTCTTAGACCTATCTGATTTTTCATGAGACCTTTTTGATCTACACCTTGCTACCCGCCCTCTGCTTTTACTCACTGAAATGGTATTGTCTTGTTGTTTAGGCCTTGTAAGCAATACATAATCTCCTAGTTAATGGAGGATATATCCAAGATCAGTGTAGCGTGCATGCCTAAAGGCATGACTACGAATAGTATATCTACTGTTCCTCATTGGTCTCCTCCGCCAACAGGGTCAAGACAAATGTGGACATTTCGTTCAACTCAAATAGGGACAATAATAGTTTGATAACATAACATGAATGGATAGGCTATCTTTACAATAAAGCCATAAGGAAAGGTGTTAGAACCCCTAATTAATCTCTCATAATTTCCTTTTGATCTTCCTCCTCTCACAGTCCACCACAACATTGTCAGTTCCCTTGCCTTGGTTTAGTTCCTTGGCTTCAACATCATAAGATGCAGTGACTATCATTCCCATCAACATGGGTGAGCGGTCGAGATATTTTATTGATTAACTTCTCCTCTGGCTACTTCTTAAGGGGATTGCCCTTCTATATTAAGGACATTGATTCCTTCCTATTTAGTGGGGAAGTCTATTCCCTCTCAATCAATGTTCAGAAAGGGACAACTATGATAGTGGACTAGTCATATAGTCGATGGACTCAATTAAAATCATTGGTCCCTTGATCCCGAGGAGTGACCCATTGGTTCACCAAACCCCGACCCAGTGTCACACCTTCTCTAGGTCCGAAGGGATCTAGTGCCCCCGACTCCTCTCAAAATTTCTTCCTTAGATTCGAGCGAGGAATGGTCATTAGTGGACACCTACCACTTTGAACCAGCCTTGGTCTTTCTTATTTAATCCTAATTCCCCGCTTATTCATCATCCAAACTAGTATAAAGGGGATACCCAACCTTCTCTTCTTATGTTTAGGACACGAGCCACATCTCGAAAAGGCAACACAAAGAAAAGGAATTGAATGGGAGAGGTACAAAGTTATTCAACCTTTAGGGAGAGGTAAAAAGTGACTCGAGCAAAGTGAGATGAACGAAATATAAAGAAATAGGCCGGCTCACTTCACGTCAAAGGATTGAGCACTTGCTGAGTTCTTCACAGATTTCCCCTGACTTCTCTCTCCTCTGGTCAGGATGCCAATAACCTCAGATCAGTCTCGTACTCAAATATTGTTTAGTTGCATGTGTGTCTCCTTCATGATGATTTTGGAAAAGTTGTAGAGGAGGTGGTGGAAGTGGACTGAAACATCAGTGGAGGATGTATAAGAAGTCATCTTTTTTCATGTTATATAGAGACAAAGTATGCCTATATATTCTTGATTGTAAAATTTGAAATCTTAGGCATTGAGTTCAATACAACAACAGCTTGTCTGATGTGACTTTCTTTGAGGATGTGTTTCCCATGAAAAATTGGTGTTTCCAAAGAAGTCTCTCAAGAGGATCCAATAATTACAGGCTCCATTCACGAACACATGGAATGTATGACAAATGTGGGGGCGACTCGGAACATATTGTTTTTGAATCTAATGATTCCAAAGAATTAGTTGAAACTAGGAGAAGTAAATGACCTAGGACGTCTAAATATTTTGGAAGCGAGTTTCTCACCTACAATATTGAGGATGATCATGTATCCTTCAAGCAAGTTATGCATTCACCAGAGGCTATATTTGACCAAAGCTGTAATGATGAAAATTAACAAAATTTATCAAGTGGAACTTGGGAATTAGTAGATTTGCCTCTTGGTTTTCATAGTTGTATGAAAATAGATCTTTAAGAACAAACCAAATGCAGACAAAATAATCAATACGTATAAGTCTAGATTGGTTGTTAAGGGATACACACAAAGGGAGGGAATGGATTATTTTGAGACATATTCCCATGTTTCCTGCTTGATTTCGTCTGCTTATTGCACTGACTTTCATTTATGTCTTTCTATCCACTAGATAGATGTGAACCACATTTTTAGAAGGTGATATTCAAGAGGAGATATATGTAAAACAACCTAAGGGTTTTGTGGAACGTAGGAATGCGTTTAAGGTGTGTAAACTTGTTCAATCATAGTATGGATTGAAACGAGTCCCTAAGAAATGGCATGTATGTTTATAATGTGATATAATATTTGGCTTCATTTCTAATGAATTTCATATCTATGTTTACCACAAAGTCATCGGTGATAGGTCCATTATCTTGTTCTTATATGCAAATGATATCTTTCTTTTAGTTTTGTTGAAAGTAGTAAATGAGATGAAGTCATTTTTGTGTAGTTACTTGAGATGAAATATATGGGTATCATTGATGTTATTCTAGGGCCTAAAATCACCAGGGATGGTATTGTTCTATCTCAATCTAACTATGTTGAGAAGATACTAGAGAGTTTTGAGTACACATCACATATACATGTTAAGACAATATGATTCATCCAAGGCCTTGATAAAAAATGATTGTGGTGTTCATGTGTCTCAATCATGATACTCTCATATTATTACAGATTTGATGTATCTTATGAGCTACATAGAAAATATTGTGTTTTCTGTAAGCAAGTTTAGTACATATACAAGTTGTCCCGAACACACCCATGGGGAAGTTCTTGATAAAGTTTTAGGTACATTACATAAACTAGTTCCCTTGGGATGCATTATGAAAAATATCCTATTGTAGTTGAAGGATATAGTGATGCAAGATGGATTGCCATGAACTCTAGGAGTCATGGGGTCTCAGGATATGTATTACTATTGGGTGGAGGTATTGTATCTCAGATATCTAAGAAAAAAACCATATTGTCTTTGTCTACCTTTAAGGTTTAGTTGTGTTGTTTAGATGAAACTGGGTTGGAAGTTTAATGGCTATATGGAATCATGTCTAGTTTGTTGGATCTTAGGGATCTGGGGGGTGAATAGAGATTCAAAACTTGCACAAGAATAGTTAGACCTTCAAATTATATCAACTAGGCACAATTGCTAATAGTGAATTTGATGGCAATAAAAACAAGCATAGCAAGGATGAGAGAGAATGAAATAAGCACTTGAAAAAGCTGTTTTAGAGTGGTTCCACTCTCCAAACTAGGAGAGAGTCAATTCACTAACTAGAGAGTTCAAGCCCTAGGATTTTACAACCTATGTAAACTTATATTCCATTATATGACATAGAATTGACCTTCCTTTTTCGGGACAAGGATACCCAACTTCCCTTTGATGTCAAGGGAGTCAACAACCCTACAACCAAGGTCTTACCTATCCAAGAGCTAGTCTTCTACCTCACCAAGGTCTTACCCACTCTTATAAGAAACTGGATGCCTTCACCAAGGTGATCCTCTTCTTGCAACGAGTCTTCAGCCTTGAAGGATTTACCCACTCAACTCCTTGGATCTTCTGCCTTCTCCTCCTCCTTCACTCAGAGAAGCCCTGTGCACCTTCTTCTATAGCTGAAGAAGCTTTCACCTTCTCCTTCACTTGGACAAGATTTCACCAATCAAGATCTTTGAAGAAAGGGGTTGGGAAAGGAGCAGCTTGAGAGATTTACAAGCATACAATGAGGTAGCTCTCTCACACAAATCCTATCTCACTCATAATAATGAATTGAAGTGTAATCAAGAGAGAGAGAGAGGGGCTCAAGTGGACGGGATGCACTCAACTATATCAAGGATATTGAATTGCATGAAGGAGCAACCTTGGAATGAACTCCAAGAGGTCCTATTTATAGTTGAGGGTGTCCACTAGAGTGTGGGAACACTTATGAACATTTTCTATCCATTTTGAGGGTTACAAAAGATATAGTTTAGAATTTTGGAACTCCCCAATGACTGAATCACTTTTTCTACATTTTCTGTATAGTGCGTTCTGTTGAGTTTCAATAAAGATAAATTGACCTATCACACTATGCGACAAAGCCATTTAAACCATCGACCGAGTTTGTCCTGGTGGCCTTTTCTCTACAGAGGGATCGGTCGAGTTCTATGAGTGTGCAACTCAACCGATCAAGATCATTCTCAAAATCCATTAAGGATCGATTGCGTTTGTAACTCGACTGATGAACAGTCTGTAATGAATTTTACAAAATGTTTTTTAAGTGATCAAATATTCAAATTAAGTGTCCTTGATTTTTTCTCATCTTAGTTACAAGTCATATCATCAATACAAATGATTAAAATTTTTATTTAAGGTGATTTGGAGTGTTTTCCAAAAACGTGCATTTGCATTGCTTTTGACTTGAACCAAAACAAGCTAGGGCTTGTTCAATTTGATCCTTTTCATGTACCTAATGCCTGAAATCAATCTCAAACAAACATATTAGATACATGTGAATGGAATTGTTAAGTCATTATAAAAATATTGATAATGTATAACACTAAGGTCAACATTATCCCCCTTTTTGACAATGACAAACCATTCCTCAACATATTAAAAAGGATATGAAAATTAAACCTTTATCTTTTGAGAAAGGATGTGAGAGTTAAACCTTTTACCTTGTGAATTTTGCAAGGGGATACATGAATGGACAATGTGAATCGCTCCCCCTCAATTCATGCTTACCTAAGCCTACATGGTTAGCCTTTCCACAAATAATAGTAGCACATATACATACTATATGGTCCTCTAGCAAGTCACATGGTAAGTAGATTACTGATAAGAAAAGGATCATATAAGCAATAAAACAATATGGCTGAGGTCACTTACCCCTTTGTCATATCAAAAAGATAGGGAGGTAGAAGAGAAAAGCAACATAGGTCTTCTCCACAAGCAAAAGCTAAAGCAATCAGCCACGTATAGTGTGACACCCATTGCCTTGTTCGATTTGATCCTTTTCATGTACCTAATGCCTGAAATCAATCTCAAACAAACATATTAGATACATGTGAATGGAATGGTTAAATCATTATAAAAATATTGATAATGTATAACACTAAGGTCAACATTATCCCCCTTTTTGACAATGACAAACCATTCCTCAACATATTGAAAATGATATGAAAATTAAACCTTTATCTTTTGAGAAAGGATGTGAGAGTTAAACCTTTTACCTTGTGAATTTTGCAAGGGGATACATGAATGGACAATGTGAATCGCTCCCCCTCAATTCATGCTTACCTAAGCCTGCATGGTTAGCCTTTCCACAAATAATAGTAGCACATATACATACTATATGGTCCTCTAGAAAGTCACATGGTAAGTAGATTACTGATAAGAAAAGGATCATATAAGCAATAAAAAAATATGGCTGAGGTCACTTACCCCTTTGTCATATAAAAAAGACAAGGAGGTAGAACAGAAAAGCAACATAGGTCTTCTCCACAAGCAAAAGCTAAAGCAATCAGCCACATATAGTGTGACACCCATTGCCACACAAAGCGAGATTACTCAAAACAAGCATGGAATTAACACTGATAACCAAATTACCACAAAACAAGGTAAATTAAAACCAATCACATACATGCACTTCAATGTGAATTCATCATGTTTAAAGCCATAAAACTTGTGTCACTTGTTTTTCATTCATGTCAAAAGATGTTACATAACATAGTTCACTGGCCAACTAGCCATAACATGCTACATATGATAACCTATTTACACATACAAATAATGTCTGTGTCACCATCATATAGACCAAAAAACTCAAACCAATGTACAACATCTATAAAACACCCCCAAGGACCTAAGAGAATAGGGACGACGCATAGGAATCTATTACTAGACACTAGCTGCATGTTCATGATCCAACAACTACAACTTCTCTTATAGGCATCTCCAACAACACGATATCTATCTCAACGTTCACGTCCACCTAAAATGTGTGGGAACCTAAGGGATGAGACCAAACATCCCAGTATGAGATATAACTCTACGTCAACATCTATTAAAGCAAAGGTAATCTAAAGGAGATAGATAACATGATTACTAACTGAGCAAATTCAGCTAAACGATATGTATCTAATAGATAGAGCTGATTAATCACTATTAGGTAGTTATCACTGAGCAATAGAACAATTAATAATCGAAGAAGGAATATGAAGAACATATATATTCACTATCAATAAAACTATACAAAATCAAGGCAAGGCATCAACCAATGTTATTCACATTTATCCCTATGCAAATATACTACAAAAATGTATTACATCTTTTATTATGCCCTAAGGAAATGAGGTATACCACTCATGCTCCAACTGGCCACTTCTAAGTCAAAATCAATGCCATACAAGGTCAATGGAAGAGCCAAAATCTACGACCTCTCCAACACCTCATGGTAAGTACATGAGAACACTGCAATGACATAACATATGAGTCAACTGTAAAAAAACATCCTAGCCTACCTTGGTATATAAGTACAACGCTAGTGAAACTGAGATATGACCCACAGTCGCACTCGTGCCAGGGTATGTCCCGCAACCAATCCTATGAATGTATCACAAGTATATACTAATTCACATCATTGAGATACGGACCGTAGCCACACTCCTTCCAGGGTATAGCCCGCAGCCAATCATGTGAATGTGTATACTCAACAGTACATGACTCTGAGCTTCCACAATGGGAAAACCCATTTCACCATCCAACACTAAGACATGAAACTTGAATGGATCTATGGAATAGGGAAACTACATGATTAAGGTTCCACTTGATTAGTTATACCAATTAGGTGTCTTTCAACATCAATCAAGTTACAACGTACAAATCCAAAAAAACTCTACAAGAATTAGAACATAGTACAACTTCAGAAGATTTAAAACATACAAGGTGTCAACTTATCACATCATCACATAGCACTGCCATTCACAAGGCCATCATCACTATCACACAGCCACACAAGGCTATCACCAATGTCACATAACCGTGGGATACCAATCCTTCAATCACATCTTTAGAGGTTATCACCTCAAGTCATGCATAAAGTGTGATGACCCTGGATTTTCTAAAACTTAATGTGATGTGTGACGTCCAAATTGAAACCCTCACCTCAGCGAGGATCCCAATTTAAACACCACACACTAGGCTAAGAAGAAGAAGATTAGAGGAAGTCAGAAGGAAACAATAGTAGCACATGCACATGAACAATAATAAAACCATACAACACATGTTCACCTTTTAACATATAATTACATAATGAATTATTACAACATTTTATATTACATATTGAACAAAAAACTTCTACATATACATGTACTACCACTAAACAACATGATCTAAAGATAGTATGTCCACATGTACATCAGCTCGCCACACAACTCTCAACTATCCATGGTTCTTCCAGAGCACATGTCCACAACCTAAACAGAAGATTACATGTGGTACACGTCAGCACAATAGTCAAGAATATTGTACTGAGTACGCCTATGTGTCTTTTACATACCTCTCATTACTAATCTTGGCAATAAGATAAAATTAATACTTGGCAATAATCAAAGAAATATAACAAAAGCATACTTGAACCAAGATATGCTTATTAACAAAGAGAACACATATTTTAGGCACATTTTCCATTATATCATCCATGCATTGACCACTGAAGGTTGAATGCATTGAAGGCCTTATGATTGAATACCGAAGAGTTGGATCATTTCATAATGTGATCAGACTACCAAAGAGTTGGATCACTTTCAAGTACTTGACTACCAAAGAGTTGAAGTACTTTATTTCCAGCACTTGACTACCAAACGGTTAAAGTGCTTAGATATAATGGAATAAATATATTATGTTTCATGTGTTCATAGGCATAAGTATGGAAAATCAAGCAAGATATCATACAAGAACAATCATTTCATCCAATACCATATGCCAAGTATTTTACTACGCATATAATGCAAGCATATTGTATGATAAGCCAAGTAAGAGGTAATGGTGTACCTTCAAAAGATATACTCTAATCATCATATTCCTGATGTCAACTACCACTCTTGGTCAAACCCTGATTAAGACAAGATCATGTACTAACATCAGATTCCCACCGTCTTAACCCTAATATATCCATTAGGGTTTTACTTAGTCATTAGGATATCTCATTACTACTTGTCTTGTCATTATGGAATTATTTTACTAATGTCATATTCCAGATTATTGCCTCATTAACTGATAATCATGTTTTCCATCATTAGGTGAACATATTAACATTATGTCACATTCACTAGTCAAATTAGGGTTACATCTTATGTATTAAGAGTCATCTTCATATAACATGAATTTTGTGCATCATCGTGATCTCATAAGTAAATCTAAGTTTCCATATACTGATATGATCTTATACTGAATATTCCATCATTTATTGGTCATAAGCGTATTTTCTACATTTTATTTAGGGTTATTAGCCCTAGATAGCTACATTAAGCAGATTACATGTTTTCATATTCCAACATCATCATATCTGACATCAAATGGAGTATACATCATATTTTACAGTTAGTGATGCATTCTCATAATTTTAGGTCTTCATTTGATATTTATTATACATTAAACAAGTATTACACATATTACATGATGTCACTAAGATTTAGGCATCAAACTACTAATATTATGAGTCAAAGTCGTTCTACTCATTTTTTTGAACATTTTGATACCTTATTTGTATTTTTCTGATAACTGTGCTAATTTCTATGATTTATCTAAGATATACATATTTTCTGGGATTTTGAGTTTATAATTACCTCTGGGCCAATCACGGGCCGCCACGTGGCCTGGTGCCTTGGTATCTTGGGTTCATGGTTGGAGCATATGACTTTGGCTTGGGCTGGACCCGGTTGGAGTTTACCAATCGCTCCCTCACGCGATCAGTCCCCAAGCGGGACTCTGTTCCTCTGCAAGGACCCACCGCCACCTGGGCTCTCCTCCGGCAAGCAAAAGGCGTCGATCTTCTCTTCCTTGCGAAGCAAAACCAGTGCCAAAGGCTTCTTTGGACCACCTGCTGCTCCGCCGTCCTCTTAGACTTGCCTCTGGTGGCTCCTGGTTGCGGATCGAGGAGGCCGCCGCCCTGGTTTTGGCTGTAGTGGAGCAAAGAGGCGACCTGCCTCTGCTTATCCTTGTGCCGAACTGAAGCTTCTGAAAGCTTCGCAACACTTTCACAAACTTGCAACTCTTCTTAATTGCCTCTGAGAGCACCTCCATCTACCCTAATCGGACTCCACAGCCTTCTTCATCATTTTGACTTTGTATCCCGTGGAGGTTGAAGTTGGAGGCGAGCTAGCTGGGTCTTTGGGCTCGTCTCACTATAGGGAGTATTTCCCCCCTCATTTCCCTCTCTTCATTTCCTTCTGATCACCTCTCTACCTCCATTCTCCACCTCCTGAATCCGTCTGCTAGCTGCGATGGAGAAAGGGGAGGAATTGGGCTTCTGTTCTCCTTTCACTCTCTACCTCTAGGCACATGTAAGGGGTCGGTCTGATCCTCTCTTCAAGGCACACACATTGCTATGAGTGGAACTGCTCCTCAGCCCACGATCAGTGATGACCACGACATGGAGTATTGCCATCCAGGACCATTTTCTAATCCCATGGTAGAAGAAGGTGGGACAACTGTTAGATCTCATAATACTAGGGTCATAGATAAGCCACATAGCCAATCCATGGCATCTCACAGCCAAGGCTAAAGGGGTTTGTGAGCCATCAAATGATCAGCAACTTAGTCCACAAATCATCAAATATACATATTATTTCTCAAATTTCAAACCTCTAGAACTCCCTCTAGGATACTCCAAATGTCACCAAATTTTAACCATAACTTTACTACCTCTCAAGATACATACTAATAAAATTTGGTGACAAAACTCAGCTATTTGATCATCCAATTAAATACTCCAAAAAGACATGAATTTAGAGATCTTAATCATGATATCAACATCCATCACCATCCAAACTTTACCAGAGCACTTGTAACTCTCAAAATAACTCAACATTCATGAATTCACTTATGTCACTAATTATTTAGGGATTCCAAAAGTTCAGTCTATCACATCCTACACACCTTAAAAGAAATTTCGTCCTCAAAATTAAGCCAAAATCTAGTATTTCACACAAAGCACCTACCAGGTCATCAGACCCAAACACACAATCCCTGCATACACCACATCACATTATTCATCAACATTTTTCATAATCACCATCCTATATAATATAGGATTCACCATGGCATTCACATAGCTATGTCATTCAAGTTCATATCACCTACAAGGTTAGAGATTTATAAACAAGAGAGATAAAACATCGTACATGATAACCTCTCCAAGAAGAGAGATGCAAACATATAACATGGCCCTACAATTAGGGTTAGGGTTTCATTCTATATCTGATTAGGGTTTTGTAGCATAAGCAATCACCAAACCCTAGGTACACCACTTCCCAATTTCTTGGATCACATTAGGGTAAGCCTCATTTCTTAGTTATGATTAGATCATTATCTCAACAACACTAAGCATTACATCATATGAAAACATACCCCCATTCACTATCTCGCACATAGATGACAACCATGCATCATGTTTGTGAATCAATCATCCATCACATGCATGAGTTACAACCCACCATAAAATACATGTCTTGACCACCCTCGTGCATGGTGTCTCGACCATCACTGACAACAAGAACTTGGTCTCAACCAAGATAGAAATTGGGCATCACGACCACCCAACCACATGGCATCGTGACCGAAACAAAATGGGGTGTCGTGACAGCCCAACCGCTTGGTGTCATGATCAAAATGGAAATGAAGCGTCATCAACATGGTGTCACGACCGAAACCACAACTAGGTCATGACCATATATCAACAAGGCGTTGCGGCTAGTACCCAAAACCAAGCATCTCAACCACTCTCAACAAAGAATCCTGACCACAACACAAGTAGGTCTCAACCACCCATCATAGTAGGTGTCACGACCAAAACAAGACATGTATATCGACCAAAGCTAAGGGAAATGTCTCAACCATCAAACCAGATGGAAGGTATCGATAGAAATAAGAACAAGGTAATTACCAAAACAATGCACCCTGGTCGTCACCGAAACACAACACACCATGGTTGCGATCGACACTGAACCATTCACAAGTGACTCGACCCAAGCAACACAAGGCGTCTCGACTCAAAACCAAAAACATGGGTGTATGCCTCAACCAACACACCGAGAGGACATATGTCTCGATCCAAAGACATCAAGGGCAAACACATGTATCGACCATAACAAAGGTCAACCAACAGGAAACCAAGCGTTACCATATTCAATACTTGTGTGTTCATGATCATCAAACCCTAGAACAACATCATGATGATCATCAATCAAGACCACTTAGGAGTGAGAAATCCAAACCTCAATGCATGAGGAAAACATCCAAGGATCCAAGGAAAACATAATGGTTGAACTTAGATCATGGTGATAAAACTAAAGCTCAAGATGCATGTGAGACCATCCTCTCAAGAACACTTAGTGGCGCGCACATAGAATTTAGGGTTTAACAAAAAGAGATAAACCACACTTAATATATCCAAAATAGAACTTAACCTCAAGATACATCAAGGTACATGTTCATCATGCATGTGATCAAACTAAGATCAAAGATAGGGAGAATACCACCATGACACATCCATCTCCAAACTCGAGTACCAAGAATTAGGGTTTTATATTCCAAGCAAACCAAGCATGATTCTAACCATCATTTGAGTTATAGAACATGGTAACATCTACTTTCTTATTAGGATCATGATGTAGAGAGAAACAACAACAAGAAAGCAATAATATGGTGCAAGTAATAGAAGAAGATAGAGGGTTATATAACCCGCCTTAAGGAAGATCAATTCCAAGGATCACAAGCTCCAAGCGCAAGATCACCAAGGTGATGAAGCTCCACCAAAATCTCCACTTCCAGCAACAAGATCACCTAAAGAATAAGAAGACACTAAGGTCAAAGATAACCCAAGAAAAAGGGCAAAAAGCTCTAGGCTGAACCAAAAGAAGAAGTGAGAAAGAGAGAAGGAAACTTCCTCACACTTAGGTCCACCTTGTCAAAACATGGCCTATGATCTTTGTGATGAGGAGTTCACTTCTCAATAATGACCACCATGGAGGATCCATGGTCTAGAGCTAAGAAAATAGAATAAGATGAAGTTGAAGATCTAAAGAAAATGCCATTAAGGAAAGGCATACACTTACCAAGGTTGAAGATGAGCAAGAATCACCACATGAGAGGAATCTGATCACCAAAGCTCCAAGGATCAACTCTCGTTGCTCCACCAAGCTGCAAGGATGAGCAAGCAAGGAAGGAGAAGGACAAGGGCTGAAAAGGGTCACTTGCAAGAAGAGGAGAGGGTCTATATAACAAAGGAGGAGGGAAGTAGGTTGGAGATGAGGTGTCAACACTAAAAGGGCACCATAGGGACACTTTTCCACCCAAGAAACCAACATGAAACCACTTAAACCTTGCATGCATGAGATGGAGATACAACCTATGTTGGGTATAGACCACCCAAAACATGGTTTTGGATGAGACACTCCAAGGGAGGTTAAAACCAAAGCACCGCACAACCTCTCTCGATCGAGACAAATAGATCACCACATACTCAAGGTCGAGAGACACGAGGACAAACTATCTCGACCGAAACCACCTCATGGCCATTAAGGTCGAGAAAACACCACCCAAGGAAGGTGTATTGACCGAGAGACACCAAAAACACACCACATGGTCGAGATAAGGTCGAGACAACCCAACAAAGCACACATGGGTCGAAACCAAGCAAACCCTAGAAACCCTAATCACCACTAAGGGCGTCACCACTCAACCAAGGCTCAAACAAGGAGACCCAAAGCACCACACTCTATATCATGAATCCAAGAGAGAGAAGGAATACTATAGATGTAGAAAATTGCAAGATTTTCCTCACAATTGGATAAATTGCAATTTTACCCAAAATAAGCACACAAAGCACAACCATCATCCAAACAAGCTCAAATTGGAAAATTAAGCTCTCCACAAGCCATAAAAGCATCTAAAATGATTAGATTAAGGTTCTATGCACTTAATCAAGCCATAAAAAATAGAGTTAGCCCAAAACCCAGGTTAGGGGCCTTACATATAGCACACACCAAACAGAGACAAAGGACAGAGAAACAAGCAACTAGTGTCATAATCAAAATATGGGATAACATACCACCAAATCATAAGATGTAGTCAACAAAATAGTTATGGTACATAAGATTAATATTAAAACACTAAACATGTTTTCAGCGAACAAGCCACAAACCAATGATAAAATAGCAAGATGATAAGATAGTATGCCTCAGATACAATGCCCAAATGTCTTAGTACAAAATATTCTAGAAAATAGATATGCTCAGCCCCTAAAGATGAAAGAACTAAAACATATAAATATATCTATGCTATCTATGTCAACATGATCATCATCAACATCATCATCGGCTTCAGGCTCATAGTCCTCGTCACCAACTGAAGGTGTAGCAGAAACAACAACATCTTCACCATCATATCCAGAGGAACCAATGAAGCCATCATCAGAACTATCCTCAGATCCATCATCATCGGTGCCCTCAACATCATCATCAACATCCTCAATATCCTGGTCAGGCATCTCCTCATCAACAAGAGGACCAAAACCATGACTGAGCCATATGGCATTCTGCTCAACCCATGACATGCCATAAGCATGTAGCTCATTTTCTTGATCAAAGGAGGGATAAAAACTCCCAAGGCTAGCAAGCAAGGTGGCAGTAGAACCAACAGGAAAATCCAGTGGAGGAAGCACACTAGGGGCAAAAATAGGTCCATGATCAGCAACATGTGTGGCAACAGAAGTAGCATGTGGAGGAGCTGAGTAGAAGTGGCTGTATGCATAAGAGGCATAATCATCGCCTGGGTATGGTTGTTAGGAGGGGTAGGGATGGCTATAGGATAGGTTCATGGTAGACATGATCTGGCATAGGTCCTGGTGGAGGTGATCCCAAACCTAAAGGTTATACGCCTGCTGGTGTATCATGTAACCCATAAGGGCTTCATTCGATACCAAGAAATAGGCGTGATCAGGTCGGGGTGGTGGTGGAGGTGGAGGTGCCTGGGTGGAGGTAGATGTGGAGGTTCGAAGTGTGGTAGAAGAGGTAGGAACGAATGTTTTCTTGATTGTAGTCTCATTGATGCAAAAACCTTTTTGACTTACTTTGTAATGAAGATCATGAAAAAGAGACTTCTGTGTGGAAAAAGCAAAGAGACCACAAATCAAGGAAGGTACGGAGGGTGGGTACCACGGGTGTTCTTCCCAGAGTCAAATAGGTCATGTGGTGTAGAATGTATCTAGACTACTTGACTCCTATGATCTTCAAAAGATAGTACATGATCACAATGGTGTTCTCTAAATTTTTTGTTTGATTCTTCTTTGGTTGAACATTGTAGTTAACTACCAATGCAATCAGATAGTTTTTGAAAGACAGGGAAGCAGATGCCAAGGTTGACTTCTTCATATAGGGAACATTAGGCTTCTTTAAAAACTTGTGAATATGAGGGAGAGTAAGTTCAAAGCTTTTGTAGAATGCCTTGGGGTTGAGCAGGTCATAGTAATCTACCCTCCATGTGTCAATAACCCCAGTTCCATTGAAATAGACATTGAAGGAATCCTTAGAGATGGTAAATTTTCTACCGAAAATCATGGAAGTTAGAATAACCTGACTATTAGGCAGAGGCAATATTGTATCATAGTTTCATTTGAGATTCACATAGAAATCATGAACTCCCTCAGTGCTAGTTATGGAATTTTGGAAGCACCGACGTTCTATGCACAAAGAACCTAGGTGATGGGAAGAAAACAACTCCACAACCTCCTTAATTTCTATCATCGTAGTGAGACAAGGCTCAAACAAAGCTTTGAATGGGAAAGGGTTCCTAGGAAGGAGCTCTTGATAGTGATTTAAAGCTTCATAGGAGACAAAGGAGGTACCATCAAAGGATAGGAGGTGAAGAATAGATGAAGATGAAGGTGCTGCACCTAGGACAACTCTCTTCCTATGATTGGATGCCATAGATACAAATGGAGAGGCACAAGCAATTGAAAGAAAGAGAAAACCTCACCAACAGGTCGTCTAGCAACCTAGATGGGTGAGGGAAGAGGCAAGGAAGAGTAAACTACACAAGGGAGAGGATGTGCGAACCTAGGGTTGGAGGCCAATAAGGCTGGAGGTTAGGATCGGTCAACTTTTCTCTAGTCGCGAGGGAGATAATCAACCAAAAGCCTTTTTGAGTTTGGTCCAGCCTGACGGTCGGTCAAGTTCTAAGATTTGGAAACTCAACTGATCTTGTGTTTTTCACATGACCTCAGCCAGGGATCGGCCAAGTTGGGAATTTGACCGATCAACAGTCTATCCAAAAAGATGAAATTTTAATTACTAGACTCTAGGGCGATAATTGAATTTATTTCTTTAGCCTATTATGTATTATATATATATTAAGGCACATTTCACTCATCATAGGGTACTAATTTGTGATAAAACATTTGTTTGTGAAAAAATACCCAAAACAAGAGAAACAAGGCATATAAACAAGACAAATATAGCACATAGCAAGCAAGAGATGATTAATTTTAAGTAAGAAACATATAGGTAAGAGAACAACTAGCTAGAAGGCATGTCTATATCATCAAGAGAAGTTATAAGTAGTTTTGACCTAATAAAAGCAAATTGATCTCTAGCTAGAGGTTTAGTGAAAATGTCCGCAAGACGATTCTTTGTATCTAAATGAGTGATATAACTGTCCTTCTTGGCAATGTGGTCATGAAGAAAATGACAAACCGCTATATGTTTAGATCTACTATGCAATATAGGATTGTAAGACATGTTAATTGCACTAGTATTATCACAATAGATAGGAGAAGCATCAACATAAATGTTAAAGTCTTAGAGCATTTGCTTCATCCATAGGACTTGGGAACAACAACTTCCAACTGCAATGTATTCAACCTCGATAGTTGAAAGAGCCACATTGATTTGTTTTGTAGAGAACCAAGAAACTAGGCATGGTCCTAGGAAGAAGCAAGTGCCACTTGTGCACTTTCTATCAATCAAACAACCTGCTTAATCAACATCACTATGAGTAGTAAGAGTAAAGTCCCTTGACTTAGGATACCATGGTCCAAAATTTGGGGTTTTGGCTTGATACCTCAAAACCCTCTTAACCGCTATAAGATGTGATTTCCGAGGACTTGATTGAAAGTGAGCGCACAAGCCAACACTAACCATTATATTAGGTTTAGAGGTAGTTAAATAAAGTAAACTTCCAATCATACCTCTATAGAGCTTCTCATCTACCTTTTCTCCTTGCTCATCTCTAACAAGATTGGCAGTGTTTGACATAGGGGTGTCCATTATCTTGGTGTTCTCCATCCCAAAGCACTTTAGTAGTTCATTGGTGTACTTGCCTTAGTTGATCAAGCTCCCATCTTTCATTTGTTTGATTTGAAACCCAAGGAAAAAAGTAAGATCCCCCATCATATTCATATTGAACTCACTCTGCATAAGAGCACTAAAATCCTTACAAAGATCAAGGTCCGTTCCACCAAAGATAATATCATCAATGTAAATCTGAATAATCAAGAAATTGCTAGAAGTGTGTTTTAGAAACAAGGTAGAATTGAATTTTCCCATGATATAGACATTATCTATCAAAAAGTTCTGTAGTTTCTCATACCAAGCTCGAGGAGCTTGTTTGAGATCATAGATAGATTTTTATAACAAATAAACATGGTTAGGCAAATTATCGTGTTCAAAGCCTGGAGGTTGAGCAACATATACTTCCTCCTCGATTGTACCATTCAAAAATGCACTTTTAACATCTATTTGATAAAACAGAAAATTATTATGACTAGCAAAAGCAAGCAACATTCTAATTGACTAAAGTCTAACTATATGTGCATATGTTTCATCAAAATGAATACCTTCCTACTGATTGTAGCCCTGAGCAACTAATCTTGCTTATTTCTTACCACTTTTCTAGTTTCATCAAGCTTGTTGCGGTAGACCCATTTGGTGCCAATGATCTTTCTATCACTTGGTCTTGGCACTAGAGTCCATACTCGGTTCTTCTGAAACTATTCCAAAGCTTCTTACATGGCAAAGATCTATTCATCATTCTTGAGAGCTTCTTTGACATCTTTTGGCTCAATCTGAGAGATGAAGGTGTTGTTGTTGGGTTTTGTGGAGAAAACATGCGCGGCAGAAGCAACAAAAATCCACGCAACCCGAAATAGGATCTTGTCGACAACAGCATATTTGGATGGAGTGTTTGTGGGATATACCTTATCACGGAGCAAGTCCATCGATGTCCCGCTACACGACAGTACAACACTGCTGACCTACACGGATGGAAATTATCTCCCGTTCGCTGTCGCAGGAAGATCTGGCGGCGCTCCTGTGCGATGATGTGCGCCGCTCGTAACGCGCACAGATCGTCGTCGTATCCACCGAACGCAGGCGTCTCAGCGTCTGCGTCTCTACTTCATCCACACAGATGGACTGGAACTCCACGTCACGCTTCCTAAGCCGGTGGGAAGGAGTCGTGTCTGTGCGGCGACGTGCTAGCGGTGCGTTGCTATCCTTCCTCTCCTAAGGACAGTGACAACTAGGGTTTACATGCGTGAGCGTAAACTAAAAGCGTCTCTCGATATCTTATATAGATATCAGCGATCAATCCTCCTTTAAATAGGATACGAAGGGAAGTAGGGTTTCCTAAACCCATCGGTAAACAGAAACATTACGTTAATTAAAAATTAATTAGAATATTCTGGAATTCATTAATTAACCAAATAATCATATTAATTGATTAATTAATATCCGACTCCATGCAATTGCTTGGGATGTCTCTATGGGCATATATATACCAACAGACTCCCACTTGCACTTAGAGCCAATCACTCCAATATTATTCTAATCCATTACATAAACATTTTAGTAATCAATGTGATTCAGAGAAATTCCAATCAAATCCATAATTATACTCCTATTCCAACACATCCTATGCGTGTGACCCGGTAGGCTCCAAATTACGTTGGCAGTGATATCCATAATCATATTATGATTTCACAAGCAATGATTGGTATCTAGCAAGACTTCATTGCTACCCAAGTAATTGCAGAAGTTGGAGAACAACTTAACCTATCATTCATGACTGGTGTTACAATGATTGTATAGTTCCCTTATCGCTGATATCCTGATTGAACTGGAGTCATGGAACTGTTATCCTCTTTAGTGTTCAATCCATGTTCCTTGAACTAGATTAGACTGTCTGAGATATATGTAAGCTCAATATCACATATTGACTCACATCAACATGGCCATGCATTTCTCAGTCTTGCTTATCAAGTGGCTGGAATATCAAACTCCCGTAGGAGGGACAAATTCCATCTACATCACTCACAGTCATCCCCATGTGTCACAGTGCACCCAAGCACCATCTTTATGGCAATCCTTATTTAGGACCACGGTGAATGATGTCAAAGTACACTGAACGACATGTGATAAGTGTAGTGACTTCAGGTCTAAGAACCACAATCACCACCATCATTATGAGATGTGACTCTAACTACCAATCATGGTATCCATGTGTCACTCTCAAGGTGGGTCTATCTGATACACTATTCTCTAACAAGTATCTATGTATTTGGTTTAATATCTCCATATCATGGATAATGAGATTCTTCCATCAACCAACATACATTCTAATCTTATGTGTTATTGATGTCTATGGATATTTCTACAATAACAACCGATTAGGGACAAAACAAGAATACATACTCTTAGAATACATATGATCTCACTGTTCAGGTCATCAACCCAAAGACATATGTCATTGAGTATATTATTCTATAAACATCTATAAGTTTTATGGTCATCTCACAATATAAAACACAAACATATAGATTGGAAACTTGCCTTTATTGATATGATCAATGTAGTATTACAAATCATTTACATAGTATCCCATTACAATCATCGAATGATAGTCTCTATGGGCATACATACCAACAGATTCCCACTTGCACTTATACCCAATCACTCATAAATATCAATCCAAGTGATCGAACATGTCCGTCATGTTTCTGCTGTGAAAGTGCTTTTGTGAGCGGGTCAGCCACATTGCTTTCTGTAGGTACTCTGCAAATCTTCACATCTCCTCGTTGTACGATCTCTCGTATGAGATGGAACCGTCATAGAATATGTTTGGAACGTTGGTGCGATCTTGGTTCTTTAGCCTGTGAAATTGCTCTGTTGTTGTCACAAAACAACTCAATTGCATCACTAGCGCTTGGAACCACTCCAAGTTCAGAAATGAACTTCTTGATCCACACAACTTCCTTTGCAACATTAGATGCGGCAATGTATTCGACCTCTGTTGTAGAATCTGCAACTGTCTCTTTCTTGGAACTCTTCTAGCTCACAACTCCGTTGTTTAGGCAAAACACAAATCCATATTGCGATCTGTAGTCATCTTTGTCAGTTTGGAAGCTAGCATCAGTGTAACCCTTTACCACGAGCTCTTCCTCACCACCATATACTAAGAATTGATCCTTAGTCCTTCTCAAGTACTTTAGGATGTTCTTTACGGCTGTCCAGTGACATTCACCTGGATCTGACTGATACCGGCTCGTCATGCTCAAAGCATACGACACATCAGGATGAGTACATAACATCACGTACATGATAGATCCAATTACTGATGCATATGGAATCTTACTCATGCGTTCCCGTTCATCACATGAACTAGGACATTGGGATTTAGAGATCATAACCCCATGGGACATGGGCAAGTTACCTCTCTTAGAACCCTCCATGCTAAACCTCTTTAGCACCTTATCAATGTATGTGCTCTGGCTTAGGCCTAGAAGCCTTCTAGATCTATCTCTATAGATTTTGATCCCAAGTATATAGGATGCTTCACCTAAATCCTTCATAGAGAAAGTCTTCCCTAACCAACCTTTTACTGTCTGAAGAGTAGGGATGTCATTTCCCATCAATAGTATGTCATCCACATACAATATGTGAAATATGATTGTGCTCCCACTAACCCTTTTGTAAACATAAGGTTCATCTTCATTTTGACTAAAGCCAAACTTTTTGACTACTTCATCAAAACATAGATTCCAGCTCCGAGATGCTTGTTTCAATCCATAGATTGACCTTTGTAGCTTATAGACTTTATTGGCTTCCTTTAGATTGATAAAACCCTCAGGTTGTGTCATGTACACATCCTCGAGTAAATTCCCATTAAGGAATGCTATTTTAACATCCATCTGCCAAATCTCATAGTCATGATAAGCTGCAATGGCAAGCATGATCCTGATGGATTTAACCATGGCAACTGGTGAGAAGGTCTCATCATAATCAACACCTTGAATTTGACAGAATCCTTTCACAACCAATCTACCTTTATAGGTTTGAACATTTCCATCAATGTTAGTCTTCTTCTTGAAGATCCACTTGCACCCTATGGGTTTTACCCCTTCGGGTGGATCCACCAAGGTCCATACCTTGTTGGTGTACATGGATTCCATCTCAGATCTCATGGCTTCGAGCCATTTCTCAGATTCTAGTCCCTTAATATCTTCTAGATAGGAAGTTGGCTCATCTTCTATGCCCAATTCGTCATTGTCTTGAGTCACGAGAAATCCAAATCTCTCAGGCTCAAGTCATGTCCTACTAGACCTATGAGGTTCCTGTGTTACATTTGGAACTTGAAATTCCACAACAACTTGTGAGTCTTCATGTTCCTTATGTACCTCCTCAGGTTCTCTGCTTTCTTATTGGTCTCGAACTTCTTCAAGCTCTACATTCCTCCCACTAATTCCTTTGGAAATAAATTCCTTTTCAATATATACAACAATCCTAGCAACAAACACTTTATTGTTAGTTGGTGTGTAGAAGTAGTATCCCCGAGTTTCCTTAGAGTATCCAACAAAATAGCATTTTTCCGATTTGGGTCCAAGCTTTTCAGGAAATTGTTTCCTAACATAAGCTTCACATCCCCAAATCTTCAAAATAGACAAATTGGGACGATTCCCATTCCATATCTCATATGGTGTTTTTTGAACCGATTTGGAAGGTACACAGTTAAGTGTAAACGCTGTAGTTTCAAGAGCATATCCCCAGAACAATATTGGAAGTTCGGCTGAACTCAACATTGATCGTACCATGTCTAATAATGTACGATTCCTTCTTTATGACACACCATTATGTTGCGGTGTACCAGGTGGAGTCCATTGTGATACAATACCACAGTCTCTCAGAAGGTCCTCAAACTCTTGGCTTAAGTATTCACCACCTTGATCTGAACGGAGTGCTTTAATACTCTTACCAAGTTGCTTCTCTACTTCATTCATGAAAGTCTTGAACATTTCAAGAGTTACTGACTTGTGTTTCATAAGATATACATAACCATACCTACTGAGGTCATCAGTGAAGGTAATGAAGTATTGATAGCCTCCTCTAGCATTTAATCTAAAAGGTCCACATACATCAGTATGTATGAGCCCTAGCAGATCACTAGCTCTCTCACTGTGTCCAGTGAAAGGAGTCTTGGTCGTCTTCCCTAATAAACATGCCTCACATGTCTCTAATGATTCAAAATCAAAAGAGTCTAGATAACCATCCTTATGGAGTCTAGATATGCGCTTCTCGTTTATGTGACCAAGACGACAATGCCATAAGAATGTTTTGTTTGAGTTGTAAAGTTTTAACCTTTTAGTATTTACGTTGTATACGCTAATATCAAGTTCTAACAAGTAGATACCATAATACATAGGGGCATTGCCATAAAAGATCTCATCTTTAGAAATAGAAATAATTCCATTCTTAATGTGAAATTCAAACCCACTCTTGTCCATACAAGATACAGAAATAATATTTCTATTAATGGTATGTACATAATAGAAATTCTCTAATTCTATTACAAGGCCCGTAGGCAACGATAAACTAATAACTCCAACTGTGGTGGCAGCAACTCTTGCTCCATTAGCGACCCATAGCTCGACTTGGCCCTTTCATAAAGGCTTACTTCTTATCAGATCCTACATATTAGAACATATGTGAGATCCAAATCCGGTATCCAGTACCCATGATGAAGAAGTATTTAAGTTTATCTCAATAACGTATATACCTAAAGTGGAGATCTCTATCCCCTGCTTCTTCTTCCTCAGTTCCTCCAGGTAGAGAGGACAATTTCTTTTCCAATGTCCAGCCTGGTGACAATGGTGACAACTGCCTTCTTTGGAGATCCCACCTTTAGCTTTGAGCGCGGATGACTTTGGCTTCTGCCCGACCTTAGAACCTTTCTTAGCCTTGCCTTTGCCTTTTGACTTTCCCTTTGCCTTGTTGATCATCATCACAGACTTGGGCTTGTCTTTCTTCATCTGTGCTTCAGCTGTCCTCAACATGCCCAACAATTCTGACAACGACTTGTCAAAATTGTTCATGTTGTAGTTCATGAAAAAATGATTATATGATTCAGGAAACGATTGTAGAATCACATCAGTGGCCAACTCTTGACCTAGGGGAAAACCCATCTTGGATAAGCTTTCCACATACCCAATTAAAGTGAGTATATGGGTGCCAACTGAGTCCCCTTCTTTCATCTTGCTCCTGAACAAAGCCTTTGAGACATCTTATCTCTCCTGTCTTGCTTGATGTTGATACATGTTCTTGAGATGTGTTACCATCTCCATGACATTCATGTTCTCATGCTGCTCTTGCAACTCATAGTTCATTGAGCACAACACCAGGCACTTGACATCCATGACATCATCAAGGAGCTTCTTGTAAGCATCCTTTTCATCCTTGGGCACATTTACGGCGGGTTCCGCTGGCTTTGGTGTTTCAAGGACATAGAGCTTACACTCATGTGTGAGAACAATTCTCAGCATCCTAAACCAGTTTTGAAAGTTGGTTTCGGTAAGTTTGTCCTTCTCAAGGACCGATCACAATGAGAAAGTGTGAGTGTTGTTTGCCATTTGATTGCTACAAAAGAAAAATTTGTATTTAGTCCAAAACATTTTGACTTTTAAAGATTTGATAAATGAGATTAATTAGGCCTTTAATTAATTAAGCTCCCACTATTTTATTCAAATTGATAGCCCTCATTATCAACTCGGAAGATTACAACGCATAACCTTCTAGTGAGCCAAGACCCAAAATAATTGGATCAATGCC
Source organism: Alisma plantago-aquatica (assembly GCA_963693085.1). Classification (NCBI taxonomy): domain Eukaryota; kingdom Viridiplantae; phylum Streptophyta; class Magnoliopsida; order Alismatales; family Alismataceae; genus Alisma; species Alisma plantago-aquatica. The sequence goes on along the minus strand of OY856413.1, from coordinate 882,310,797 downwards.
CAACCAACGCCAGCGTCAAAGACCAAATACTAAGGTAGGCAACTTTTGCCAATTGCATCATATGCAACTCTTGGATAGATGATCATGCACAACTCCTTGCCATGATGCATCTGTGTTCCTCTAGGTACTTGATCCTATCAAGGTTCCCTAGTTAAGTCCAACCCATAAGCCAACATGATGAGTGTGCACCCTGTGGAGGCAGACCCACACACCCACCATCACACTTCCAGGAGATAGACAGTGTACCACACGGAGGCGTGCCCACACATAGTCGATCAAGCTTTTCATGTGTGTTTCTTTATGGAAGGCAACTAAAACTATTATTAATTGAGGGGTTTTATTAATAAATATACATATCCAAACACCACATACTTATAGTATGTATCATATACTACTATATCCACAACCACAAATGATAGACATGCAATCACAAACACAAATACATCAGTTATGGCCATACTATTGTAATCCTTTGGAGCAAAAAAGGATTACGGTCCACCTATGGTCTTATGCATCTCATGCAACACCTGTGAATCAACATGTAAGACTGCAATGATCAACGTTACAATGAACAACTTCATGGATGCTTCGTGAGGTTGAAACTTCAAGTTGCTTCTTGGAATTGGATCTTCTTGTTGCTTCTCCATGGACGCTCCTTGGAGTTGGATCTTCATGTTCCTTCTTGGAATTAGATCTTCATGGTGCTTCTCCATGGACACTCCTTGGAGTTGGATCTTCAAGTGGCCTCCTTACATCAAGTTTACAAAGACTAAAACTAATCCTATCTTTTATTACATCATATGATTACAAATATAAAAGAAAAGATTTAATTACACTTTGAAATAAGAGATGAGGCTCGGCTTGCAAGCCGAATACTTTATACAAAGGATCCATATGCAACCATTATACATCCATAACATTCACAAACAAACATATCCATAAGATTGACATCCACATTCATTCACAACATTCACAAAAGGGGATACTAGGCCATAACCGTGCATGCACTCACCACATAAAACAGATTTTAAAGGCGACGTGTATGCTATCATAGGTATATATACATATACGTATATACATATTAAAATTACAGTACTTTTAATGTGGGACATTCCCCATTAAATAAAATTTTGACTCCCACACAGACTATGCAGGGTACACATGGTCTATGAAATTTTCCTTCTGTGCACTTAGGAAAATCAATATTTTCCATAGTCGATCCCGTCCAAAATGTCAAAAACAATAGCATGCGACGTATGTGGAATTAGGTTTAGATTTTCACATTAGCAGTTTTAATTCGCATCGTATGCAACATAAAAATAGTATACAATGATTCGATCATATCAAAATGAATCTAAATACGCCGTAGATCGATGCTGCTCTGATACCACTGTTGGGTTTTGTGGAGAAAACATGCGTGGCAGAAGAAACAAAATCCACGCAACCCGAGACATGATCTCGTCGACAACATCGTATTTGGAAGGAATGTTTGCGGGATATACCTTATCGCGGAGCAAGTCCGGTGATGTCCTGCTACATGACGATGCAACGCTGCTGACCTACACAGACGGAACTTCTCTCTCGTTCGCTGTCGCAGGAAGATCTGGCGGTGCTCTTGTGCGATGATGTGCGCTACTCGTAACGTGCACGGATGGTCATCATGTCCACCGAACGCAGGCGTCTCAGCGTCTGCGTCTCTACTTCGTCCACGCGGATGGACTGGAACTCCACGTCGCACTTCCTAAGTCGGCGGGAAGGAGTCGTGTCTGTGCGGCGATGTGCTAGCGGCGTGTTGCTCTCCTTCCTCTCCTAAGGATGGTGACGGCTAGGGTTTACATGCGTGAGTGTAAACTAAAAGCGTCTCTCGATATCTTATATAGATATTGGCCGTTAATCCTCCTTTAAATAGGATACGAAGGGAAGTAGGGTTTCCTAAACCCATCGAAAAACAGAAACGTTGCGTTAATTAAACTGCTCGTGGATTAATTAGAATATTTTGGAATTCATTAATTAACCAAATAATCATATTAATTGATTAATTAATATCCGACTCCATGCAATCGCTTGGGATGGATCTATGGGCATATATATACCAACAATTGTCTACTTGTTCTTTGTTATAGGAAGCCTCGGTCTTCACACTTCCCTCTGATTATCTCTTTAGGATGATGCTTTGCAAAGTGGGGGGTTGGATCCTTATTTTCTTGTTCTTTTTCTTCTTAATCACCTAACACCTCTTTTTCTTTATCAATAATGTTGAGTTCTTTTAAGTGAGGAATCACCTCATCTGCAACATCATCATTAACAACATTCTTAGAAATAGAGAGGTTAGTCTCAAAAAATCTAAGATTGATAGATTCTTCTACTTTACTCAATTCAATGTAAAATACCCTATAAGTCTTGCTAGTAGTGCTATAGCCAAGAAAGAAAGCCTTGTAAGCCTTTAGATCAAACTTGTCGAGGGAATCCTTGGTGTTCAAAACAAAACAAGGACAACCAAAAATATGAAAGAAATCAATGGAGGGTTTTCTATCACGCCATAGCTCATAGGGGTTTTTCTTCAAAGAAGTATGAGTAAAAACTTGGTTTTTCACAAAACATGAAGTACTAACGGCTTCTTCCCAAAAATTCTTTGGATTATCATACTCTAGAAGCATAGTCCTAGCCATTTCCTGTAGTGACCTATTATTTCTATCTACAACCCCATTTTGTTGAGGTGTTCAAGGTGAAGAAAAGTTATGTGCATAGCTAGATTCCTCACAAAACTGTTCAAACAAATCATTTTCAAACTCTCCCCCATGATCACTATGGATAGACATGACCCGATGAGAAGATTTGTTTTCAACTCATTTGCAAAAAGTCAAGAAAACATAAAGAGTAACACTTTTTGAAACAAGAAAGAAGGTTCAAGTATATCTAGAAAAATCATCGACAATCACAATACAATACTTGGTACCATGAAGCGATTGCAAATGCATTGACCCAAATAGATCAATGTGAAGAAGCCCAAGAACTCTTTTGGTGCAAGGACTCCTTTGGATTTGAAGTAAGACTTGGTTTTCTTTCCTTGGGTATAGGGTTGGCATTCCTCATCCTTTTCAAAATCCAATTTAGGAAGTCCCTTCACCAAATCCTTTTTTCTCAACTTCTTCATTTGATGCATATTTACACGACCAAGCCTACGGTGCACAAAGAAATATCATTCAAATTAGCAACAAGACATCTACCGACAATAGTCTTAACATTGTAGGACAAAGAATCTAGAAGCAAGCATTCATGTGAGGTAAAAGGAACATGATACCTATTACCACAAAGTTGACTAACACTTATTAAATTGTGATGTAGGCCATCCACAATAAGTACATTATTGATGCATAGTGAATCACTTACATCACCCTCACCTATCACCTTACCCTTTTTGTCATCACCAAATGTAACCAACCCTCCTTTCTTCTTTGTGAATTTTTTGAAATGGCTAATTTCACTGTTCATGTGCTTTGAGCATCCACTATCAACAATCCATTTTTCTTTTACCTCTAGAAAGGAAGATGTCAATTCCTAACTCAAACTTTGGAATCGGGTGTTAGCTTGGGGACCCATTTCATCTTTGGGTTGGCCCCCATTCTCTCTATACGGACAATAAGTAGAGTAATGGTCATCACTCTTGAAATGCACACAAACCATAGGGTTCTTAGAGCCAGAGGACTCTCCATGGAAGATAGGAGCCCCCTTGCTCTTTTTCTTACCCTTGCCCTTACTCTTGCTCTTTGGAGCTCCCCCTACATATACCAAACCACTTCTACCATCTTGTTTGGTAGAGTGATCTAGAACTTCATATAGGGACTTCTTCCCTTTGAGGAATTTCTATAAGGAAGCTCTTAGTTTGTGATCATCATCACTAAGAGATGATAGAAGATAAGATAGCAATATCATCTTGTGCATGAAGTAAGTCGGCCTCCAAACAGAGGGCTTTAATAAGATAGAACTATTTTTCAAAAGGAAGACTAGAAACTTCATGACTAGATAATAAATGTCTAGAAGAAAGATCATTAACTTGAGAAAGCAATCTACAATTTTCATTTATAAGCATGACAACCTCATAAAGATAAATTCTATTCTCATTATTAGTAGCATCACAAACAAGCATAAGATCAAAATTTTTAGTTTTAAGTAAAGCAAGCTCATATATTAGGGCTTGGTTTTCTTCCTTAAGACCATTTATATTCTTAAGGTAGATCCCATTCTCTACAATTGTATCGGAGCTCAAGGTCAAGAAACTGCCCTTGCAAGGAATCAATGGTATCAAGATGCAACTTCTAATTTTGATCAAGAATATCTATTTTAGCATACAAATCATCAATGATCTTTCCCAACCTTTTCTTTTTAGACTTGCATTCAACATAAGATGAACGAGAAGCATTTAACATATCAATAAGAGTTTCTTTGGATAACTCATGCAAGCTTACCTCACTTAGCTCACTTAACTCACTAATGTCTTCACTTGTGGAGGCCATGAGTGCAAGATGTCATTCTCCTTCATTGGAGCTTGAGCCACCTGAAGAGGATTGTTCCCAAGCTGTGTGAGATACATCCTTGCTCCTCTCCTTCTTATCCTTCCTCTTGTACTTGGCTTCCTTCTTGTAGTTATCCTTCTTCTTGTGGCTGCTCTTGTGGTAAGCCTTCTTGGTCTTTGGGCATTCATTCTTGTAATGCCGCTTTTATCCACATTCATAGCATCTAGGAGTCAAGGATGAGGAAGACTTTCCCTTGAAGTGCTTTACCTTGGAGTAGTTTACTTCATGATCTCTAGGGCAATCATCTTCACTTGAGGAGGGTAGAGAGGACCGAAAAGCAAGTTGTTGTTGGAGAATCATTGCCTCCACTTGAGCTTTGAAGGCATTGTGTTTGATCTTATTTGATTCCTTATCCTCTTGCTTGTCATATTCTTCTTGCTTGTCAATCCTTTGTTCATGAGCTTGAAGGTTTCCGATGAGCTCCTTGGTGGGTTAAGTCACCAAGACTTTTAACTTCTTCAATTAAGTCACCTTGGGTCCCCATATCTTGGAAGGAGACCTTAGGATCTTGGAGTTGGAAGCCCCTCTATCCAAGGTGTGACCCAAAGAAGCCAGCCCATTGATGATGGTGTTGAGACTTGTGTACATCTCGGTAACTCTTTCCTTCTTGCCCATCTTGAAGTTCTCAAGGAGTCCATTGAGCATGTAGATTTTTGACTATTTGACTTGTTGTGTGCCTTCATAGGTAATGAACAACTTGTTTTAAATCTCATTGGATGTGTCCCAAGTTGAGATTCGATTGAACTCGAAGGGGGCGAGGGCAGCACAAATGATGCTTATCACCTTGGCATTGAGCTGTGCCTTCTTGAGTGTAGCCTCATCCCAAGTAGCTACAACACTTGTTGGCTCCTTGTAGGGTGCAATAATCACCTTCCAAATGTCATAATTCATTCCTTGAAGGTAGAACTGCATCTGACATTTCTAATAGAAAAAATGGGTGCCGTTGAAGATCGGGGGTCTCATAGAGAAGCATCCCTCTAGGTTGAGGGACCCAAGTAAGTTGTCACCCATCTTCTCATTTCGTGGGAGATGTGATAAAAGAAGACCATGTCTCTGATACCACTTGTTAGATCTTAGGGCTGTAGAGGGGGGGGGGTAAATAGAGCTTCAAAACTTGCATAAGAATAGTTAGACCTTCAAATTATATCAACTAGGCACAATTTCTAATAGTGAATTTGACGACAGTCTAAACAAGCATAGCAAGGATGAGAGAGAATGAAACAAGCACTTGAACAAGCTATTTTAGAATGGTTCCACTCTCTAAATTAGGAGAGAGTCAGTCCACTACCTAGAGAGGTCAAGCCCTAGGATTTTTTTGGGTCGATCAAAACTCCTGTTGATTTTTTTTCTTTCATTTATCTTTTGTAAGAATTTACAATGCTTGTTAGTTCCAAGAAGGGAACCAACTAAAAGAAGAGAAAGCTATACAGTATTAGGAATCTCAGAGAGTAAAGGACAAAAAATCCCTCATCCAAAGGATCAAGACATCATAAGGAGTAATTATAGCCAGGCATCGTAAGACTCTCACAAACCCAATAGGACACACAACATCATCAAGCCAGTTCAACCAAACCAGCTGACATCAAGAACAACATCAAGGTTGCAGTCAGAAGGCCAAGCGTATCCTAAAGAAGAGTGAGAGGGGAGCGTTGACATCCAAGAAGGATGGCTCAACCATCACAAGCATCACCACAGAGGACGAATAATCCAGCAGCAGCAAACCATCGAGACAAAGCAGACCACCCAGTAAGAACAAAAAAGTTTCAGGCACATCAGCAGGAGTGAGAGGGGAGCGTCGACATCCAAGAAGGATGGGGAATCGAACATCACAAAACCACCACAAAGAAGATACAAAACCATCAACACCATCAACCTCAACTAGGCCATCCATAGCAAGAAAGGGTCCAAGCAACCAGTAGCACAAAAATAGTATCTTCAGCACGACAAGATGGATGGCATCGACCACCAACAACAACCAAACAACAAGACGTACAACATCATCATGCCAGCTCAACCAAACCAACAGACATCAAGAACAGTAGCAAAGGTTGCAGTCAGAAGGCCAAGAATAACCAAGAAGAAAGGTGAGAGGGGAGCGTTGACATCCAAAAGGGATGGGCTCGACCATCATAAGAATCACCAACAGAGGAAGGATAATCCAACAGCAGCAAACCATTGAGACATGAACAGACCACCCAACAAGAGCAAAGAAGTTTCAGGCACATCAACAACAAGTCAGTAGAGGGGCTAGATCATCACAAACTCCAAAAAGCAACAAACAACAAAGCATCAATAGGTCAGATAGGGAGAAAAGAAGAGTCAACAACATCAGAATGACTCATCTATATCCAACTGACAACAAATGAACCAGCAACACAGGCCGAGAACATGAAAACCAAACAACCAAGGAGGAGTGAGAGGGGAGCATCGACATCCAAAAAGGATGGGGACTTGACCATCACAAGAGCCACCGCAAAGAAAGACACAAAGCCATCATCGCCATCAACCTCAACTAGGCCAGCCAGAGGAAAAAAGGTCCAAACACATCAGTAGCACCGCGACAGAATCTTCAGCACAAATGAAGGATGGCCTTGACCACCACCATCATCAACCAACTAGAGAAGATCAAACCAGAAACAACAAACCATCAGTACAACAGACCACTCAGAGCAGGTGCAATAACGATTCAAGGCACATCAACAACAAGAAACATCCAAGAAAAAAGTGAGAGGGGAGCATCGACATCCAAATAGGATGGGGACTCAACCATCACAAGAGTCACCACCAGGAAAGAATCAAAACAAATCCACATCATAGCATCAGGTGAGAGGGGAGCATCTCATAACGTAACCATCACAAGAGAAAAGAGCCTCCAATGAAAAGAAATAGCAGTCATAACTCAGCTACATCAATATCTATATGAAAAGCACTCAACTCAGAAAGAATAATTTTCCAAATAGTATCCTCAGACTTGAACATGTTTTCATGAACCCTAGAGTTCCTTTCACACCAAATATGATAATATAAGAGACTACAGAGAGTGTCAGCAACCTGAGAATTGGATTTGCACATAGTATTCCAAGAAGAAGGAATGTTTAAGTTTCCAAGATAATAGGAGTCCAACTTCCAAAGGTTTGTAGTAAACTCACAACCAAACAGAAAATGGTTTGTATCTTCATACCCCTTCATACAGAGGAAACATACAGAAGGTAGGGGATTACCACATCTTCTCAAATAATCAGAAGTTGGAAGTTTATTGTGCCGAGCTTTCCAGAGATGAAACTTAGCTCGCATATGAGTCTTAATCTTCCAAATCCAAGAAAAGTGATAATCTTTGGCATTCTTGTTTCTAATACAGTCCAAGATAAGTCTAAAGATAACATCCTTATTATCATTGAAAGTAAGATAATCCTCTCTAGAAAGATTGAAGCCATAGCTATTTAACACATTAAGGATCTCCAGTTGGAATCTATTAATAGTTCTTGGCATACACCAACCTGCACCATTCAACACAGTAGAAACCAAGCTATTCCACTCAACACCAGAAAGAGATATCATACTCATGTCAAATATTTCAAAAAAAAAAAACTGTTTGAATGAAGCCAAGAGTCCTGCCACAATAAGGTCTTGAGGCCATTACCAATATGGAAATTAATGTGCACCCTCAAGGAATCCCTGATTCTAATAATATTATTAAAGAGCCACAAAAAATTAGGAGACTCCTTCACAATCCAAAGAGAAACCTTCTTTAAATACTTCTCAGTGATCCACTTAACCCAAAGGTTTTCTTTCTTGCTAGCTATATTCCAAACAATATAGAACAAGCAGGCTTTAGCAGTATCTTTAACTTTTTTTAAGCCAAGACCTCCCTCATTTTTGGGTTCAGTGATACGATCCCAGCTAATCAAATGTATATTTTTCTTACTATCATTTCCACCCGAGAGGAAGTCCCTACAAATTCTGTCAATATTATCCAAGACAACAACAAGAATAGGAAACATAAACATCCAATACATATGCATATTCCTTAGAGTGGAATTTACCAGTTCAAGCCTACTAGCCATAGATAAGACTCTAGCTTTCCAACACTCAAGCTTCTTGGTAGGAAAAGTACTTTCTTTGATGCCAAGGATTTCAATAATGGTATCCTTATCCACATTCCTACTAAAGATAATAGAACTCTTGGATGGATTAATCTTCAAACCAGACATAGCCCCAAAGTCACTAAAGATGTTGTTCAAAGTACAAGCAACACTAACATCAGCTTTAGTGAAGATCATCAAGTCATCAACAAAAATGAGGTGGGATAGAGAAAGATCTTTGGAAGCACAAATAGGTTTAATATTTCCTTCATTTTCAGCACATTTAATCATCTCCTAGAAGCCTTGCATCGCAATGAAAAAAAGATACAGGGCAATAGGGCCCCCTTGTCTCACACCATTGGAAGGAGAAATGGATTCAGTAGGTTCACCATTAACAAGAACCTGATAAGAAGTAGATAAGAAAATTTTCTCAATCCACTTAATTCAAATCATAGGAAAACCCATCTTATACATAATAGTAAACAATTATTTCCAATTAACCAAATCATAAGCTTTAGTGATGTTAGCTTGAATGCACATAGCTTTAATAGAGTTCATCTTCTTGAAGTCACTAAGGATCTCGTTGGTAAGAAGAGTAGCATCCTTAATGCTTCTACTTTTAATGAAAGCACATTGATTCCGATCAATAATAGAAGGTAGAACACCCTGCAACCTATTAGCAAGAACTTTAGAAATGACTTTATAGAACACATTGCAAAGAGCAATAGGCCACCAAATTTTAATTTCAAAAGTGTCATCTCCTTTAGCAATCAGGGTAATAAAAGTTTTGTTTGCCTCCCTTAATAATTTGCCATTCCTGAAGAACTCCTGGCTAGCAAGGAAGACATCATCCCCAATGATAGGCCAAGCTTTTTTATAAAAAACATCATTATAACCATCAAGGTTAGGAGCCTTATCATTCCTCAAACTCATAATGATATCATCCACCTCCTTCCTGGTGACAGTGCCAATTAAGGAGCATCTATGAGTAGGGGATAAAACGCTCCCTTTCCACTCTTTATCCCAAACATGAGGACCAGAGGAAGAATCATTAAACAGATTTTCATAAAAGGAAGCAATATACCCTTTAATAACATCTTTATCATAAGAGATGGAGCCATCAATTATCAACTTTTTGATAGAATTTGTTTGACGCCTGGTCTTCATAGAAGAATAAAAAAAAGTAGTATTAGAGTCACCTTACTTAAGCCAAGACACCCTATATTTCTGCTTATAGAAGGCTTCTTGAATGTCAACATGTTTCTTAGCCTCCAACAACAAGGCTCTAGCATTCTCACAGAGCATCAAGTCAGAAGGATGAGAGTTAGCTTGCTCCTGCACCTGGATAGCATTGAATTTGGCAGTCCTAAAGTTATCATCAATATCCCCAAAATCATTCTTATTCCAATAAGAGAGATTGACTTTCAGAAAGGAAAGTTGCCTATAGAGTTTAAAAATAGCACATCCATAGACATCTGAGTTCCAAGCTTGCTTAACAATATTTAAGAAATCATTGTGTTGAGTCCATGAATTCACAAATCTGAAAGGAGCTTTAATTTTCCTAGGATGACCAATAAATAAGACGATCTTCCTGTGGTTAGAAATAATGTTGGAGATGCATTCACCAGAAAAATCCACATTAGTAGAAAGGAAGTTAGCATTATAGAGAATATGGTCAATCTTGGAAGCACTAAAATCCACACCACCCTGGTTATTGTTCCAAGTAAAAAAGGACCATTCAGGTCAAGCTCATAAAGACCACAATTCAGAATACAAGAATTGAAATCATCCATAGACTTTTTAGTAGGGATTTGTTTGCTGATTCTTTCATTAACTTTTCGAATGAAGTTAGAATTCCCCATAAAGATCCAAGGACCATCAACCTTCGTAGAAAAATTACTTATAGAATCCCAAAGCCCGACTCTATCACTATCCGGATTATGACCATAAATAGAAGACAAGAGAAGACTAGAGTTGTCAATCTGAATGGAGGCATGGATAACTTGATCATTCTCCTCAATCTTAGAAATATTACATCTACTGTCATTCCAAAGGATTATAACTCTACCAAGAGGGTGAGATAATAAGTTTGACATCCATTTGAACTCAGGGAAGTATCTATCCATGAACTTAGAAATCTTATTCTTCCGAAGTTTAGTTTCCACTAGAATGTTAATGTCATACCTCGCTCTTCTAATATCTTCTTGGACGGATAAGATTTTATTGGTAATGCCCCTCACATTCCAAGAAGCTATAGAGAGAGAATTGATCATTTTTTAACCTCAGCTGTTGAACTGACAGCCTCAGTGCTAGATGAAATCATTTGTAATTCAGTCGCCACTGGAGAGTAATTAGAGTTGTCAATTCTGTGGGAAATCCTCACATTAAGTTTAGTCTGACATTTCGGGGGAATCATTAGAGACTTGTCCTTTTTATTAAGATGAATGGAACTAGATGAAGCCTGAGAGCTAATATCACTGTCTGGAGTTTTATTCACATTAACAATAATAGGAATTGAAGGAGATGACGACTTAGCAGGAGTGTTATGTCTCATAACAACCTCACCCTTTTTGGTACAGTCAAATCCCTCATTAACAGCCACATATAATTCATGATCCTCAATGATTAGTTCATCCTGTATAGCATTTTTTGCAGCATTAATTTCATCTTCATCTTCAATTTCTTCTACAACATAGACATTCTCTTTCCCTCAAACACCTGATGGATTAGTTTCAACTGGAATATGAATCTGGCTCTTCTTCACTTCCCATACTTTCTTAGGAACTACTACTGGGTTAATCACCTTAGGTGTTATAGACTTCATTCGAAACACATCATGGCCCAGGAATCCACATTTCCCACACTTAGTTGGAATCCATTCATACTCCAAGTTAACCAGATGTTCATCACCTTCATCACTCATCAATGTAAGCTTCTGAGGAAATTTAGCATTACACTTCATAAGAACTTGAATCCTAGAAAAGTCAATGCGTTGAACCGCCTACATTTGAGCATCCATCTTAAGAGGAATTCCCAAATATGATCCTATTCTTTGAAAGAACTTAGAGTCCCAGAGTTCAATCGGTAGATTCCAGATTTCCACCCATACAAGCACATTCTCAAGGACAACTTTGGTTTGTTTTTCACCAGGCTTCCATTGCCTCAAGACTACTGGTATGCTCTTAACATACCACTCACCATTTAAGACCATTTGGAGATCGTCCAGATCTGAGAATCGGATAAGAAAGAAGCCATCCTCCCTATTAAAGACCTCAAATGAGTCTTTAGTGTTCCAGACATTAGTGAAGTGCGCCACCAGGGTAGGAATGTGAGGAAAGAAATCAATAACATAGCCCATAAGGCATCTATTCCACCATTTAGCAACCTCCAATGCCTCCTTCTTAGAGTAGACAAGCTTACCATCTATAATAGTGATTTCTGCCGATTGCAGATCAGCTGGACTCCCCTGTTGTTTTGGTGAGAGAAGTTCCCAACTGACTGGAGACCGTTCAAGATCTATAACTGATATAGGTTTATCCTGGAGAGAAGAGTCAGAAGTCACTTTCCTAGGATGGAATGCATTGGTCCCCGGTAGATCTCGGCGGAGCGAGGCAGCCACCACTGTAGTCACCTTGTCACTCGGGGGAGTCGAGAGCATGGGATCCATCAAAGATCCAAAGCCCTATGATTTTGTAACCTATGTATACTTATATTCCACTATAAGACATACAATTGACCTTCCTTTTCTGGGATAAGGGTACCCAACTTCCCTTTGAGGTCAAGGGAGCTAACAACCTTACAACCAAGGTCTTATCAATCTAAGAGCTAGTCTTCTACCTCATCAAGGTCTTACCCACTCTTGTAAGTAGCTGAATGCCTTTGGTAAGGTGATCCCCTTCTTGCAACAAGTCTTCAACCTTGAAGGATTTACACACTCAGTTCCTTAGACCTTCTTCTCTATCCTCCTCCTTCACTCGAAGAAGCATTATGCACCTTTTTCTATAGATGAAGAATCTTGTACCTTCTCTTTCACTTGAAGAAGCTTTCACCAATCAAGATCTTTGAAGAAAGGGGTTGGGAAAGAAGAAGCTTGAGAGCTTTACAAGCATGCAATGAGGTATCTCTCTCACACATATCCTATCTCACTCATAATGATGAATTGAAGTATAATCAAAATAGAGAAAGGGGCTCAAGTGGACTGGATGCACTTAATTATAGCAAGGATCTTGAATAACATGAAGGAGCAACCTTGGAATGAACTCCAAGAGGTCGTATTTATAGTTGAGGGTGGCCACTAGAGTATGGGAACACTTTGCGACCAAAATTTGAGATTTTTCATAAATGTCTAGATTTAGGGTTTCTTTACACATTATAAATTATAAAACCCAAATACATGTAAATAATTTGTAATTAGGCAAAAGAGACCTTAGAAAAAACTAGGTTGGTGAAGAGTGTTTCTAAGACTCTAAAATAAGGTATGTTTGCATCCCCAATTATTCCTTTTGAACAATGACCTATTTTCTTCTTTCTCTTGGTCCTATGGACAAACAATCTACACAATAATCCTTTCTCTTTTGAGAACATATTTCCCGGGGAACACCTTATTTATTTCTGATCTTGTGATCAAGTTATTATGATTGACATTCTTTTAGAATCTATCCTATATATTTTTCATGGTGGAACTTTACTTGGTGATATATGCTCTTTTTTCCCACTTTTGTGGTGGTTGTTTATATTGTCATTTTAGTGGTGACAAATCTTGTTTAATCTGACTATACTTTTTACTTGCCTCTACATTAAGCGTGTTATGTGATTTAATAACCCTAGAGTAGTGTAAGTACATTAGTTTTTGGGTTGTGTGCCCATGTATTATTTTTGGGATGGAGGTTGTGTGCCCCATACTTGGGTGGTGATGCCCATTATTTTTACATATATTAGGAGTCAGGCAGTATGTCATTCTCTATTAGGTTTCAAGTTTGTGAGACCTTGCCACCATTGTATTTATATTGTTCTAGATCTATGCTTATCTCACATGCATACATGTTATGTTATTATTGAAGGGTTGTGTTCCCTAATTCTTGATATGTGCTTGTGTTGCACAACTTTGTTGTTTTATTAATGATAAGTAATCTCTTGGTTACTAGTTTATGCAATCCATATTCTTTTATGCCCGTTTGGTTAGCCCTTTTATTTTTCTTTGGGAAGCCTTTTATTTGACGTCCTTTATTTATTATCATTGCTCAATACTCGATTTAGTTTCCACATACCAACTTTTGCTATTGTCTTTTACTTTTTCTCCTTGTTCTGGGGTACGCTTCCAACCCCAGATTTAGGTCAAGGAGAAGACATTCGGGTTGGACTAGGACCTCAATAAGTTTGACTGAAACCTTGTGGGAGACTTTCTTGAAGTTGTTAGGTGATCCTCAACTAGTCCTACATTTAGTTAATTTTTCTTTTATCTCACCCTACGTGGTGAAGGCTACTGATGATAACAAGCTTTGTAATGGTTAGATACTATATAAATTCCGCTGCTACTTTTGGTGTCATGATACTTACATGTTGAATGAATTGGTTATCATCCATTTTCTAAAAAAATTATGTTGGTGTTTGGTTATATGGGATGATGCCTTTTTATTTTAGTAGAGAGTGGATCCCCTCCGGGTCCTCCTCCTTACACCATGGTATCAGAGCTAGTGCTTGTCGGCTATCTAACTACTTCAATCTTGTCTCCCTTACAATGTTTACCTTTTTCATAGGTTGCTCATACCTAGTACCGTTGTCTTTTGCAGGAAAAACCCTCATGGCCAGAGATAACTCATATGTTGACAACCTTTTTAGTTATGAGACACCCCATACACTAGGTCTGGGATGCTAAGGATGGGTCCTCCCTTTACCCCTCTGGTGACTCAAGTTACTCCTCCAACTGGAAGTGGACCATCAGTAGGTCAACAAACCTCAGCCTCTACAACTAATGTGGGCATAGTCATCTCTCTTGAGCAAGAGTTAGCCATGCTTCAACAACTTATTACCACATAAACGATAGGGAAGCTTAACAACCCACTTGTGCTTGATAAGCCTAAGGAGTACTTAATAATGGAATTCATGAAGATGCAACCACTCTACTTCAAGGGTGAAAGTAAAATAGAGATGGTAGATAAGGATGATGACTGAGTATTATCTATAGAGTGTACTTTTGATGGTATGACATGTCATCTACACCAAAAGGTTATATTTGCTTCATATGTTCTGGATGGATCGGATCGAGTTTGGTAGAACGGGATAGCAAGGACTCATGATATCTCTACCATGACCTGGGAGTAGTTTTTGGTGATTTTTTGTGGGAAGTACATCTATATTTCTTCCCTAAAGAAGAAAGAAGCATAATTCTATAGTTTGAAGCAAGGTTCCCTATCTATTTCTTCTCATATACATACGTTTCTATTGCTTGAACACTATGCATCTAAACTTAGTGAAGAATGTAGAGCTGACCTATACCTCCTAGGACTTAACTACAATGTGGGTCATGCTCTTATTCCACAAATACCCCTAACCTTTCAACAAATGGTTGATAAAGCTTGGGCTGTGAAATCTTACCCACAGTTTCAACCTAGGGAGCTTGATAAGAAGATGAAGTTTTTAGGTGATGATCAAAAGAGGGATAAGTGTGCTAAGTGTAATGGTTATCATCCTCCAGGGAAGTGTTCTCATGTTGGGAATTAGTATAGGACACGACATGGAACTCTAGTAATATGTCATCATTGCAATTAACCTAGACATATTCAACCTAGATGCTCTCAACTTCATAATGGACAAGAACCAGCACAACAAAAACAAACTCAAGTACCTCCTCAAAATAATGGCAACAATAATAAAGGAAGACCTGTGGAAAGACATTCTAGAACAATCTTTGCTTCAGATGGTCAAGAAGTCTATGATGATGATCATGTTGAAGGTATCCCTTGGTCTCATAGTTACACTTTAAAGTTATGTTTCCTTTTTACATGATACCTTTTGTGGATGAATTTCAGGAAGTGTTTGAGGTTATCCTTGTTCCTATAGAGTTGTTTGACTTTTTACGATGAATCTTTTAAGGGTTGGTAAATAGTTTATGTTTAGATTTTGAAGACAAAATCCCTTTAAGGGGTGGTATGTTGTAACATACCGAACTCTAGAACCTTATCCTATTCCAAAAGTTAAGATGTTAGAGACCTTAGTTCTTTTGGATTAGCCAAACAAGGTTGAGGTTATACTTTATAGTAGTAACCCTAATATGTAATGCATAAATAAATCACCCTAACATATATGCATGGAAACAAACATGACGTAATACCCTCATATTAATCATAAGACCAATAATGGATACATAAAATATGTCACATGAGATAAATGATAAATATATAGAATTTAGTGTACAATAATAATATATATTCATTTTGGTTGTAATGTGTAGATATGGGATGTGATTGGAATAATAATAATAATGATAAAATAATATTGATATAGAATTTTCTATGGTCTTTTGGAACAAGGAATGAGAAAAATAAATAAATAATAACTTTTTAATCAAGATAATGCATTATTGAATATGAGAAATAGAGGTA
This sequence comes from Alisma plantago-aquatica, assembly GCA_963693085.1. Classification (NCBI taxonomy): domain Eukaryota; kingdom Viridiplantae; phylum Streptophyta; class Magnoliopsida; order Alismatales; family Alismataceae; genus Alisma; species Alisma plantago-aquatica. Next base: position 882,294,540 of record OY856413.1, on the reverse strand, counting down.
ATAAGGGATAATGTCAAAAAGTCATAAAAGGAAGACTAATTAAATAAAGTTAACTTCAGATTCTTTTTCTTTGGATATGTTTTGGCTAGTAGGCAAAGTTTCACAAATTTAGGATAATAATAACCATGTCTATTTTATTTGGAAAAGAAAAGGTGAAGTTTCCTCCAAAATATAAAATAAAATATTTAATGACTCCAAAAGAGAAAACTAATTGTGGATTCATAATCTGCACATTAAAAGTATCCTTTGGGTAAATTTTCATGCAATTTGGATAATCTTTAATGTACATGTGTAGAATAGGAGAAAGAAAGTGTGTAAAAGCCCAAAATGTTAAATATGTGATAAATAACTCAAAAGGATAAAATTTATGGAAAATTCATTTCCAAGATATTTAAGTTCGCTTATGGGTGAAGTTCACATTAATTGGGCAATTATAGAAGTTTCTAATGCATTAAGAAAAAGAAAATATGGGGGGGGGTCTGATGCTTTCCTGAGATGCCACTGTCGTGGGAGAGAAGGCAACTGGGAAGGCACCGACACTTTGCCGGTCATCCTCTCCAGATTCAACAAAGCAGATAGAACCTGGTAAGAGTGCGACATCCACTGATGAATCTACAACACTTGCAGCCACCCAAACCTCAAGCACATCTACAGTTAATTCTCTGCTACAGTGGGAAGCTTTGAAGCCAAAACTATCAAGGGGTGCATCGGATCTGGAATGGGTTGATGTCTCTACTATTGATGGTAAGCTCATCTATCCTAGAAAGGAATATGAGGAGAATGCCATTAGATGGAGTAAATGTTTGCTAGGCTACATATTAGATTTCTGGCTGGATATGCATCTGCTAGCTAATCACTTTTACAACATCTGGGGCTCTCATGAACGTTTCGATGTGCTTGACAGAGGAGAGGGCTTCTTCCTGATCCAGTTTGAAGACTTGGATGATCTAAATCATGCTCTTAATGGTGATTGGTATGTTCTTGGTAGACCAGTTATCTTTAAGAAATGGAATCTATACGACCTTCAAACCAGATCTGTCCTCTCTGATGTACCTGTTTGGGTAGACATTACCAATATCCCTATGGATCTATGGGACTTGAGAACCTTTAATAGGATAGGGTCCTATCTGGGTCGCCCTATTAAGATGGATGATGCAACCTACAATCTGAAGTGATTGGATGTGGCTAGAATTTAGGTTTTGATGAATAAGGATGTTGTCTATTCAAAGATCTTGACGCTGAGAAGTGACAAAGGTGTTGAACATACTGTTCTCCTGGATTATGAATGGATTCTGTATAAGTGTCAATACTGTGGTTTCCTAGGACATGGAGATTGCTATTAGATCTATTCTGAGAAGAAGTAGAAATTTAAGGTATTAGCAAATCCGAAGAAGATCTGGGAGGTTAAGAAAGCAAAGGCAGTTCCCTTGTTCGAAGAAATTCCTACTGCTACCTTGGTTGATAATTCTGACTTTTTTATTGAAGAAATATTATGTGAAACCAAGATATAATGAAATAGACTATCAGTTTCTCTACATGTAGATGATGTTGAAGATGAATTGCTTTCTAATGCTGTCAATGTTGGATTTGAAACGTCAAATCGCTCTTTTGTTAGTGAAGGGAGTTCTGTCCCCACTACCCCGATTATTATGCAACCTTTTACAAATGTCTCTCATGACAGTTTCAAATTGATCCAAGTGATAGGACAAGAAACATCTTTCCTCCTGAATTCCATCCAAATCAAAGTACGGGCATACAATATAACACCATGGGTTCTAAATTTTCTCCTATCTTGGCCCAAGTCTAAGAACTACATATCAAATCAAATGAAGCTGAGGCTGTTAGCACAACAACCCAAGATATCAAATGATTTTACCTCTCTCAATTTCTTCCTGGAATGTCCATGGTATCAATAATAAGATCCATGATGTTCAGGAAGAGGTCAGGAGGGCAAACAACAATATTGTCATCCTGCTTGAGACAAAGATCAGACCCCGTAAAATAAGTATCTTTGTGAATAGGTTTTTTCCTAAATATAGGCGGATTTCTAATCACTCCTCTCATGTTCTTGGGAGGATTGTTGTCATGTGGAAATATCTTGATGGTGATATCATTGGTATTGATGAAAATGATCAAGTCATTCATATGTAAGTTAGTGTTGGTCAATCTTATTTCTTTCTTTCTACTGTTTATGGCCATAATACTGAAAATGATAGAGTTAGGTTGTGGTCTTCTATTAATGCCTTTTTCTCTATGGTTGATTCTTCTTGGCTTATTATGGGTGACTTCAACTGTGTTTGTAAAGTTGAGGAGAGAATGAGCAAGATTTTGCCTTCTAGAAAATAAATGGATGATTTTAATGAATGTGCTCTGAATTGTAACCTTATTGAGATGAGTCTTCAAGGTCCTATGTATACCTGGGATAATAGATAAGATGGTGACAAGTTTGTCATTTCCAAGATTGACATGGTTCTTCATAATGCTGAATTCATCAATGATAACCATGAGTATTCTAGTGAGGTGATTTCTAATATTATTAGTGACCACTGCAAGCTTGTGGTTAAGATTGGAAATCCTAGGAAAGTTAAAGCTCCTTTTAGATTTATAAATGCATGGACTGAACATAAGGAATTCCTTTCTATTGTCAAGGAGGTTTGGACTACTGAGATTTCTAGTTTTGTGATGTTCAAATTGTATAGGAAGCTGGAGTTTCTTAAGAAAAGACTTATTAGCTGGAATAAGCAAGTCTTTGGTGATATTAATGATAATTTCAAAATTTCAAAGCATCGTGCTATTAAAGCCCAAGAAGAGGCTGATTGTGACCCCCTCAATGAGGAGTTAAGAATGTATGCTAAGAATCTAATGCTTGAAGCTAATAAACAAGCTATTGCCCATGAATCCTTCTATAGGCAAAAATCTAGAGTGTAGTGGCTCAAAGAAGGAGATTCTAGTACTTCCTATTTCTATTCTTCTATGAAGGTCAGGCAGAATTCAAATTCTATTAAGAATCTTAAGATTGATGGCTCCATTTCTTATGACCATGATGCTATTAAATCTGCTATCTTTGATTTTTACACAAAACTCTTCAATGACAACTCTATCTCTAATGATGTTTGGTAAGGAAAATGGGAAGGCAACACTATCTCTGTTCAATAAAAGAACTTTCTTATTTCTAGAGTCACTAGAAAAGAAATTGAAGATGTGACCAAAGATATTAAAACTGATAAGGCCCCTGGCCCGGATGGGTTAAATGGGTTATTCTATAAAAAAGCTTGGGATGTCATTGCTGATGATGTGTGTGATGTTGTCTTTGAATTTTTCAATAATTGCAAGATTCTTAAAGAAGCTAACAAGACTTTCTTAACTCTCATATCCAAAGGTGTTGATTCTACTGATATTAAAAACTGGAGACCTATTTCTTTATGTAATGTTTTTTTTTCCAAAATCATTTCCAAAATTCTTGCTAATAGGCTTCAAGGTGTTCTTCTTTCCATTATTGATATATCTCAGTGTGCCTTTGTTAAAGGTAGGAGTATTAGAGATGCCACTCTGCTTACCAATGAAATCCTTAGTGATTTCAAAAAGCCTAAATCTCCTGATAGGATGTGCATCCAAGATGATATTTCTAAATCTTATGATTCTCTCAAATGGTCTTTTCTCTTCTCCATTATGCATCGTTATGGGCTTCCCTTCTATTTGGATTAATTGGATCAGGGAGATTTTTTTCTTCTACATCTTATCAAGTTCTTATCAATGACATCATCAAACCTTCAAATGGGGTAAGGCAGGGGGATCCTATTGCTCCATATCTCTTTGTTATTGGTATGCAGGGTATTTCAGAGCTTTTTAAAAAGGTTGTTCATGCTGGTGATATTACTCCTATTGCTGCTTCTAAAGATTTGAACATCTCTCATCTTATATTTGCGGATGATCTTATGATTTTTTCTAAAGCTAGTATTGAAGATGCTAAAGCTATTAGAGATGTGCTTGATTCCTTTTCGGTCTCTTCTGGTCTTCAGGTTAATTATGAAAAGATCTCTACCATTTTCAGCAAACATGTTAATAGTAGACCCATCATTGAGATTACCAAAATTAAAGAAAGTCATTTTCCATTGAAGTATCTTGGCCTTCCCTTATTTTCTGGTAAGCTTTCTAAAAGGCTTTGTGATTCCTTGGTGGATAAGTTCAAACTGAAACTTGACTCATGGAAGTCTAAGTTATTGTCTATGGCTGCCAGACTAGAACTCATTAAATCCACTCTCTCTAATATGCACTTGTGCTGGGCTTTTTCCTTTCCAATTCCTAGCTCTACCTTAGATCATATTGATAAACTATGTAGAGATTTTCTTTGGGGTGAGACTGATGCAAAAAGGAATCTTCATCTCCTCAAATGGGATAAAGTTACTGAGCCTAAGAAAGATGGAGTCCTGGGAATAAAAAAGCTCAAGGATGTCTCTAGATCTTGCCTTATTATCAATGCATGGAACATTGCAATCAAGAAAGACACTCTTGTTAAGTGGATTAATGAAAAATATCTGAAGAAGTACTCATTTTGGAACATCAATGAATCCTATAATCACTCATGGATGTTTAACAACCTCATTCGAGTTAGAGAATAGATTTTGAAGCATATCAAGTTTGTAATTGGTGATGGCAACTATATATCTATCTGGCAGGATCCTTGGTGTAGATCTAATTTTCTGAGTTATTATGTGGGTAGAGATTGTATTATTAGATCTGGTATTCCCTGGAATGCTAAGTTAAATACTATCATTGTTGAGGGTAAGTGGAGTATGCCTAAACCCAGCAATAGCAGTCAAACTGATATTCTCAATGTGGTCAATTCTATTGCTATTCACCCGAGTAAAAAAGATAGTATCTCTTTTGGCTGTTTAAAGAGTGTTAATCTTCACGAAGTTTGGGATATCATAAGAGCCAAGACTGTTAGTAGTTTAACTTTGATTGGATCTGGAAGATAAATACTCATAAGCGAGCCATTCTTCACTTATGGAAATCTAGACATAACAAGCTTCCAACCTCTGACTACTCAAGAAGGAGGGGCCTTTGTCTTACGACCATGTGTTTTTTGTGTTCAAACAACTATGAAGATACCAACCATATTCTCTTCTGTTGTAGCTTCACAGAGAAGATCTGGAATGTTTTCAATCTCCCTATGCCCAAGTCATGGAATGATGCTGAAAATATTTCTGGTTCTAAGTTGAAGTGTCTGATGAGCTTTGTATACTATCAATGCTGGGTTGAAAGAAATTATCGAGTTCATGATGAAAAGCATAGAACTCCTGAGTTGATTTCTAAAGTCATTAGAGATGATCTAAATGTTTTTTTCCTGATGATGGTTAAGTTGTCTGGCTGTGATCTAGTTATCTTTCTTCTACTGGTTTTTTGGGTTCCAGTGATAGAGTGGTACCTGTGAAGTTTTCATCTATTTTAAGGCTATTTGCCTTGTTTTCATGATGGCCCAGGTGGTTTCTGATGGTCTTTTGTAGGCTTCTTGTGAGGTTCCCTGGTTTTTTGGTTTGCTCCCTTGGTGATGGGCTTGATCTTACCCTGTTTTGGGAATGGCAGGGCTTGCCTTCTTTCCTACTTTTGCTTTTCTGATGGTTGCTATAGGTGGTTCTTATCTCTTTTGAAAGTGGCATACTTTTCTTATTTTTTCTTGAAGTTCTTCTTTGGATAGCAACTTTCTTCTGAAGTTTGGGGGTTTCTGAAATTCTGTTTTGTTTGTTAGCTTGAACTGGCTGCTTGGTTTTGGCCTTGACTGGGGTCTGGCTGCTTTAGTTTGAAGCTGTTGTTTTGTTTTTGTCTGCTGATAATATTGATGCTACCTCCTTCTTGGTCGAAGTATGCAGTTGCTTATGCCAGAACTCTAGATTGTTTTGGATGTCTTCTCCAATGATCAAGACCTTTGCTATTGTTTGTGCTTGGAGCTCTTACTATGTAGCTGGCTTTGTCTCGATGGATTGATGCTGTTGCTTGTTGCCATATGTGAACTGTTTGAAGGTTTGGTGGGTTTCTGCTGCACTCTGGTGCTCTTGGCCTGAACTGCTGGTTATCTTCTTTCGTAATGATCAAGCCCTTTACTGATTTGCTGTTGTTTGTGCCTGGAGCTTTTGCTGGGTAGCTGGCTTTGTCTCGATGGTTTGATGCTGATGCTTGTTACCATATGTGAGCTGTTTGAAGGATTTGGTGGGCTTCTACTGCACTCAGTGTTTGATGTTCTGGCTTAGTGATGGTCGAGTCCCCAATTTTGGGTGTCAACGCTCCCCTCTCACTAGTTCAACTCCTTCTGTCTATTGGCTGTTTTGGTGTTGAGGCCTTTTTTTGTTGTTTTTGATGGTAGTAGCATGGATGAGTGGCTGAGTATGTCTGAAGATGGTTGGTTCTAGGCTTTTTTCTTTGGAGTGGCTGGTTTTTTCACTCCTTTCTATGCTCTTGCCCTTCTTTGCTCCCCTCTCACTTTTATAGTGATGGTTGAGTCTGGTTGTTCTTGGTTCTTTTCTTGCTGAGGTAGTTGGTAGATGAGAATGGTTGATGGCTATGGATTGTTTGGTAGCTGTTATGCTTCTACCTCTCTTGCTCCCCTCTCTCTTATATAGTGATGGTTGAGTCTGGTTTCTGCTTTTTGCATACCTTCTTCTGATATGAGTTGTTTTTGCTTGTTAGGCCTGATCGGTAGCTGGTGCTTCTTTTTCTTCTGATTCCCTCTATTTTTTGTGGTTGCCTTTTAGAAGACTCTCCTGTTGATGGTGAGCTAGCCTTGAGAGAGTGATGGCTGTGGTTGGATGACGAATTGTGTTTGAAGGCTGTGAGGGTGCTGATGGCTTCTTTGGTCTTCCTTGATCCTCTTCTTCTGTTGTGATTGCTGGGATGAAGACTGGTGTCATTTTTGATGTAGTTTCTGGTGGTGGTAGTTATGCATCTTGTCCCTTTTGCTCCCCTCTCACTTTAGTAGTGATGGTAGAGTCTTTTCTTTTCTCTTCTTTTGGTTCCTTGAAGCTTCAAGCCTCTTGTAGGTTTGACGATCCTCTACCTGATGTTCCTAGTCGTGGACTCATTTTTTTTTTACATTTTCTGATGTAAAGTTTGAAAGATAGTTTCTTTTTTAGTTGATTCTTGTTTGGGAATCAACAAGCATTGTACAGTTACACAAAAAAATTGAAAAAAAGCAACAAGAGTTTTGACCGACCAAAAAAGAAAGAAAGAGAAAATATGAATTTCTTTACAAGAATTAAATAAACTATTTAGAGTCCTCAACAACAACAACAAAGGCAATATTCAGATTGTACATGTCCAAAACAGTCTAGATTTCAAATTTCATGGAATTTGGAGTTTGTTTGCACCCTCAATTGAGGAGAGAGAAAAAGTTAAATAATTATATAAATCACATTTAGCCCAATTTGATTTGGAATGTAATTAATGTGTCACGTGGACAAAATTTACTTTGCTTATGTGCGTGAATATGGGCCGTTGGTTTTCAATTGGACAACTTTGATGTTGTCTTCTACCTCGCGCCCAAAGAGGAAATGAAGGAGGTCTGAAAAAGGCATATTTCTCCCACCACAGTGGACCGTTTCACATGATTCCTTCACCTTCAAGTTCGTCTTTTCATTTCTCATCTAACCATGCATGACATATGGCCTATTTTGGCATATTATAGAAATGCCCAATCTTGGCGTGTAAGTCTACTCAAGTCGGAGGAGCCTTTGTGCTTGTACTCATCCCTCTAAATAGAATGCCACTCCATTGGTTGCGAGATAGAAAGACATAACTTCCTTTGGCTTCAATTCCTTTGCACGTCATCATTTCTACCGTCATTGAGTCAAGTTTTACTCCAACCTTACGGGCATCAAACTTGGCTTTCGGCTTCACCATAGCTCAATTTCTTCCACAATAAGTTCCCTTGAGCAATGTTCTTTGAGGATGACATGTTTTTGACTTGTGATAGCCCTCTCCGGATGTTTCCCAATTTTGGCCACCTTTGTGCTTCTCGACTCAGCAACGATGGAGCTCGTGCGGGGGAAGGGGGTGATCCCATATGATTTTCCTTCTTTTCCCCTCGCCTCACCTTGCTTCTTTCTTTTCCACCAAGCGGCAATTTAGACTTTTTGCCTAGATCCTCTTTTCTTTGAATGAGTCAACCAAGCCGCTGACCTAGCGACATGGTCACCATTGATTGGGCATGTCATCAGCTCTAGTCTCGCTCTTTCTCCCTATGTTTCACCTTTTCTCGCTTACTTGGATTTTCCTAATATTTTGACTGGCCGATTTTCTAAAAATCATAGCTTTTGATTTGCTTATCCAGAAATTATAAATAAATATGATTTTGGAATAAAAAAATGTGTTCTTTCTAATAAAAATAGTTTCAAAGCCTGATTTCCATGTTTTTGATTATGGATTCTTTAGAATCTAATAAATCATATAAAAATTAAAAATTGTAACTTTGTTATATAAACTCCAAAATTAACATAAAAATATGTTTTCTTGATTTGGAGAATCTAATAAATCGTTTGGTCTAGATTTTGCAACCAAAATTTGAGGTTTTCCAAAAAGGTCTAGATTAAGGGTTTCTTTACACAGTATAAATTATAAAACCCTAATACATGTGAATAATTTGTAATTAGGCAAAAGAGACCTTAGAAACAACTAGGTTGGTGAAGAGTGTTTCTAAGACTATGAAATAAGGTATGTTTGCATCCCCAATTATTCTATTTTGAGAAATGACCTATTTTCTTCTTTCTCTTGGTCCTATGGACAAACAATCTACACAGTAATCCTTTATCTTTTGAGAACATATTTCTTGTGGAATACCTTATTTGTTTCTGATCTTGTGATCAAGTTATTATGATGGACATTATTTTGGACTCTGTCCTATATATTATTCATGGTGGAACTTTACTTGGTGATATATTCTCTTTTTCCCACTTTTGTGGTGGTTGTTTATATTGTCATTTTTGTGGTGACAAATCTTGTTTAATCTGATTATACTTTTACTTGCCTCTACATTAAGCATGTTATGTGATTCAATAGCCCTAGAGTAGTGTAAGTACATTGGTTTTTGGGTTGTGTGCCCATGTATTATTTTTGAGATGGGAGTTGTGTGCCCCATACCCAGGTGATGATGCCCATTATTTATATATATATTGGAAGTCTAGAAATACGTCCTTGTCTATCAGGTTTGAAGTTTGTGAGACTTGGTCACCATTGTCTTTATATTGTTCTAGTGTTATGCTTATCTCACATGCATGTAGGTTGATGTTACTATTGAAGGGTTGTGTGCCCTAATTCTTGATATGTGCTTATATGGCACAACTTTATTGTTTTATTAATGGCAAGTAATCTCTTGGTTATTAGTTTCTGAAATCCATATTCTTTTATGCCTGATTGGGTAGCCCTTTTCTTTTTCTTTGGGAAGCCTTTTATTTGACATCCTTTGTTTCTTAACATTGACCAATACTCAATTTAGTATGCACATACCAGCTTTTGCTGATGTCTTTTACTTTTTCTCCTTTTGTTGGGGTATGCTTCCATTCCCAGATTTAGGTCAAGGAGGAGACAATCAGGTTAGATCAGGACCTCAACAAGATTGACTGAAACCTTGTGGGAGACTTTATTAAAGTTGTTAGGTGTTACTTAGCTAGTCCTACGTGTAGTAGTTTTTTATCTCACCCTACGTGGTGAAGGCTAGTCAGAATACAAGCTTTTTAATTAAAGATACTATATAACTACGCTGCTACTTTTGGTGTTAAGATAGTAACATGTTGAATGAATTGGTTATCACCCCTTTTGTGAAAAATTTATGTTGGTGTTTGGTTATATGGGATGATGCCTTTTTTTAGTAGGGAGTAGATCCCCTCAGGGATCTCATTCCTTGCAACATGGTATCAGAGCCAGTAGTTGTCGAATATCTAACTACTTCAATCTTGTCTCCCTTAGGATGTTTACCTTTTTCATAGGTTGATTATACCTAGTACCCTTGCCTTGTGTAGGAAAACCCTCATGGATGAAGATAACTCATCTATTGACAACCACTTTGGTTATGAGACACCCCAAATCCCCATTTTTGGGATGCTAAGGATGGATCCTCCCTTTACCCCTCTGGTAACTCAAGTTACTCCTCCAAGTGGAAGTGGACCATCCGTAGGTCAGGAAACCTCAGCCTCTAATGCTAATGCCGACATAGTCATATCTCATGAGTAAGAGTTAGACATGATTCGACAACTTATTTCCACATCAGTGGTAGGGAAACTGAACAACCTACATATGCCTGATAGGCCTAAGGAGTACTCAGTAATGGAATTCATGAAGATGCAACCACCCTACTTCAAGGGTGAAGGTGAAATAGAGATGCTCGATAAAGCTGATGACTAGGTATTAGCCATAGAGTGTACTTTTGATGGTATGGCATGTCCTCTGCACCAGAAGGTTAAATTTGCTTCATATGTTCTTGATGGATCATCTTGAGTTTGGTGGAACATGATAGCAAGGACTCGTAATATCTCTACCATGACCGAGGAGCAGTTTTTGGTGATTTTTAGTGGGAAGTACATCTGCACTACTGCCCTAAAGAAGATAGAAGCATAATTCTATAGTTTTAAGCAAGGTTCCCTATCTATTTCTGCATATGTACAAAAGTTTCTGTTACTTGAACACTATGCATCTAGACTCTGTGAAGAATGTAGAGTTGACCTATACCTCTATGGACTTAACTATAATGTGGGTCAAGATCTTATTCCACAACTACCCCTAACCTTTCAGAAGATGGTTAATAAAGCTTTGGCTGTGGAATCTTACCCAACGTTTCAATCTAGGGAGCTTGGTAAGAAGAGGAAGTTTTTAGGTGATGATAAGAAGAGGGACAAGTGTGCTAAGTGCAATGGCTATAATCCTCTAGGGAAGTGTTCTCATGTTGGGAATCATGATAGACCATGACATGTCACTCTAGTTATATGTCATCATCATAATGGACCTAGACATATTCACCCTAGATGCGCTCAGCTTCATAACAGACAAGCATCATCACACACAACAACAACCTCAAGTGCCTCCTCAGAATAATGCCAACAACAATAAAGGAAGACCTATGGAAAGATGTGTTGGAAGAATCTTTGCTTTGGATGGTCAAGAAATCTATGATGATGATCATGTTGAAGGTAACCCTTGGTCCCATAGTTAGACTTTAAAGTTATGTTTCCTTTTTACATGATACCTTTTGTGAATGAATTGAAGGAAGTGTTTAAGGTCAATCTTGTACCTATAAAGTTGTTTGACTTTTTAATATGAATCTTTTAAGTGGTGGTAAATAGTTTATGTTTAGATTTTGAGGATGAAATCCCTTTAAGGGGTGGTATGTTGTAACCTACCGAACTCTGGAACCTTATCCTTTTCCAAAAGTTAAGAGGTTAGAGACCTTAGTTCTTTGGGCTTATCCAAACAAGGGTGCGATTATACCTTATAGTAATAACCCTAATATGTAATGCATAAATAAATCACCATAACATATATGCATGAAATCATATATGACATTATACCCTCATATTAATCATAAGACCAATAATGGATACATAGAATATGTCACATGAGATCAATGATAAATACATAGAATTTAGTGAACAATAATAATATATAATCCTTTTGGTTGTTATGTATAGATATGGGATACAATTGGAAGAATAATAACAATAATAATAAATAATATTGATCTAGAATTTTCTATGGTTTTTTGGAACAAGGAATGAGAAAAAAATAAATAATAACTCCCTAATCAAGATAATGTGATATTGAATATGAAAAATAGTGGTAATAATGGATAATGGGCAAAAAGTCATAAAAGGAAGACTAATTGGATAAAGTTAACTTTGGATTCATTGTCTTTGGATATGTTTTGGCTTCGAGGCCAAGTTTCACAAATTTAGGATAATAATAGCCATGTCTATGTTATTTAGAAAAGAAAAGGTGATGTTTCCTCCAAAATATTAAACAAAATATTTAATGACTTCAAAAGAGAAACCTAATCTTGGATTCATAATCTACACATTAAAACTAGCCTTAGGGTAAATTTTCATACAATTTGAATAATCTTTAATGTATATGTATAGAATAGGAGAGAAAAAGTATGTAAAATCCTAAATGTTAAATATGTGATTAATAACTCCAAAGGAAAAAATAATGGCAGATTTTTATCCAACATGTTTAAGTTTAATTGTGGGTGAAGTTCACATTAATTGGGTAATTCTAGAAGTTTCTAATGCATTATGAAAGAGGAAATATGAATTTATTTAAAAGAATTAAATAATTTTTTTAGAGCCCTAAAAAGCAAAAACTAAGGTCGTATTCAGATTCTACATGTCCAAAATAGACTAGGTGCCAAAATTTCATTTAATTTGGAGTTTGTTTGCACCCTCAATTGAGGAGAGAGAAAAAGCTAAATAATTATATAAATCACTTTAGCCCAGTTCAATTTGGAATGCAATTATTGTTTCATGCAAGTGAAATTAACTTTGCTTATGCACACTCGAATCTGGGCTATTGGTTTTCAACTGGATGACTCTGATGTTGTCTTCTACCTCACGCCCAAAGAGGAAACAAAGGAGGTCTGAAAAAGGTAGATATCTCCCACCACAGTGGACCGTTCACACAATTCCTTCACCTACAAGTTCGGCTTTTGATTCCACATATAACCATGCCTCGTATATGGCTTATTTTGGTGTATTCTAGAAACGCCCAATCTTGGCCTGCAAGTTTTCTCAAGTCAGAAAGGCCTTTGCGCTTCTACTTATCCCTATAATTAGAACTCCATTGGTTGTGGCATAGTGAGAGGAAACTTCCTTTGGCTTCAATTTCTCTACATTCCATCATTTCACCTGTCGTTGAGACAAGTTTTGCTCCAGCCTTGCAAACATCGTACTTGGCTTTTGACTTCACCATAGCTCAATTGCTTCGACAGTAAGTTCCCTTGAGAAAAGTTCTTTGAGGACAACATGTTTTTGACTTGTGATAGCCATGGCCTAGTGTTTTCACAATTTTGGTCGTTGCTGTGCTTCTCGGCTCAGCAACAATGGAGCTTGTGTGGGGGAAGGGGACGATCCCCTATGATTTTTCTTCTTTGCCCCTCGCCTCACCTTGCTTCTTTCTTTTCCGCCAAGGGGCCATTATGTCTTTTCACCTGTATTCTCTTTGCTTTGAACGAGTCAACTGAGCTGCTGACCCGTCGACATGGCCACCTCTGATTGGGCCATGTCAGTAGGTCTGGTCCTACTCTTTCGCCCTCTCTTTCACTTTTCCTCACTTACTTAGATTTTCCTAATATTTTGATTGGCCAACTCTCTAAAAATCATATGTTTTGATTCGCTTATCCAAAAATTTTAAATAAATATGATTTTAGAATTGAACAAATGTGTTATTTCTAATAGAAATAGTTTTAAAGCATGATTTTCGTGTTTTCAATGATGGATTTTGAGAATCTAATAAATCATAAAAAAATCCTAAAAACTGTAACTTTGTCATATAAACTCCAAAATTAACATAAAATTATGTGTTCTTGATTCGGAGAATCTAATAAATCATTTTGTTTGGATTTTGTGGCCAAAATCTGAGGTTTTCCAGAAAGGTCTAGATTTAGGGTTTCTTTACACACTATGCATTATAACACCCTAATACATGTGAATAATTTAATTAGGCAAAAGAGACCTTGAAACCAAATAGGTTGGTGAAAAGTGTTTCTAAGACTCTGAAATAAGGTATGTTTGCATCCCCAATTATACCTTTTGAGCAGTGACCTATTTTCTTCTTTCTCTTGGTCCTATGGACAAACAATCTATAGAATAATCCTTTCTCTTTTGAGAACATATTTCTTGTAGATTATGATGGACATTCTTTTGGACTCTATCCTATATATTGTTCATGGTTGAACTTTACTTGATGATATATGCACTTTTTGCCCACTTTTGTGGTGGTTGTTTATATTGTAATTTTTGTGGTGACAAATCTTGTTTAATATGACTATACTTTTTACTTGCCTCTACATTAAGCATGTTATGTGATTCAATAGCCCTAGAGTAGTGCAAGTGCATTGGTTTTTGGGTTTTGTGCCCATGTATTATTTTTGGGATGGAGGTTGTGTTCCCCATACCCGGGTCGTGATGGCCATTATTTTTATAAATATTGGGAGTCTCGCAGTAAGTCATTATCTATCAAGTTTCAAGTTTGTGAGACTTGGCCGCCATTGTCTTCATATTGTTCTAGTGCTATGCTTATCTCACATGCATGTCAGTTGATGTTATTATTGAAGGGTTGAGTGCCATAATTCTTGATATGTGCTTGTATGACACAACTTTATTGTTTTATAATGTCAAATAATCTCTTGGTTATCCATTTATAAATCCATATTCTTTTATGTTTGATTGGGTATCCCTTTTATTTTTCTCCGGGAAGCCTTTTATTTTACGTCCTTTATTTCTTAACATTGCTCAATACTCAATTGAGTATGAAGATACCAACTTATACTGATATCTTTTACTTTTTCGCCTTTTGCTGTGGTACGCTTCCAACCCCAGATTTAGGTCAAGGAGGAGACAATCATGATGGACCAAGACCTCAACAAGTTTGACTGAAACCTTGTGGGAGACTTTCTTGAAGTTGTTAGGTTCCTCAACTTGTTTAGTTAGTTTTCTTTTATCTCACCCTGCATGGTGAAGGCTGATGATAACAAGCTTTGTAACGATTAGATACTATATAAATTGCTCTGGTACTTTTGGTGTTATTATACTTACATGTTGAATGAATTGGTTATCATCCCTTTTGCAAAAAAAATAAATCGGTGATTTTTTATATGGGATGATGCCTTTTTAATTTAGTAGGGAGCGGATCCCCTCTAGAATCCCACTCCTTATAGTGCAACTTGACTGATCAAGATCATTCTCAAAATCCATTAAGGATCGTTCAAGTTTGTAACTCGACTGATGAACAACCTGTAATGAATTTTACAAAATGATTTTAAGTGATGAAACGTTCAAATTAAGTGTCCCTGATTTTTTCTCATCTTAGTTACAAGTCATATCACCAATACAAATGATTACAAAACTAACCAAGGTGATTTGGAGTGTTTTCCAAAAACATGCATTTGCATTGCTTTTGACTTGAACTAAAACAAACTAGGGCTTGTTCGATTTGATCCTTTTCATGTACCTAATGCCTAAAATCAACCTCAAACAAACATATTAGATACATATGAATGGAATGGTTAAGTCGTTATAAAAATATGGAAAATGTATAACACTCAGGTCAACATAGTTTACCTATTGTAAGGAAGCCGCTTCCCGTGATCTCAATTCATTATGATAGAACAACAACTATTATAAAGATTGGGAGTTCTCAGTACAATCAAAAGTAGCATATACACATCCAATTCAGACTAAAGTCTCTAAGGGAATTGGTATCTAGTTGGTTGTGGCAATATGCTATGTAGGTAACAAAGATAATACAATCAATTCATTGACTAAATGTCTTTCTCTGTCCTTACTTGAGAAATCCAGGTTGGGGATGAGTTTAAAACCCCTTATTATACCCAACCAAAGTGGGTTGATATCCCACAAACTGGGTTCAATGTAGTAATAATAAGCTATCTAGTGATGTATCTTGCATTATTGTGTTTGTCAAATGTAATGAAGTTACTGTCATGACTGCAAGTTTGTAACAGATCTCTATCTAAATGGTGCTGACTCCAATGTAATAATGTTACTATCATGACTGCAAGTTTACATGATATGATAGGTTTTATATGAGTACTTAATTTCAAGATTGATTCTTTGATCAAAACCGAGTATTCAAATTAAGGCCAGATCATGCATCATCATCTTAATCAACTTTGACAATTTCAAGTGAATTTTAGTTTTCCCCATGCATAAGCTACCCATAATCAAGGAATCATGTGGTAAATAGTCATGAGAGGAGGACCACATGAGGAGATGAGAAGAATAAATAATCATCATTTACTTGGGTGGCTTAGGGCTGTCTTTAAAGAAGAGATGAGATGCTAGAAGACTCTCTAGGGTTTTAGGGAATTCCTTCAGTCTGGATCCACTAAGGCCAGGTGGAGCAGGGGAACCTCAACCACTATATCTAGATGGATAGGAGGAATTACTTCCAGAACCCCTTATGATCTTTCTAGAAACCTCAGTTTCACCATAGCAAACTTTAGGGGTTTTCCCGATTGAAAGATTAGAAATATTATTTCATCAATGCATAAAAATGTTGACATGTATGCCCAGAGAGCCAATAATATGATGATTGAATGGCATAACATATAAAGGATTTTATTAATAACAAAGGCAAGCTTCCAATTTATTTTGTAAATTCAGTTATGAGATAATGAATAACATAACAAATGTCTAGAGGATATTATGACTCGATGATGTATGTCTTCAAGTATTAGATTTGGAGGAAATGAGATCATACAGATGTTACAAGTACATATACATATTCTCATTATGTCCTTAATTATTGTCATTGTCGAATGTTGATAGACAACAATGACACATAAGATCAGAGTGTGAGTTGGTTGATGAGTGAATCTTATTGGTCATGATATGGCGATATAAAACCAAGCACACAGATACATGTTAGAGAACAATGTATCAGACATGCCCATTGTGACACTGACACATAGAAGCCATCTTCATGGAAGTCATAGTCAACTCTCACAATGATGGTGGTGGTTGTGGTTCTTATACCTAAAGTCACTACACTCATCACATGTTGTTGGGTACACTTTGACATCATCAAACACAGTCATGAAACATGGGTTGCTATAACGATGATGATTGGGTGACTTTGACATATGGGGATTGAATGTGAGTGATAGATATGGGATTTGTACCTCCTATAGGAGTATGATATCCTAGGGCTCTTATTTAGCAAGACTAAGAAAAGTATGTCCATACACATATGAGTCAATAGGTGATATTGAGCTTACATTTATCTCATGCAGTCTACTCTGGTTCAAGGAACAAGATTGAATAATAATGAGGATCACTACTCCATTCCTCTAGTTTAATATGGATATCAGTGATAAATGAACTATACAAACACTATAACACCATACACAGATTGTAGGTTGAAGTTGCTCCCCAAATTTCCATTCACTTGGGTAGCAATGATGTGTGACTAGGCACCACTCTTTGCTTGTGATATCATAAGTTGTTATGGACATTCACTGCCAACATGATATGGGACCTATAGGGTCACACACATAGGAAATCATCTAGAAGAGGAGTTTGATCTTGGATGATGATTGAATTGATTACTAAAGTATTTAGGTATATCAATTCACACAACAGATCATTTGACTAAAATGCCAAACGATCAGTTCAAGTGTTGAGACTATTGTTTGGAGTGTCAGGCTGATTGTATTGTACATTGGTTGGAATTCTGCTTTACCTGGCCTATGAGATGCCCCTCTTGCTTATGTGAAACAATTGTCTGGCCTACTATGAGATGCCTATCTTAATTGCACCAAACGGCTGTCTCAGGGGTGTAATTTGATTGCATCAAGGATTGGTGCCAACATCAAGTTGAGTACTAATTGGAATTGAATTGACAACATATGTGTAGAAACTACAAAACGACTATCTCACATGCAAGATGACTATCTCATTGGGTGAAATGACCATCTTTCAGGCAATACAAGCATCTCTCTAGACATGACGACTGTTTCGGCTGACGCATGTTGTAAAACTTCCATAATTGTTGTGAAAATTCAATATCTTATGGTCTTTTCCACTCCCGCTTTAGTCCCGTATAGGCTGAGGACTGGGAACTTTGACCCTAACCCCTCCTATATATAGAGGGGTACTGGGAGTTTCCTAAAACACAACTACTAAAAAGACAATTGAGAATCGGTTTCTCTAACAATTATTGTCCTCTCTGGGTGTGGTAACCACGAGAGACCAGACAAGTCCTACCTGACTAGGGAGGGATAACCAAGGGAAAGAAACAACTGAGGATCATTTTTGTGTGACAACATGTTGGTGACTAGTAAACCAACAGGAGGGTCAACTCCTTCCTATCTATTCCTGCAAGATGGAAGGAGTTCTAATTGGTCTCTATGGACTACTCTAGAGGCACGAGTCCTTTGGTTGCTGCTAGGAGAGCAAGGTCAACTCGCAGTCTGTGGTGAGATCAAAGGAGTTTCTACAATAGTTGTTTTTGTCTGCTGTATGTGGCAGAGCAGTTAGAAGAGTCTGAGTGTGACTATGAGCTACACAGACACCGTCCAAGATAGAGTGCACATCTACATCAACAAGGATTTTTGCTGGACTTGCTCCAAAACTAGGCATATCTTCATAAAACCATGCTTACCATTGCATGGTTATTGACGTGATCTGCTGGTTAATGGGAAATATGTCAGTAATTTTTTTTGTTTCTATTGCCTATCTGATGTCGTATTTTCCTATAGTGGTATCAGAGACACGTTAATTAATTATGTTTTGGGATAATCTATATGATTGGATTTTAGTTTTACTGTGTTTATTTATTGCATGCGATGAGAATATTTAAATTGATGTATGTGCACATCTATCTAAATCACCACATAAAGAACCCAAATGAATATATATATATATATATATATATATATATATATATATATATATATATATATATATATAATGTGATATGATATATATGCAATTTACACACGTCACCATAAAATTGGTTTTGTTGGTGGATGTAAAGCATGGTTATGGCCAAAACCCCAGATCTGTGTGTGCATGGTTGTGGTTATTTTTCCTGTTGTTAATCAGTCTGCATATTGAGCCTCCCTCTGCTTTAAAAATGTAAATTAATGCTCTTCTTCCTATTTACCCTCGAATGTAATTCGAGGTTTTCCCCATATACAATGTAATAAGAAATCAGATAGTTTGAATTCATGTTTCAATGTGAGATTACGATCTGTACAAAGAAAAAATGAGCAGCTCGTGAGATGACCCGATCGACTGGAGGACTGAGGAGGCCAGACGATAGAGGAAGAACCAATTGACTGGTGGCCCCACCATTCGACTGGAGGTGTCCAGACACTGCTTGGACCTGAGAAACAGACGACCATTTCAGAAGAGCCCAATCGAGCGACCAGGAGGTAAGTCGACCGGTTCAAGAGTTGAACCGATCAACAGGATTGGTTCGAGTACAAATCTTCACCAGAAAAAGGTTGCATATGATGTGGACCATAGGTGGTAGTAATTCCTTGTGGCTCCAAGGAATTACATTAGTATGGCCATAACCATCACTTGTGTGTTTTATTTATTGCTTGTTCTCATTTGTGGTTATAACATGTATATGATATGCACTATATATGTGGTGATTGGATAAAGTATATGTATTCATATATATACACAAACTTCCTCAATTAAAATATTAAGTCTTAGATTCTCTCCAAAAATGGCACACATGAAAAGCTTGATAGACATAGTGTAGGTGACTGACCGGCCTAAATCGCGCGTCCAAAAGTGGAGGCGGATTTGAGGTAGTCGAGCTTTTACATTTATAAACCCGAATCCTTCTAGGCCCCCACAACTTTGCTTACGGGGTCGAAGTAGATATACAAGGTTGAACACAGAGACAAGGGGGGTAGTGTTGATAACCCAGAATCAACACGCTACACTCCAGCAGGTATAAAGAGATAATAAATTCCCAAAAGGGAAACAACAAGATGTCACAAAAAAAACAAGAAAACTATCTCCAACAGGAGCTACAAGAAAGATTTAAGGTTTTAGTCATTTAGCAGTTTTTTAGGGGTTTTCATGCAACAGAAACAGAAAGATAAAACTAGAGCTAGAGCAAGGTACGAAGGATAAGACTTCAGTAAAACAAACGACACCAGTAACATCCTGCACCCCTCCTCTCAGAGTGGGTACCTCTAACACAACACCAACACCCCTCTCGAGGTTGCTGGACTTAAGTTAGAGCGGAATGTTACTGAAACGACTCCGTTCCAGGCACTCTCGTACTCCAGAATCGGACCAAAACTAGAGCCACAACACAACTCTCGAAGTTGTTGCGACGGGAAAAACACGATTCGGTAGCTAAGCGAAACGCGATCCAAACATGCAAGCTAGAGTTTAGATATCAAACATAGCAGTCATCCAACACATTGCACCAAGCATAGGGAAGCAAGTAATTAAGCTTTTCTATTTCCATAAACATATAAAGGTTTGATTACAATGCAGGAATTAAAGAATTAAATAACAGAAGTAAAGATAGGTATCGCCTTCTTGATGTAGAAGGACGATAGACTATAGTGGACCCTCCAGCCTGATACAGGTCAGGAGCCTATCCCGATAAAGCAGTGTCGGGAGGCACGCTGTGACGACCGACTGTATCGCTCAGGGACCCTGGCCGATACGCTCATGTCGGGCGGAGCACCCTCTCGGGCGGCACGCTGTGACGGGCGAAGCGTATCGGGTTCGATATCGTGCCGGGCTAGTGTGACCATCTATCAGCCACTTAAGGCGGAGATCTATGTCGGCCGATATTGGCTTGCAGTGCCGCCCGGGACACCCCTAAGTGAACCATTGACCTCCCTCTCGGGATGGAGAAAAGCTCACCTAGGATTGCCCGACACAACACTGAATCACGATATACTCGCTCTCTGCAGTTCTCCTCAGGAAACTTGCACAGGGTTTTGACCTTCCAACCTGTCCGAACTGTCTTTTCGACTTCCTGTAGCTGCTATTTATATGCAGTGGTTGGGGGAAGTTATGGTGCTCGAAGCGGCATGTGTCCTCCTTATTCGCGGGTTTGATGGACGGCCAATACACATATCACCCGACGCAGGGATGTTGGTTGTCGGTCACGTGACGGGCGGCACCCGCTGGTGGGTGGCCTGTGTCGCGCGACAAGCTTGGGTTGTCATGGCGAGCTCGGCTCCCTGTCGAGTAAGAGGCGTGTCGTCTGTCAGTTTCTTCTTGTGCGGCATCCCTTTGTCGTGCGTCATTGTGTCGCTCCACCCTGTCGGGCAGAGGTTGTATCGGGCGTCAGGAAGGCTGAAATAGACTTGGACTTATTTGTGGGCCGGAACGGCCTTATTGTACCAAAGAGAGGAAAAACTCTGCAAAAGATGGAAATATTGGATTAAGAGCATTGCTTGGCCAATTATTGCGAAAGTACTAATAAAAGAGAGGACAATAGCAGAAAAGGGCAGTTTTGATAACAGAATAAAGGGCGAAAACATCACAAAATTTGGTGTTATCAACTCCCCCAAACTTAGCATTTTGATTGTCCTCAATCAATATTTAAACTTTATTTTGTGATACTTCTTCTTGCTTGGTATAACTTTCAGGCCAAGAGGTAAAACAAGTATAGTAATGCCTTTAGAGATAATGCTGACTCACTGCAAACAAAAGACCATGCGTTTCCTTGCTTTATTATTTCAGTAAAATTTTTCTCTACAACTTCGGCGAGACTTTGTTGTATGATTCCGAAGTTAGCTTACGCACCAAACAGCTTTATTTTTGGGGCAGAAGGTTGTGTATAGGGTAGGCTAAGGATTTTTGGGGTTTTTCTTGTTTCCCATCAGTCCATCCAGGTAAGGGTCCGTTAGCGGGCAAGTGATCCCTGCAGTCCAAGCCAGTTGGCTTTAGAGCAGTGATTTCACATCCTACGTACCACTGCCCCGGATCTACCATGCCTAAAGATGGGTACTTTTGGAAAACAAGTGTGTATATATATATATTTCTTTTCTTTTATTGGGCACAACTCATGCTTTTATTCACTCTCATAAGGCTTCTTTCTCTTTTTGGGATTTTCATCGGGTGAGGGGAAAACAAAGAGATTTTTGCTGTTTAGGCAGCTTTTTCCTTCTCCATACCCGTCTCTTAGCTGTTTGCGAGATTATTATATTTTTCGAAATTTTTGGCATGGAAAAATGTAATCTTCTCGTTTGTTTGAAACAACATTATCAGAAAGATATAACAGAACTTTTATCTCATTAAGTACATAGAAAACTAACTTTGCAAGAAGTTGCAACAGGTTTTCACTATTATAGAAACTTTGTACATATGTATGGAGATGATATATAAACAAAAAGAATTTTCGAAACTTCGGTATGAACATATATATGTACACAAAGAACAAAAGAATAACGAATTTAAGACAAAAGCATAAAGAAATTGAGTTAGAATTTTCAAAATTTTGTACCTCCCTCACTGGTACATGGTACCCCCCCAAACTTGCTCCACACTCTGTCCCAGAGTTGTGAAGTAGATAAGGTGAGGTAATGTTTATTCCAGTGAGGTTGCGCCTGTGTCAGACAGAGGCTCCCACACATATTCACCTCTTCTGCTGTGATATCTGATGTGGTTGAGCTGGTCAGGCGTTTCTTTATTCGCTATCCATTCCAGGACGTATATGCCGCAGTCGTTGGATAAGGGAATTTGCTGCAGACTGCGGTGGCAGAACTGGAGTTTGTGCCATTTGCCTCCTTGCATGTCCAGGAATGGTTGAATCAACTTTGCCACCTCGTCGTAGTATTTTCAGACCAGGCGTTCGACAGATGTTAAAGGTTCTGATGTACACGGCACTGGATGGTTCTTGTTGCTGTCTGAGCTGTTGTAGAAAATTCCTTCTCGCTGTCGGGTGTACACAGTTAGGAGCGTTCAGTGATTGTAATGTAGAATTGGCAGAAAGATAGTGCCTGGGACCCCGCCTCTCAATTCTTCCCCGACAACGGTGCCAAAAAGTTGACCGGCCTAAATCGCGCGTCCAAAAGTGGAGGCGGATTTGAGGTAGTCGAGCTTTTACATTTATAAACCTGAATCCTTCTAGGCCCCCGCAACTCTGATTATGGGGTCAAAGTAGATATACGGGGTCGAACACAGGGACAATGGGGGTAGTGTTGAGAACCCAGAATCGACACACTACACTCCGATAGGTATAAAGAGATAATAAATTCTCAAAAGGGAAACAACAAGATGTCACAAACAAAACAAGAAAACTATCTCCAACAGGAGCTACAAGAAAGATTTAAGGTTTTAGTCATTTAGCAGTTTTTTAGGGGTTTTTATGCAATAGAAACAGAAAGATAAAACTAGAGCTAGAGCAAGGTACGAAGGATAAGACTTTAGTAAAACAAGCGGCACCAGTAACATCCTGCAACCCTCCTCTCAGAGCAGGTACCTCTAACCAAGCACCAACACCCCTCTCGAGGTTGCTAGACTTAAGTTAGAGTGGAATGTTACTGAAATCACTCCGTTCCAGGCACTCTCATACTCCAGAATCAGACCAAACACTAGAGCCACAACACAACTCTCGAATTTGTTGCGATGGGAAAAACACGATTCGGTAGCTAAGCAAAATACGATCCAAACATGCAAGCTAGAGTTCAGATATCAAACATAGCAGTCATCCAACACATTGCACCAAGCATAGAGCAGCAAGTAATTAAGCTTGTCTATTTCCATAAACATATAAAGGTTTGATTACAATGCATGAATTAAAGAATTAAATAATAGAAGTAAAGATAGGTATCTCCTTCTTGATGTAAAAGGACGATAGACTACAGTGGACCCTCTAGCCCGATACCGGTCAGGAGCCTAGCCCGATACAGCAATGTCGGGCGGCACACCCTCTCGGGCGGCACACTGTGACGGCCGATTGTATCGCTCGGGGACCCTGGCCGATACGCTCATGTCGGGCGGCGCACCCTCTCGGGCGGCACGCTGTGACGGGCGAAGCGTATCGGGTTCGATATCATGCCGGGTTAGTGTGACCATCTATCAGCCTCTTAAGGCGGAGATCTATGTCGGCCGATATCAGCTTGCAGTGCTGCCCAGGACGCCCCTAAGTGAACCGTTCACCTCCCTCTCGGGATGGAGAAAAGCTCACCTAGGATCGCCCGACACAACACTGAAGCACGATATACTCACTCTCTGCTGTTCTCCTCAGGAAACTTGCACAGGGTTCCGACCTTCTAACCTGTCCGAACTGTCTTTTTGACTTCCTGTAGCTGTTATTTATATGCAGCGGTTGGGGGAAGTTATGGTGCTCGAAGCGGCACGTGTCCTCCTTATTCGCGGGTTTGATGGACGGCCGATACACATATCGCCCGACGCAGGGATGTTGGATGTCGGTCACGTGACGGGCGGCGCCCGCCGGTGGGTGGCCTGTCTCGCGTGACAAGCTTGGGTTGTCGTGGCGAGCTCGGCTCCCTGTCGGGTAAGAGGCGTGTCGTCTGTCAGTTTCTTCTTGCACGACATCCCTTTGTCGTGCGTCATTGTGTCGCTCCACCCTGTCGGGCAGAGGTCGTATCGGGCGTCAGGAAGGCCGAAACAGACTTGGACTTATTTGTGGGCCGGGACGGCCTTATTGTACTAAAGAGAGGAAAAACTCTGCAAAAGATGGAAATATTGGATTAAGAGCATTGCTTGGCCAATTATTGCAAAAGTACTAATAAAAGAGAGGAAAATAGAAGAAAAGGGCAGTTTTGATAATAGAATAAAGGGTGAAAACATCACAAAATTTGGTGTTATCAGTGACACCAAAGTGTGGTACACCGTCTATCTCGTGGAAGTTTGATGGTAATGATGTGGATGCCACCAAAGCAGGGTACATTGTTATCATGTCAGTTGTTGGGTAGGCTTAACTTGTGACTCTTAGAGTGTCTAAGCCTAGAATCATGCAAATGATTATGGAAAGGAGTTGCACATATCATCTATCCAAGAGTTTCATATGATGCAATTGGCATGATGGCCTACCTAGTCAAGTTGTGGGCGATCAACCAAAGGTAATTCATGATTTGATGAAATATGGATCTTAGTCCACTAGAATATTGTACGTTGCAATGTTTTGGATTGATATTGAGGGCTATCAATTCGAATAAAATAGTGATAGCAATTTTTAATTAAAGACCATATTAATATCTTCAAATTTATCAAAGCAAACCAAATCAAAAATATTTTGAAAAGTTGCAATGTTTCTTTGTAGAATCAAATGTCAAACATAAACACATTCAAATTGTGATAAGTCCTCAAGAAGGAAAAAACGGGTTAAAGTTCCACAATTGGTTAAGGACTTTGGAAATGTTCTCATTAATAAGAAAAAGATCTATGTCCTTGATAGAACAATGCTAGAGGAACCAACTCCAAATGCACCTAAGACTAAATGGATGCTTATTAGAAGCATGCCAATGGTGCCATAGACATTTAAATACCTAATAATCTATTTTATGAACTATGAGTTGCATGAACAACATGAAAACATGGACATTCTCGAGATGGTAACACATCTTAAGAATCATGTAAAGAAAAGAAGGTATAATGTCACCAAAGCACTAATTGAGTGCAAACTGACAAAGGGAGGACCAATAGAACCCCATGTGCTCAATGTGATTGGACATGTGGAAAGACTGGGATTTCTCTCAGGTCAAGAATTGACCATGAATATGATTATGTAAGAGTTGCATGTATCATATAGTCAGTTTATTAAATGCTTGGCATGTTGATGCCAAAGAAGAAAGAAGAAGTACAAATCTGTGATGGTGATAAGCAAAAATGAGTCCTAGGGCAAAGGCAGGGATAAGAAGTGAAATACACTAGATGGGGGTGGTGAATAGGGTTTTATGATAATTTTAAAATTAATTCAACCAAACAAACAAAAAAATTGGAGAAGGAGACAAAGGCATTTAGAGTGGTTCCACCCTTAGCAAAAACTAAGGGAGTCAGTCCACTACCTAATTGTTTCCAATTAGGATTTTGAAAGAACTTGTATTTTATTACCTTTTTGAAGGATGTTACATAAGATACAACTACCTTCCCAAACCTTAGGACAACCTTCACCTAGAAGTAGTCTCACCAACCCTGAAGCAGCCTTCCTCTTGAAGTAACTTCAAGCTCCCCCTTGAAGTAGCCTTCCTCTTGAAGTAGCTTCCCATTGAGATAGCCTTCTTGAAGTAATCCTAAGTTCGCCGAGCTACCTTCTCCACCTGAAGAAGCTCCTACAACCTCCTTTCTGCAGCCTCCAACCTAGGAGTAGCAAAGGAGAATACAAAACAATAAGAAGGAACAAGAAAGAAAAAGGAAAAATACACTTTACCACTTTAGCACAAGGCTTGAATCCTATATCAAGCATTTTGACCTCCTATCTAATATGTATGATCATGAAAGTGTAGTGGGTAGGAGATGGTAGCCTATAGGACACGCAATCTCGACTTATGGAAATGATTTGCAAGTGAAGGATTGCTCAATTGCTCACAAGAGTTGATTCTCAATTGCAAGTATATGTACTCAAGTGATTTTAGGTGTCCTAAGGTATGTCCTATTTATAGGAATGGCTTACAAGGGTCTAGGGACGTTCTAGATACTTTCTAGGATGCTCTTAGTGGTCAGCTAGCCGTTAAGTATCCACTGATTACATTAGTAATAGCTAGTTGATTAATTCTAAAAAGTGCAGTCAGAACCTTTCTCGGTCGAGAAGTTTGTCGACCGAATGTCTCTCGGTCGAGAACTTCGTCGACCGAGGGAAAGTCTGGAGTAAGTTTATTGCAACGTTCAACTCAACTCCCAACTACTTTTTCCCACCAAGTCTAACAGCTATAGAACCTGCTCGTGGAATAGACTCTGGTGATTCTCGGTCGAGAAGATGGTCGACCGAGTGTGTCTCGGTCAAGAAGTAGTTCGATCGTGGGAGTCCCTATTTTAGTGTATCTAGACATGTACTAAGTGTATGTATCAAAGTTCCATTGTGATGCTATAATAGGGAACGACCTATCTAAGTGTTGTGAGTAGATAGGGAAGATCTAAATGCTTTATTTACATGATATCTAAGTACTTGTACATTATATGTTTGTAAAAGTTTACATTTGATTACAATAATAAAAAATAAGGAAATTTGAGCATATAGATCTTCCAAGCTTAGCTATCCACCACCTTGAATTCTTGTTCCTGAAATACTCAAGTAGCACATTAGATCCACAAGATTGAAATGTTTGTCATTTGTAAAACAAAGGGATTTTAGTGATGTCCATTTAGCCAACAAGAAGTGTTCTGAGGCTAAGCATAAGTCCAAGTCTTGTACACTCAGTACATGGAGAAGGGTAAGTGTAAAAGAAATATGTCCTTTTCACTTAAAGGATAAAGAAAACAAAGTGCCATCATTGTCACTTGTCTGGACATTGGAAAGGAATTATCCTCCTCATAGAGGATCTCAGGAAGAATATAGAGATAGAGATCTCCACTTTAGGATCTGAGAAGAAGTACACTAGAACTATATGTAGCAAGGGTTGCTGCCTATATAGTTAAAGGTTGTCATTCATGGGCACATAATAGAATTAGTGAATTGCTATTGTATAGTTTCCAAACATCATATGTTTTTTATGAGAAGAACATTATGATATTTTATGGCAATGCCCAATGTCTCACAAACTATCTGTGATAGTTAGTAAGACAAATGTGTATGACACATATATTGAATGACTTGATAAATCAAACAACGAATACCTATAACATTGTCATCTAGAGCACATAAATGAGAAATGCATCTCTAGAATCCATATGATGATTATCTAGACTCTTTTGGTTATTGAACCAATATATACACACAAGTCTTATTCGTTGTGCAATATGACAAAAGTATCTTCACTAGATGTAGTGGGAGATAGACTATTCCATTAGGACTAGTACATACTGATGTACGTAGACCTTTTAGAATGAATGCTAAAGGTAGTTACAAGTACCTCATTATATTTATTGATACGATCAGAAGACATTGAAATTTATATTTGATGAAATACAAGTATGAATCTCTTGAAGTGTTCAATGAGATTGTGAATGAAGTATGTAACTCACTTGGTAAAGTATTAAGAAACATTGATATGATCAATGTTGATATATTTTAACCAAAGGTTTGAGAACTTTTTGGAGAGACCATGATAGTCTATCACAATGAACTCCACCTGAAACATACTGATGTGTCAGAAAGAAAGTATCACACCCTGTTTAAACATGGTGAGATTAATCAATAAAACTATCAATCTTACAATTTCTTTTGGGCACATGCTTTACACTAAAATAATGTACCGTCTAAATTGGTTCAAAAGATATCATATGAGATATGGCATGGGAAGAGTCCCCATGTGTCTTTATAGTGATTAGGATTAAAGGCTTATATAAAAAAACTATTTCTTAAAGGCTTTATCCACAAATCACATGAATGTTATCTTGATGAATACTTCTTATATTCCAACCAAACAATAAAGTGTTTGTTGATAGGATGTAGGGATGGAAATTTGACCCAGCAAACCCATACCCAGTGAGACCCATATAGTTTTTGCCCATTTAAACTGGCTAAATGGGACCGCGTCACTCAGTGGATCCTAATAGGGACGGTTATGATGGGTTCCATTTATGAATGGAGCCCCATCAAAACCCATTGAGACCCATCAATCTCGTTGTAGAGGGCGGAGGCGAGAAACAGCGATGCAGATTTTTGGGGCAAAATCTACCCTTCCTCTTGTTAAGAGAGATGATAACGGCTAACAACGTCCATCTCCTGTACTAATACAGAAGGCATGTTGCAGCATTAACCTGCTCTCGTGGCACTTTGCATATATCAAGCACCGGTGACAACGACCACCATGGTGATACAACCCCGTCACCTCCTCCCTTCTCTGCCTCTCCTCATGCACTGCCCGATCAGTGACTACCCCGTCATCCCAAGATCTCTACATGTACCAATGTCTCTTTTCCAGTAGCCAATGCTGGCAACACGTGGATAACCTCATCCGACACCATGCGACATCTGTTACCCCGTCACCTATGGAGGTACGACACTCTACATTTCCTATCTGACGAGAGCACCAAGTCAGACTATTTTGTGCCACTCCATCCTTAGGAGACCAGTCTCAGTTGAAGGCCCTCCTCGCCGTATAGTCTCATAGGTCCAAGCTCCTCCAGATGCTACTATTGTACGACATCTCCTATCAAAGGAAATACTAGTCTACTCCCATGTCATTTATCCCAACTTCCTCACCTTGATCTACTATCTGGAGACTACTGTAGATCTGTAGATGTCATTGGAGGAATTCCTATTGTAGTACCAGGGTAACCTACAGTCTACAACATGTTTGATTTTATTCCCATTGAAGTCTGTAAATCCTGGGCTGGCTTCGTGCAAGGTGTACTTAATTAGTATGTTTCTATAAGAACATTGTATGTATATTGTTTGAATACATTACGACTGCACGATTGATTATCATCCAGGAAAGGTGAATGTTGTAGTAGAAACGTTGAGCAAGAAGTCTTTATCCCCATCCATGGACAAAGGTCAGTTGAGTTCTTTGATGTGTCATAAGTGAGACATGTTGGTCTCCTTACGTCCAATGAATGTCAAGTTGGAAGTCTCTTTGTTAGCCAGTTTGTTGGCACAATTACAAATGAAGCCTATATTGAGATAGCAGATTAGAGAGGCACAACATATGGATACGGTGATACAGTAGATTAGATTAGAGTTTGGCAGTGATAAGCATGATGGGTTCCATGAGTCGAATGATGGGACAGTCTATTACCATGATATGATAGTGGTTCCTAATGCTGATGATCTGAGGAATTTGGTGCTAGAAGAAGCTCATTTATGTATGTATGCTATGCACTCAGGTAGTACCAATATGTACCACAACCTGAAGGATTCATAATGGTGGCCATGCTTGAAGAAAGGTGTAGCTGAGTTTGTTGCAAGATGTGCTGTGTGTCAACAGGTCAAAGTTGAGCATCAGAATCCTATAGGAATATTACAATTATTGCCGATACATCACTGGAAATGTGATCTTGTAACTATGGACTTTGTGGTTGGTCTACCTAGGATAGAAAAATGTTATGATTCCATTTGGGTGATCATTGATAGGTAGACCAAGTCAGTGCATTTCCTCCCCATGAAGACAACATTTACAACAGAAAATATTTCTCAAGTCTATATTGATGAGATAGTGTGTTTGTATGGTGTCCCAACTACTATCACATTTGATAGAGAACCTCAGTTTACTAGTCACTTTTGGGAGCGACTGCATACAACTTTGGGTACACAATTGAAGTTCAACACTGTTTTCTACTCGCATACAGATGGTCAGTCTGAAAGGGCCATCTAGATTTTGGAAGATCTATTGAGGGCTTGTGTTCTTCAGTTCTCAGGAAGTTGGGATATACACCTCAGTCTGATAGAGTTCGCCTACAATAATAACTATCAGAGAAGTATTGACATGGCACCATATGAGGCGTTGTACGGGAGACATTGTAGGTCTCTGTTGTGTTGGTATGAGATAGGGGAGTATCATCTTCTAGGTACTAAGCTTGTGTAGTAGATGACAGAGAAGATCAAGGTGATACAACAACATATGAAAGTAGCTCATGACAGACAGAAGTCATATGCAGACGATCGTCACAGACCCTTGGAGTTCCAAGTGGGAGACAAAGTTTATCTAAAGATCTCTCCTTGGAAAGATGTTTTGAGGTTTGTGAAGAAGGGTAAGTTGGCTGCCAAGTTTATGGGACCTTACCCAGTTGTGACACGAGTTGGGAAGGTGGCCTATAAGTTGGAGTTGCCACCTGAGTTGCACAAGTTGCATCCAGTGTTCCATGTCAGTATGTTGAGGAAGTGCCATATGGATATAGAGTCATTGTTACAGCATGTGGAGGTGGAGCTTGATGAGGATATAACCTATGTGGAGGATCCAGTGTTGATCCTTGATCAGAGGGTGAAGAAGTTGAAGCAGAAGGACCTTGTTCTTGTGAAGGTTATTGGCATCATCATGGTGTTGAGGAAGCCAAGTGGGAGTTTGAAGAGGAGATGAGGAGGAAGTACCCTTCTCTTTTCTCTTAGGATTTCAGGGGCGAGAATCCCTGTTAGGGGCTTATGGCTTGGAAGGACCCTGACCCATGTTTTGAGCTAACCCTATTTTTTTTCTTAAGTGTGTTTCTTAGCTCCTTTCTCTAATCATCTAAGATGAAATTAGGACATGTTGGAGGTTTGCGTTCCTTGTTTGAAGTTGTTTCTTGATGCTAGTGTTTTGTGGAGAGGTTTTTGTGCAACACACAACTCACCCAGAATAGGGATTGATGTGAAAGTTTACCACCTCTAAAGTGTTTATTTTCTCTATTGGCATCATCTAGAGGAGAGAGGAAGTGTTGGGTGCCTTGTTTTGGCCTTAGTTGAGTGGTGACTTCCTTGGTGATGTTTTAGGTACATGTTTGAGGTGAACTTTGCTCATAAGAGTGTTGTCTCGGGCTTGAGATCCTTGAAGAGACTTGGTATCGGTTTTTGGTTGCCATGAGGAGGCTTGATATCAGTTGAGGGTGTCTTGAAGGACATCCTATTGGTTTGATGGTACCTTGAGGATCACCATATCGTTTTGTGGTGAAAATTGAGATGTGCCATATCGGTTGTGACCTAGGGTTTCATCCCTATTGGTTTGTGAAGAGGATGGATGAGTGTATCGACCTTGACCTTCCTTAGAGACCAAGTGAGTGAGACATGGATGCTATCACCTTGTTTCATGGTGTTACATGTGGCCTTTCTTCTCATACATGTGTCTGATGGGTTCTAAGGTGGTGACACCTTCCCCTTGCTCTCTCTCTCATCGAACATGTATATATACCCCTTTCTTCCCATGCAAGACAACCATTTTAGTGATCCTTGCTTTCTCTCCTTGGTGGCCGACCTAGAGCTTGAAGAGCACTCTCCCTTGGAGTTTGGTGGGTGAGCCAAAAGCTTGTGGTTTTCTCTTTCCTCTTCTTCCTTGGTATGCCATGGTTTTCTAGTTTTCTTTCTATCCTTCTTTCTCCTTCTCGGCCATGGACCTTGGTATCTTCTTTCCTCTCTTTTGCTCTCTCTTAACCTTGGTTCTATCTTCCTACTTGGAGGTGTTGTTCTTGGAGGATATTCTCCCTTTAACTTGACTTTGTGAGCTTGGAGATTGACCTTGGAGTTTAGATCTTGGTGGTTGTTCTTGAGGCGGGTTATATAACTCTAAACTTAGTTTGTTATTATCACATTTCTACTTGTTACCTTGCTAGTTGTTCTTACATCGCTATTTCTTGCTTGTTAGTAGCTTTATTTGGTAAGACTTGTCTTCTATTTTGATAATAGAACTTTGTGAAGTTGCTGCCATAAGTTGCACACTTTTTCCCTTACCTTGTTAGTAACATCATCTTGAGGTAGAAGATGACTAAACCGATATGCTATGTGTGGCGACACATCCCGCTATCACACAGATAACAAGGTGCCACGCAAAAACGTACGGAAAACACCATAAACCACTTATTATAAAAAACACGAGGTAATTAAAACTGATTTTGAGAAGCGGACAAACCAAGAAACTATTACATTCTGATCCTCATCCTGCAAGAAGACAAGTCATATAAACATTTACAAGTCTTGATACGTGTCCAAAGCTTAATGGACCATGTGTCTTGTCATCACATGAGTTCATCACCTGTTCATATATACAGAACGGGCCACATCTGGCCAACAACAGGATAAACAAAGCTTTATCAGCTATACATCATCAAACAACGTCAAAACGCCCCCAAGGACCTGAGAGTACAGGGATAACTCTAAGACTCTAATACAAAACAACCAAAACAACAACATATCCATCTCTTGCTTTCTAATGCTCCTCTTCTTGCTGCTCGGCTGCAACCCCACGACCACCACCACGTCTAGCGCGAACACCTAAAAAGGGTGTAAACCAACAGGGTGAGACACACAGTCCCAGCGAGAAACATAACTCCCGCCGAAACCATAAAACCTCAGAAAAGGTAAGCAACAACATCAGATGACTGATAAAAGGTACAATAAGAGCAGTCTATAGAGCAAAGTTGTTATTACCATCGAGCTTACCAAGGTGTATGGAAGGCATATAACCAAGTATTTCTTTATGGAACATGATTGACAAGATAAGATTTATAAGATCTTACCACATAACGTAAGGGACATATAAGTAACTGCAACGTATAACAAGATCAACTACACAAGCAAAGCCTCAACCAATGTTCCATGTTTTTCCTTAAGCAATAAATACTATTCGGCTGGATTACATGTTATTATGCCCTGAGGAAGTGAGATGTACCGCTCAAATCCAACCTTCGGTTGTGAAACCCAAGCCGGTGCCATACAAGGTCAATGGAAGAGCCAGACTCCACGACCTCCCACCTCGTGGTTAGTGCACAAGAACCAAAGCAGGACCGCAGTCTCATGCTTAAGTGGCCTCAGCCACAGGGTCAACTCCCGCAGGCTACCCTTTCTCTAACCCGCCTTGGTACAGGTCTCGATGCTAGTATATCTGAGCCACAGGCCAGTTCACCGTGATCCCTGAGCCATGAACGCATTCATGCTCTATCACACTGAGTCATGGGCTAGTTCACCATGCTCTCATACATATCTTGAGTCTACAACTAAAGTTGCACTCTATCCTCCTCATTTCCGGCTAGGAGAAACCACACATATTCAATAATATGCGCTTCCAGGTTAACCCGCAGGAAAACCTATTTCACCATCATCAGCTACTGACGATGATGGATCTATGTCCAGGGCAACTACATGAGAGATTCATCTGTAATTAATTAATGTATTTTAAGTAGATTGTTGAGGCAACCAGATTATAACACATACATAACATAAAGTATATTATTGTTACTACCATCACAAAATCATGGGATCTCAATCCATCATCACAAGAAACCACTGCCTCAAAGGCATTCTCATCACTTGGGATAGCAATCCCTGATCTCAACTAGGCACTTAAGCCAAACTCAGGTCCTCAGACCCAGACACATCATAGGTGATGCAAGTTATCTTATCCGTAAGAGTGACCATCAATGCAGTGTTATTCAAACATATATACCTCATAGCCCTTTTCCTGGCTATGCATCTGTATGAAACACCTACATGGTTAGTATACACAATCATCATGAATTAACAAAAGGATCACATTATCAAACATAGGGCAACATTGATGATTATATGCTTTATCATTCATGCCTCAACCCTGTGGTCAAAGACAGGGGTCACATCATCATGTGAAGCAGCTCATATACTTCCAAGCTTATCATTTACTCATCATTATATATACATGATTCAAGATGACCATAAACACATGTAATATCATGTCATTAGAGTTTTAGATATGTCATGCTTACATATGTGCATTCTACTATATCAACCACCTTACCATTACCAAACATGTCAAAGGTTCACGAACCAAAAAGCATAGCTATTAAACCACAAAGATGTGATCACATGATAAGGAACTAACAAATTTGTTCTGGATGGAACATGACCCTCACTAAAAGTACCCACTACCCTCACAAGAAGTGTGATGGGCAGGGCACCCTCACTGGAAGTGGTATCGGGCAGGGTACTTTCCTCATATTGCCCAAACACTCAAGCTTCATATCGGCCAAGCAATCTAGCTACATATCGGCCAAGCACTTAGCAAGGATGTCGGGCTACCACCTCAAGGTATGTCGTGCAACCAGAGACCAGAGCATATCATGCACATAGCATAACGTGCAGCTAGGTCTAGGGGGCATGTTGTGCATCAAGTGTGTCATGCATCCATCTGTGTCAGACATCCATCTGTGTCGAGCATCACCACCACACCATGACGCCCACACAAGGTTATCCCACATAGCTCCATAACGTTCAAGGTATATTAGGCACCAAGCCACTACCCAAGCTAAGTGTATCGGGCATGACACTCAACAAAGCACAACACCCAACACACAAACCAAGGACCAAGGTATAACGCCCAACACAACCTCATCACATCAACCCAAAATCTAGACCAAGAGAGAGAGAGAGTATCAAGCAACACCATACCCAAGCCATATCGTGCAAGATGCAGCCCAACGAGATCATCATCAACTTCAAGCACAAGGGTACCAAACCCTAGATTGATCAAGAAGATCGGCTCACCTCTCAACAACCAAGAGAGAGGGGTCTTGCACAATCTCTATCACAACTTGGGTGACCACAAGGATCAACCTCCACATAGGTCTACATCTACCAAAAAGCTCACCTCTCGAATCCATGGTGAGAGGAGGGTGTTGCTCAAGCAACTAGAACACAAGCTCACCTCTCAACTTGAACGAGAGAGGGGTATTGCTCATATTACTAGAGCTCAAGCTCACTTCTCTAGACCAAGGAGGGAAAGGAGTGTTGCTTAACAAGGAAACCCTAAAAACATGGTTCGGCCAACTAGGTGCAACTACGCAAGAAGCATATCTAGCAACATACATGGCCGATTATGATCATATGAAACATATAAGAATATAGAAGAAGGTAATATAGTTAGGGTTAGGAGTTATGTAACCTTCCTTAAGCAAGCTCCAAGCTCCTAGCACCAAGCACCACCTCCAGAGGAAGAAGAAGAAGACTCCAAGATAAGGATCGGCCACCAAGCTTACAAAGGAAGAGGTGTCGTCCATCCAAGGGAAAGGGAAACTAAGGAACTAAAGGGATCCTTAGCAAGAGAAAGAAGCTACATATATAGGAGAGGATGGAGGAGAAACCAAGGTAAGACAAGGCAAGGTGTCGCCCACCTAGGGACACTTGTCCAAGGGCAATGCCACCACTCTATCTTGCCTTAAACACATGTCCAAGGCCATTGCCACATGCAAGCATCAAGTGCCAAGTGTCCACTAGTGGTGACACAAACGAGGTCGAAGGGGTCAAATGGGTCCATGGGCGACACACCTCAACTCCATGCTCGACATCACTCCCTGGGCGACACACCTAGGCCGAAACAAGGCACTCCTTCCCGACACAAGGTCAAAAAGGCAAGGGCAAGGTTCAAGCAAGGCATCTCAAGGCCCAACAATCTCATCCAAGCCCAAAGCAACTCAAACAACGAGCCCAACCTTTCCTCTCAACACTAGAGGAAGCAAGGAGAGAGAAGAACACTTCTCAAGGTGACAAACTTCCTCAACAACCCTAGACTTGGGTTAATTTCAAGTAGCACCTCCAATACACCACATCCACCAACAAACCCTAATCACCACTAAAGGTGATTAGCAAGCAACTAAACACCAGGGTTAAGCAAAGCAAATAGGATAAGCCCTAAACGGAGGTCAGGGTCCTTACAAGCTATAACCCTCTACAAATGGATTTCGTCCTCGAAATCTGAAGAGAAAAGCGAGGGATACATCCTCATCTCTTTCTCAAGCTCCCACGTGGCTTCCTCAATTCCATGATGATGCCAAAGAACCTTTACCAGAACCAAGTCCTTCCACTTCAGCTTCTTTATTCTTCTATCCAGGATCATCATAGGACCTTCCTTGTAAGTCACATCTTCATCAAGCTCAACCTCAACTGGCTGTATCACTATCCCTATATCTGGGTGACTTTTCTTCAACATGCTGACGTGGAACACTCGATGTAACCTGTGAAACTCTGGTGACATCTCTAACTTGTAAGCTACCTTGCCAACCCGTGCTATGAACAGGTATGGCCCCATATATCTGGGTGCTAGCTTACCCTTCCGGCCAAACCTTAGCACACCTTTCCATGGTGAGACTTTCAGATACACTTTGTCTCCTACCTGGAACTCCAAAGGTCATTGACGATTGTCTGCATAAGACTTCTGCCTGTCTTGTGCTGCTTTTAGCTGTTGCTGTATCACTTTGATCTTTTCTGTGGTCTGCTGTACTAACTCATGACCTAAAAGATGATACTCACCAGATTCATACCAACATAAAGGAGATCTGCACTTCCTGCCATATAAGTCCTCATAAGGAGCCATGTCAATGCTCCGTTGGTAACTATTGTTGTAGGCGAACTCTAACAACTGAGATGTACATCCCAACTGCGTAGGAACTGCAAAACACAAGCCTGAAGAAGATCCTCTAAAGTCTGAATAGTCCTTTCAGACTGTCCATCTATCTGTGGGTGGAAAGCAGTGCTGAACCTCAACTGTGTTCCCAACGCTGTGTGCAAGTATTCCCAGAAATGACTCGTGAACTGAGGACCTCTGTCAGAAACTATTGTTGCTGGTACACCGTGCAAGCATACTATCACATCTATATATACACGAGCGAGCTTCTCGAATGTATACGTTATCTTTACAGGTACGAAATGGGAAGACTTTGTCAATCTATCCACTATCACCCAAATGGAATCATGATTCTTAGTTGTCCTGGGCAGACCAACTACAAAATCCATGGTTATGTGATCCCATATTGGCAGGGGTTGTAACATACCTACCGGCTTCTGATGCTCAGCCTTGACTTGCTGGCATACCGCACATCTAGCCACAAACTCGGCTACATCTTTCTTCAAGCCAGGCCACCAATACAGATCCTTTAGATTGTGATACATCCTGGTG
This sequence comes from Alisma plantago-aquatica, assembly GCA_963693085.1. Taxonomy (NCBI): domain Eukaryota; kingdom Viridiplantae; phylum Streptophyta; class Magnoliopsida; order Alismatales; family Alismataceae; genus Alisma; species Alisma plantago-aquatica. The sequence continues at coordinate 882,257,162 of OY856413.1, read as the reverse complement.
ACTCCTGGATGCATAGAATACATCGATGTGTGTGCTTCATCGAGCACTAGCTTCCTCAGATTATCAATATCGGGGACCACCATCCTATCACGATAGCAAACTAGTCCATCCTCAGACTCATGGAACCCATTACGCTTATCACTTCTGATCTCTGACCTGATCAACTGCATTGTATCATCTGTTTGCTGTGCATCTTGGATCTGCTATCTCAGTGTAGGCTTGACTTGCATCTGTGCCAAAAGTCCTGCTAACAAGGAAACTTCCATCTGCACATTCATCTGCCACAAGGAAACAAACATATCCCGTCTATGACATACTAAGGAACTCAATCGTGCCTTCTTTGTAGATAGAGAAGAAGACTTTCGGCTAAGTGCATCAGCTACAACATTTGCCTTACCAGGGTGATACTCGATGGTGCAGTCGTAATCATTGATTAGATCCATCCAACGACGCTGTCACATGTTTAGCTCATTCTGTGAGAAGATATACTTCAGATTCTTATGATCTGTAAAGATCTGACACACTTCCCCGTAAAGATAGTGTCTTCAAATCTTTAACGCATGAACCATAGCTGCCAACTCCAAATCATGAGTCGGATAGTTCTCCTCATGTTTCTTAAGCTGTCGTGAAGCAAAATAAACTACATGGTCTTCTTGCATTAGCACACAACCTAAACCTTTCTTGGAAGCATCGCAGAAAACAACATAGCCCTTCCCAGGATCTGGCAGCACTAGTACTGGAGCACTAGTCAGTTTCTCCTTTAAACTTTGGAAATCTTACCGGCAACGATCATTCCATACAAAAGGTACATCCTTTCTAGTTAACTTTGTCATTGGAAACGCAATCACACTGAAGTCCTTGATAAACCTCCAATAGTATCTTGCTAATCCTAGGAAACTACGAACTTCTATCAGTGTCTTCGGCTGTTCCCATTCTGCAACGAACTCCACCTTCTTCGGGTCCACTTTAACTCCTTCTGGAGATATCACATGACCCAAGAAAGTTACTTCTTTCAACCAGAACTCACACTTACCAAACTTGGCATACAGCTGGTGTTGGCGAAGGAGAGTCAATGCTTGTCGAAGATGTTGTTCATGCTTCTGACTGTCTTGACTGTAGATTAAAATGTCATCTATAAAGACTACAACAAACTGATCTAGAAACGAACGGAACACCATGTTCATCAAATCCATGAAAGCAACAGGTGCATTGGTTAGCCCAAATGACATAACCACAAACTCGAAGTGACCATACCTCATCCTAAAAGTTGACTTTGGTATGTCATCTACCTTAATCCTCAACTGATGATATCCAGACCGTAGATCGATCTTTGAGAACACTGTAGCACCACGCAACTGATCGAACAAATCATCTATCCTTGGCAACGGGTATTGGTTCTTGATCGTGACCTTGTTCAACTGTCGGTAGTCTATGCATAGCCGCATTGATCCGTCCTTCTTCTTAACGGACAGCACTGGAGCACCCCAAGGTGACATACTCAGTCGGATGAAACCTTTCTCCAATAACTCTTATAACTTCTTTTTCAACTCTGCCATCTCTGCTGGAGCCATCCTATACGGTGTCTGTGCAACTGGTTGTGTTCCTGGAACCAGATTGATCTCAAAATAAATTTCCCGAGGTGGAGAAACACCGGGGAACTCATCAGGAAACACATTTGGAAACTCTCGAACGACTGTCACCTCCTCAAGGCTAGGACCTTTTGCCTTGGTATCTACAACGTGAGCCAAGAATGCCTTACATCCTTGTCGTAACAACTTTTCTGCTACCAACAATGATACTAGACACGTCAGAAGAATCTTCCTATCTCCTTGGAAGATCCACTTCTCTCTGCAAACCTCAAACACTGCCTGCTTGGAACCACAGTCCAACACAACCTTATACTTCTCTAAGGTATCCATCCCAAGGATCACATCGAATCCATGCATATCAAGTGGTATAAGATCCACTTGTATACTGTGTCCCAAAAAAGATAAGACACAAGATGGGCACTCCTCTCAAAGCATCGAGGAACCATCAAGAGGGGTTTCTAACAACAAGCTATCTTTCTTACAGTTAACAGGTAAAAGACAGTTTTCAAGCATAGGATGTGCGATAAAAGAGTGCGTAGCACCTGGGTCAACCAGAACAAATATAAAGCAGGAAGAAGACAAATTAAAATGAAATAACTCCATCTGTCCTGCCACCACTCGCGGGTTGACTATCGCCTCCGGCTGACTCATAGCATAGAATTGAGCAATTGCTTGTTGTCCACATCCTTTGCTTCCTTGAGCAGACGATCTTGCTTGTGAAGCCTGACCGCGTCCTCATCCTCTGCTACTACTGTTTGCTATCGGTCTGACCCTTATTGATTCTGCCTCAGCTGCTGCGTTACTTCAACCTCTTTACTTGGGCAATTTGACTTCCAATTCCCGATCTGACCACACAGATGGCATGACTGGTCTCGCTATTGTGGCCTAGATGGCCCTATCACTACTACAAATGTTGTACTATGTACCTTCAACAGTGAAGAAACATAACCTGTTCCCTTACTCGGAGACCACTATGACGGTGCACTAGAACCTCTTAACCCAGAAGGTGCTGAAAACCTCAGCTTCTTGAAGCCACCAAACCTCTATCCCTAGAACTGAGAAGGCCTCTTCTTAGACATGGATTCTCTTTTCTCCCTAATTGAACGTTCGATCCTATGGACAGATTCCACAAATGTGGCAAACCACTCTCAGTTCTCTAACGTAGAAGTAGGTGTTGTCAGCTCAACACTCAGGCCTTTCTCAAAACGTCTGATTCACTCATCATCCGTTGCCGCCATGTGAGGAAAAAACCTCAACAGGTCCATGAACTTGGCTTCATACTCAGTGATGTTCATCGCCCCTTAGCGCAGGTGCTCAAACTGGCTAATCTTCTCGTCCAAATACATCTTCAGAAAGTATCTGCTGACGAACTCGTGCCGGAAAACCTCCCAACCGATCACCTCACCGGGTCGCTTCTCCTCCTCGATGGTCCACCAGTGACCAGCACTACCCTTCAGAAGGTAGACAACATGCTTGACTTTGTCTGCTTCGGGGATGTTGAGGATCCGGAAGGCCTTTTCAAGACCTGTCTGCCACAGATCTGCATCCGCTGGATCATCCGTCCCAGCATAGTCTGAAGCTCCAACTCAGCAAAGTCGCTCAAATGTCTTCCCAATACCTAATGTTTTGTCATGGGGAGCTTGTGCTCTCGGCGGAGGCACTGGCAATCTTTCTACCATGAGATTCATCATAGCCATCATATGCCCCATAAGCTGTTGGTAGGCAGGGTTTTTGAGAATGGTTGGTTCAAGTTGGGGGACCTCAGGCACCTGATCTTCATGTGCCTGCCTTTCAGCTCCATCAACTGATGCAGCATCACTGCTCTCGGCAACATGTTCTTCATGGTTTCCAGACATCTTGGCTTTTTCTTTCGCTGAGGGAAGAAGATGATTGTAAGAAAATATGGAAATCTCACAAGAACAGACACAACCTAGTCCTAGATCACTGTAGACTCAGCGAACCTAGAGCTCTGATACCAAGCTTGGGGTGACACATCCCGCTATCACACAGACAACGAGGTGCCACGCGAAAATGTGCAGAAAACACCATAAACCACTTATTATAAAAAACACGGGGTAATTAAAACCGATTTCGAGAAGCAGAAAAACCAAGAAAGTATTACATTCCAATCCTCATCCTGCAAAAAGACATGTCATATAAACATTTACAAGTCTTGATACGTGTCCACAAGTTAACGGACCAGATGTCTTGTCATCACATGAGTTCATCACCTGTTCATATATACAGAACGGGCCACATCCGGCCAGCAGCATGATATACAAAGCTTTATCAGCTATATATCATAAAACAACGTCAAAATGCCCCCAAGGACCTGAGAGTACAGGGATAACTCTAAGACTCTACTACAAAACAACCAAAACAACATCATATCCATCTCTTGCCTTCTACTGCTCCTCTTCTTGCTGCTCAACCGCAATCCCGCGACCACCACCACGTCTAGTGCGAACACCTAAAAAGGGTGTAAACCAATGGGGTGAGACACACAGTCCCAGCGAGAAACATAACTCCCTCCGAAACCATAAAACCTCAAAAAAGGTAAGCAACAACAGCAGATGACTGATAAAAGGTACAATAAGAGCACTCTATAAAGCAAAGTTGTTATTACCATCGAGCTTACCAAGGTGTATGGAAGGCATATAACCAAGTATTTCTTTATGGAACATGATTGACAAGATAAGATTTATAAGATCTTACCACATAACGTAAGGGACGTATAAGTAACTGCAACGTATAACAAGATCAACTACACAAGAAAGGCCTCAACCAATGTTCCAAGTTTTTCCTTAAGCAATAAATACTATTCGGCTGGATTACGTGTTATTATGCCCTGAGGAAGTGAGCCGTACCGCTCAAATCCAACCTTCACTTGCGAAACCCAAGCCGATGCCATACAAGGTCAATGGAAGAGCCGAACTCCATGACCTCCCACCTCGTGGTCAGTGTACGAGAACCAAAGAAGGACCGCAGTCTCATGCTTAAGTGGCCTCAGCCACAGGGTCAGCTCCCGCATGCTACCCTTTCTCTAGCCCGCCTTGGTACAGGTCTCGACGCTAGTATATCTGAGCCATGAGCCAGTTCACCGTGCTCCCTGAGCCATGAACACATTCATGCTCTATCACACTGAGTCATGGGCATGTTCACCATGCTCTCATACATATCTTGAGTTTACAACTAAAGTTGCACTATATCCTCCTCATTTCCAGCTAGGAGAAACCACACATATTCAATAATATGCGCTTCCAGGTTAACCCGCAGGAAAACCTATTTCACCATCACCAGCTACTGACGATGATGGATCTATGTCCAGGGAAACTACATGAGAGATTCATATGTAATTAATTAATGTATTTTAAGTAGATTGTTGAGGCAACCAGATTATAACACATACATAACATAAAGTATATTATTGTTACTACCATCACAAAATCCTGGGATCTCAATCCCTCATCACAAGAAACCACTGCCTCAAAGGCATTCTCATCACTTGGGATAGCAATCCCTGATCTCAACTAGGCACTTAAGCCAAACTCAGGTCCTCAGACCCAGACACATCATAGGTGATGCAAGTTATCTTATCCGCAAGAGTGACCATCGATGCAGTGTTATTCAAACATATATACCTCATAGCCCTTTTCCTGGCTATGCATCTGTATGAAACACCTGCATGGTTAGTATACACAATCATCATGAATTAACAAAATGATCACATTATCAAACATAGGGCAACATTGATGATTATATGCTTTATCATTCATGCCTCAACCCTGTGGTCAAAGACAGGGGTCACATCATCATGTGAAGCAGCTCATATACTTCCAAGCTTATCATTTACTCATCATTATATATACATGATTCAAGATGAACATAAACACATGTAATATCATGTCATTAGAGTTTTAGAAATGTCATGCTTACATATGTGCATTCTACTATATCAACCACCTTACCTTTACCAAACATGTCAAAGGTTCACGAACCATAAAGCATAGCTCTTAAACCACAAAGATGTGATCGCATGATAAGGAACTAACAGATGAGTTACAGGTGGAACATGACCCTCACTAAAAGTACCCACTACCCTCACAAGAAGTGTGACGAGCAGGGCACCCTCACTAGAAGTGGTATCAGGTAGGGTACTTTCCTCATATCGCCCAAACACTCCAGCTTCATATCGGCCAAGAAATCTAGCTACATATCGGCCAAGCAGTTAGCAAGGATGTCGGGCTACCACCTCAAGGTATGTCGTGCAACCAGAGACCAGGGCATATCGTGCACATAGCATAACGTGCAACTAGGTCTAGGGGGCATGTCGTGCATCAAGTGTGTCGTGCATCTATCTGTGTTGGGCATCACCACCACACCATGACGCCCACACAAGGCTAGCCCACAGAGCTCCATAATATTCAAGGTATATCGGGCACCAAGCCACTACCCAAGCTAAGTGTATCGGACATGGCACTCAACAAAGCACAAAACCCAACTCACAAAGCAAGGACCAAGGTATAACGCCCAACACAGCCTCATCACATCAACCCAAACTCTATACCAAGAGAGAGAGAGAGAGAGTATCGAGCAACACCATACCCAAGCCATATCGTGCAAGATGTAGCCCAACAAGATCGTCATCAACCTCAAGAACAAGGGTACCAAACCCTAGATTGATCAAGAAGACCGGCTCACCTCTCAACAACCAAGAGAGAGGGGTCTTGCACAATCTCTATCACAACTTGGGCAACCACAAGGATCAACCTCCACATAGGTCTACATCTACCAAAACACATAGGTCTACATCTACCAAAAAGCTCACCTCTCGAATCCATGGTGAGAGGAGGGTGTTGCTCAAGCAACTAGAACACAAGCTCACCTATCAACTTGAATGAGAGAGGGGTATTGCTCATATTACTAGACCTCAAGCTCACTTCTCTAGGCCAAGGAGGGAAAGGAGTGTTTCTTAACAAGGAAACCCTAAAAACTTGGTTCGGCCAACTAGGTGCAACTAAGAAAGAAGCATATCTAGCAACATACATGGCCAATTATGATCATATGAAACATACAAGAATATAGAAGAAGGTGATATAGTTAGGGTTAGGAGTTATGTAACCCGCCTTAAGCAAGCTCCAAGCTCCAAGCACCAAGCACCACCTCCATAGGAAGAAGAAGACTCCAATATAAGGATCAGCCACCAAGCTTGCAAAGGAAGAGGTGTCGTCCATCCAAGGGAAAGGGAAACTAAGGAACTAAAGGGATCCTTAGCAAGAGAAAGAAGGTACATATATAGGATAGGATGGAGGAGAAACCAAGGTAAGACAAGGCAAGGTGTCGCCCACCTAGGGACACTTGTCCAAGGGCAATGCCACCACTCTATCTTGCCTTAAACACATGCCCAAGGCCATTGCCACATGCAAGCATCAAGTGCCAAGTGTCCACTAGTGGTGACACAAACGAGGTCGAAGGGGTCAAAGGTGTCCATGGGCGACACACCTCAACTCCATGCCCGAAATCACTCCCTGGGCGACACACCCAGGCCGATACAAGGCACTCCTGCCTGACACAAGGTCAATAAGGCAAGGGCAAGGTTCAAGCAAGGCATCTCAAGGCCCAACAATCTCATCCAAGCCCAAAGCAACTCAAACAATGAGCCCAACCTTTCCTCTCAACACTAGAGGAAGCAAGGAGAGAGAAGAACACTTCTCAAGGTGACAAACTTGCTCAACAACCCTAGACTTGGGTTAATTGCAAGTAGCACCTCCAACACACCACAGGCACCAACAAGCCCTAATCACCACTAAAGGTGATTAGCAAGCAACTAAACACTTGGGTTAAGCAAAGAAAAAATGATAAGCCCTAAACAGAGGTTAGGGTCCTTACACTATGTAAATTGACATGTTAAAACGATATGATTTTGCTAAACCGATATACCTATCATGATGTAGTTTGTTATGACCTAGTGGTGATTAGTGAGGAAGAGTGTTGGATTATGAGGATTTTAGTTGAGTATGGAAGTTGACATGGATAACCCTAATCTGACACACATGCAATCCAATACATCGTAGCTCGATACATCTAGAGTAGAAGTGAGGAGTTCCTTCCCTAGAGGATTTAGTTGATATCCCATGTTGGCGAAAGTGGCTGATATTCCTTGGTGATCTTTGAGGCTGATACCCTAGTTTTTGGTATGGTCGATATCCCATGATAGTGAAGATGGTTGATATCTAAAGAGATACATAGGCTGATACCTTTGAGATAGTATGGTCGATACATTCTCTTATGTACCTCTAGTCAATATCATTTGTGGTGTTGGATACTTAGTGATGATAAACCGATATCTTACCTTAGTATGGTGGCCGATACCCAATCTTAGTGTGGTTGCCTGATACTTTTAGGGTTAAGCGATACCATGGTTGTAAACCCTAATTGGCACCTCGTGATGGTGGTTGAGACATACCATGTTGATGTTAGGGTCTCATAGTGATGATGTGATATTATATGGAGTAGTTGTATGTATGATAGGAGGGTTATGTTTCTATACCACATAACATGTTCTATAAAGATAATGAGAAACATGCTTCTATGTCTCATAACACATCTCATAATAATGAGGAAAGTGATAACTTAAGGGTGGTTGGTGATCCAACCTTGTAAACCCTAATCGGGAGAAGTAAAACTCTAATTTCTATAATGTAAAATGTATGATGTAAATGTATAGCGTGAGTTCTATGCGATGATGATATTTTTCCTTCTTGTTGTAAGCTTCTAACCATGCAGGTGATACTGATTGATGTACATAGCTAGGTATGAGCTATGGTGGCTATGATGTAATAGACATTGATCCTTGTAATGGACATTGGTCCTTGTGATGGACATTGATCTTTGTGATGGACATATAATGAATAACATGCATAAAGTGATGATGTGACAAGATCCCACCTACTATGTTTCAATTGGTTCTAGTGATGAGATATGCCCTATTTATGTAGATCTTGTTTAGAGGCTGTACGTTGTAACTTTATTGATGCTACATATCATCTTAATTGGTTTAATTAATCAAGAGAAAACCAATACCATAGTTGGCGTATGCCATAGATCCATTCTAGTGTCAGCTTTATTGATGGATGGTGAAACGAGTTTAACTCAGGCTGCATACTTTTGAATATGCGGGGTACAAGTTGAGTAATTCCTTGTATCCTTAAATACGTGATGTATGAGATGACCGTGCATGAGCCGATCTCGTTGTGATATGGATGGCCACGCGTGAGCCACTCCTTTTGTTAGAACGACCATGCATGAGCCTGTTCTTCTAGCGTTGTGCCTGCACCAAGGTGGGCTAGTTATGATGATATATGTGGATGGTCATACGTGAGCCAATCCCTAATCTTGACTGTATGTCACCTTTGCAGTTGACTGATGTGTCTCTGTGGTGTTTTCTCTTGTGCTGACTAAGAGGTGTGGTGAGGTTGTGGATTCTGGTTCTTCCATTAGACCTTGTGTGGCACAGATTTTGACTTATCATGTGGTCGGTTGGATTTGGGTGGTATGACTCAAATCCTCAGGGCGTAATGAAATAAGTAATTATTCATGTAGTATAATTATATAGGATCAAATACAAAAATATTGGTTGAGGCCTTGCTTGATCTTTATACAATGTTGTTGATAGAAAATATACATGTTCTTCATATTCCTTTTTAATTATTAAGATGTTTTGTAATTTAATAGTAATTTCCCTTCCTATTAATAATCATTGCCTGTTTCATCTTAGTTGTATTTATACTGCTGCTCAGTTTATCTTATCTATGATGATAATAGAGTTGGTGGTGAGTTATATCTCTCATTGAGATTTGGAATCTCACCCCGTGGGTTCCCCACACCCTTTTGAGGTGGATGAGCATGAAGAGGTAGAGATCGTGCAGAGAAGGTTGAGCAGTAGCCAGAGGAGCAATAGATGATAAGGTTGGAAGTGTTGCTGGATGTATTTTGCTGATAGAGTCCTAGAGTCATCCCTGTACACTCGAGTCTTTGAGAGCATTTTGTAGATGTTTTGTGAACATGTTTTCTTTATGTGTCCTTTGTATACCAAATATGGTAGAATTATGTATATATGTTCTGGAACAATGTTTTTGTTATAGGTTGACAACCTGCCCTGTGAATGCTTTGAGGCATGAAAGGACTTATGTGCAAAGTTTTCTAATTTCTTGTGGTTTTATGAAAATGGTTTTAGTTCTTAGTGTTTTCTACTAATAAGTTTGTTAATCTCTCTTCCACGGTCTTGTTTTGAGTAATCTAATTTTGTGTTACAACAGGTATCACAATATGACCTTGGTGGATCCACATAAAGGGGTAAAACCCATAGGGTGCATTTGGGTTTTGTAAGAAGACCAACATGGAAGAGTATATTGGTTACAAAGTGTTTCAAACTAGTTCAAGGTGTTGAACATGATGGAGTATTTCACCAGTTACCATGGTTAAATCCATCTCGATCATTCTTGCATTTGCAACTTAGTACGAGTATGGGATTTGGCATATGGATATCAAAACTATGATCCTTAATTGGAATAATTAAGAGGATGTGTATGTGACACATCCTAATGGTTTTATAAATCCATTAATGCGAATAAAGTCTATAAGCTACAAAAGTCAATATGTGGATTGAAGCAAGCATCTCAGAGATGGAATATTCTATTTGACAAGATAGTCAAAGGGTTTGACTTGAGTCACAATGAAGATAGAATCTAGGCTTACAAAATATTTAGTGGGAGCATATCAATATTCCACATAATGACGGGGAATGACGTACTTATCCTACAAATGTTAAAACTTGGCAAGGAACATACCTTTTCTAAGAAGGGTTTAGGCAAAGCATCCTATGAGATAGGGATCGAGATATATAGAGATAGATCTAGAAAGCTTCTTGACCTAAGTAAGAGCACATACATTGGCAAGATGCTGAAGGGTTCAACATGCAAGATTTAGTGAGAGAAAACTTGTCCATGTTCCATGGAGTTAGTCTCTCAGGAGCCAAGAGTCCCAATTCTTATGAAGAATAGGAACACATGGATAGATGCCATATGCATTCGCAATTGGATCTATCTTTAATGCAATGTTGTGTACTTATCTCATTATCTCATATGTATTGGACATGATGAGAAGATATCCAATAATCTCATATGTATCAAACATAATGAGAGGATATCCAGTCATCTCATATGTATTGGACTTGATGAGAAGACATATATATACCTTCCTAGTAATCTAGTATGTATTGGACATGACGAGAGGGTATATGTTAGATACTAGTGTGAGTCACTGGACTACCATAAAGAACATCCTCAGGTGCTTGTGAAGTACTTAAAGGATTGTTTCCTTGGTTATGGTAATAAGAAAGAGTTGGATGTAAAGGGTTACACCCATGCAAGCTTCCAAACTGACAAAAATGATCACAATCTAAATTTATGTTTGACATCAAATGAGAACTGTAAGCTAGAAAGGGTTCTGAGCTAATGACAGTTGTTTGAATCTACAAAAGAAGCCGAGTATCTCTATGTTATAAGAACAATTGAGGATACTATATGGATCAATACGTTATGTTACGACCCCACCTCCCGATAACCCCCAATAAAGGGAGACCGAGAGGTCGAAGCCGTACCCATGACTTCCGGATCAAAGGTTCGGCAATTAACCAAGAATAATTATCAAATTTTAACATACTAAACTGAAAAGCTGTAAGAAAATAAACTTTGTATACCTTTTGAAATTTTGGATTTCCAACTTCTATCCACTTAAAGATTCTACGCTAACTAATCCTCCTTGTATTATTCTTCATGTATTTCACAATGTGATGATTTACTGTTTGTCCTTTTGGCTTGTACCTAAAACGCCGACAAACAAAATGTCGGTCAGCCGAAGCTGGTATGTGGGGGAAACAATAATCATTCAATTATATGTAACAATGTATCACATTCAATTATCATTTAACAAACAAGTTTATGTTTTAAGTATAACTACGCGATCCATGTGTACCCTATCCCCTGCGCTGTCCCTGCAGTGGACCTGGATACTACCTCCCATGTGGTAGATTCCCATTTTACCCCTCATGACTTCACCTAATAGGTGAATCAATTTCTAGGGCTGAGTCACATGGCACTACCCGTAGGTAGCCCACTCCTTAACTCATGGTATGCTAAGAGTCTCATGGCGCTACTCATGTGTAGCCCAGTTTCTAACTCATGATACCCTAGACCTTGCTCTAGGTTATCCTTAGCCTTTGCATAGCCACAGGGGTGGACTCGGATCTAGCTAGTTATACATGTATACTCATAGTGATAGCCATAGTCACTTTATAGTTGCATGAATTAAAACATCCAACAATTATATCATGCATTGAGGGAAACGTCGATACAAACCTCGGAAAACTAATCGGTATAGTCATAAGCGTAACCACATACCTGACTTGGCGAATCATGCAGATTATTCAACATATACTTCATGTGTATACAATCAAGTCAATCAACAGATCCAAGCAAGTAATTCAATCATCACATAGTTCCTGAAATAAATATGTACTCTATTTATTACACACTTTATCAAGAATCTACTTTATTGACTTGGATTCACTTTCTAGGGTTTCTAATCCGCATTAAGTATTTATTAATACTCATTAGGGTTTCTTAGATCAAATTCTTGAACTTTACCTCTTTTAGGTTAACAAACCCTAATAGTACTCTTTTCCATTTATATAAACCCTAATTGCTCAAACTATTCATTTAATAGTCTTTTATACCCAAAATTGACTTAGGATCATCATATCCCTATTTATTTACAGATTTGAACAATTAAAACATTTAAAACTCATATTCACCTAAATTAGGGTTTTCAAGCTCGTTAATGCATATTCATGCACAAAACCCTAAATTAAGCCAATTATATAAAAAGATTATCTTTTTAGATCTTATTTTCACTTTTATGAAAAATAGGCTTAAATTATCCATTGATCAACATTAAAACCATCTATCATCAAATATAAGAGTTTTTTCATTAATTAAATCATTAAAATGATAGCTTTTATGCACTTTTCATATTGCAAGCATATTTAGGCACATAATCTCTAAATTAACCTAATTACGTGCAAAGATCATCATTTTTTATCTTAAAGTACCTTTTTGCATTTAACAGGTTAATATCAACTCTAATGATTCATTAAATCCTATTAATCACTTTAATCATGTCAAAGTAGGGTTTCTTTAATCATCATTATGTTAAAGTTGATAAATTACACTACTTTTCAAATTGCAGAAGGAAACAAGCTTCAATTATATTTTTAATGGATTGCTCTCGTTCTGAGTATCAATTTTCATATATTGTGTGTGCTAATCCGAGCTATGAATCATTAGTTATGAATTAAACAAAATAACTTACTAAGGGCCAATGAGGGGCTGCCACGTAGGCGCCTTCCATGTAGCGCAGCCCGCTTGCCTTCTTTGGAAACATTTCGAATAGACGATTTTGCCCCTGCTTAAGTCCTCCAGACTTCATACCCCCGAAGGGTACTTTCGTCCAAACGACCTACAGGTCGTCTTCCTCCTCTGGCTTGCCCTAGCGGCCGCGTGCAGCAGCCTTGCGCGAGCTTGATCTCCCTCCTCAGGTCACGAACTTCATCGGAAACTCGGCTCTGGCTCCGCCATGCCCTCACGCACAGGGGGCGCCGCCCATACCAAGTCCAGAATGACTGGTTCGGGCTTGGGAAGAGCCGCAACTAGCTGCTGTGTTGCAGCCGTGCATCTGTTGCTGCGGGTGCTCGCGGGCGGCAGGAGGCCGGGAATGGATGGCTGACCTTCCGGGGTTGGTCGTGGATGCCCCCTGCTTCAAACCAAACCATAAACACACCTCTTGGTGCCCTAGAACAGCCATATACCCTCTTGGTTAGGGTTTAGGTGGGAAGAAGAAGAAACGAAAAGGTAGCATTGCAGGGTAACCCTCTGGATCTCGAAGCAAAGGTTCCACCCTTCATATAGGGGTGGGTGAAGCCCTAAGGCGTGCCTCATGAGGATTCGAGTCCCAACTAGAAAGGAAACATATATTCCTTGGTTTGTGAAGCAACTACCTTTTTCTCTCTCTTCATTATATTTTTCTAATATCCTTCCTTATTTGGATGCTTTAGGAATTTCGAAATTCCTTTTATTTACTTGCCCTTTATTCCAAAAGCACAAATTCTATTTTCATTTACTAGGAAAATGCTTTCCTTTTATCAATATCACAAATTCATTAATAATGTATCTCATTATCTTTTTATTTTGCAAATTTGCTATTTTCTCTTTCCACTTTGCAATTATCTCGTTATTTTGGGTTCCTTGGACCTCAAGAAAACCCAAGGCACAGATTCCCACATTGGTTTGCCTTTATTTTCTTTTAAAAGTCAATTTCTTATATTGTATTTATTTCTTATTAATTTATCTCCTTTTTGAGGATTTCCCTTTATTTCTCTTTTATTTTCCTCATTGGTATCCCTTTTATCATTAGGAATCCTTGGGATACGAAATTCCACAAAGGATAACTCAATTATACCTCTTTTCACTCATTTTCCACATTTTCTCATTATTTTCCAATTTCTTTCTTCATAAAGAAAAACTTAATTAATCTTTTCTTTTCTTATTGTTTTCTTTTTGCTACCTTGGTCTCCTTGGTACCCAAGGAACCCAAGAGGCATGAAATCCTCTTTGGATTTGCCTTCCAGAGGTTTTTATATATTCATTTTCTCGAAAAAAATCAATTATCCATTTACTAATTGAATTTCCTTTGTTATTTTCCTTTTTATTGGGCCCAATAGCCAATAAAGCCCACAAATCAAATAACAAGGCTATTTTAAACGAAATCCAATTATTCAAAACAAATCACATCATTATTTGTTCGATTATCCTTAATATGAGAAATTGCATTTCTCATCAATTGAACCCAAAAATTGGGGTTATAACAGTTTATATGGGTGAACTTATGTGAAGTTCCAACCATTAATGACAAAGTAGAAATACTGATGACAACAATGAAGCTACTAGTTAGGATGGGAATCTCGGGAAGCATACTATGACACTTACATCTCATACGAGTAGTCTTACAATGAAGAGATGTGAAAATTGCAAAATACTGACTTAACACAAATGTTGATAAACCCGCTGTAAAAGCACTTGCACATCAGAAGCATGATGGACATGTAAGGTCACTCATGATTTGATCCATGAATGATTGGCTCTAAGTGCAAGTGGGAGTCTGTTGGTATGTATGCAAGAGAGCCAATCATATGATGATTGTAATGACATAACAAATAAATTATTTGATTCATAACAAAGGCAAGCTTCCAATTTATTTTGTATATTCAGTAATGATATAATGAATAATATAATAAATGTCTAGAGAATATTATTACTTGATGATGTATGTCTTCAAGTATTAGACTTGGAAGAAATGAGATCATGCTGATGTTAAGAGTACATATACATATTCTCATTATGTTCCTGATCGGTTGTCATTGTACAAGGTTGACAGACAACAATGACACATAAGATCAGTGTGTGAGTTGGTTGATGACTGAATCTCATTAATCATATATGGCAATATGAAACCAAGCACACACATACATGCTAGAGAACACTGTATCAGATACACCCACTATGAGACTAACACATGGAAGCCATCTTCATGGAAGTCATAGTCACCTCTCATAGTGATGGTGGTGACTGACACACGGAATCCATATTCATGGAAGTCTCTCATAGTGATGGTGGTGGTTGTGGTTCTCAAACCTGAAATCACTACACTCATCACATGCCGTTGGGTACACTTTGACATCATCAAACGCAGTCCGAAAACATGGGTTTTTATAATAGTGATGATTGAGTGACTTTGACACATGGGGATTAACTCTGAGTGATAGATATGCGATTTTTCCCTCCTACAAGAGTTTGATATCCTAGGACTCTTGATTAGCGAGACTGAGAAAAGTATGGTCATACACATGTGAGTCAATATGTGATATTGAGCTTACATATATCTCATGCAGTTTGCTCAAGTTCAAGGAACAAGATTGAGTAATAATGAGGATGACTTCTCCATGCCTCTAGTTCAATATGGATATCAGTGACAAAGGAACTATACGAACACTATAACACCATACACAGATTGTGGGTTGAAGTTGCTCCCCAACTTTCCATTCACTTGGGTAGTAATGATGTGTGACTAGGCACCACTCTTTGCTTCTGATGTCATAAGTTGTTGTGGACATTTACTGCCAACGTGATATGGGACCTATAGGGTCACACACATAGGAACTCATATAGAAGAGGAGTTTGATATTGAATTATGATTGAATTGATTACTAAAGTGTTTAGGTATTTCAATTCACACAATGTATCAGTTGACTAGACTGCCAAACGATCAATTCAAGTGCTGAGACAGTTATTTGGATGTCAGGTTGATTATATTGTACATTGGTTGGAATTCTACCTGACCTGGCCTGTGAGATGCTTGTCTCGCTTGTGCGAAATGACCATATAGCCGGGTGCGAGATGCCTATCTTAGTTGCACCAAATGACCGTCTGGGGGGTGCAATTTGATTGCATCAAGGATTGGTGCTGGCATGAAGTTGAGTACTAATTGAAATTGAAATGCTAAGATATGTGCAAAACTGGAAATTGCAAAATGACCATTTCACTTAGGGAAACGACCGTCTCATATGGGAGATGACCATTTCGGCTGACGCAGGTTGCAAAACCTCTAGAGTTGTTGTGAAAATTCAAGATCTTCTAGTCCTTTCCACTCCCTCATTTAGTCCTGTATTGGCTGGGGACTGGGAACATTCATCTGAACCCCTCCTATATATAGAGGGGTATTGAGGGCTTTCCAAAACACAACTAGTACAGAGACAATTGAAAACCAGTTGCTCTGAAAATTGTTGTCCTCTCTATTTGTGGTAACAACAAGAGCCCAGGCAAGTCCTACCCGACTAGGGAGGGATAGACAAGGGAGAGAAACATCTGATGATCATTGTTGTAGGATAGCATGTTGGTGACTAGTACACCAACATGAGGGTTAACTCCTTCATGTCCATTCCTACATGATGAAAAGAGTTCTAGTTGGTCCGTGTGGACTACTCTAGAGACATGAGTCCTTTGGCTGCTGCTAGGAGGGCAACATCAACTCGCAATCTGTGGCGAGATCAGAGGCATTGCTGCAGTAGTTGTCCGAGTCTTCTGTTATTAGAGGAGCAGTCAGATGAGTCTGAGTGTGACTAGGAGCTACATATACACCGTCCAAGACAGAGTGTGCATCTACATGAACAAGGATTGCCACTGGACTTGCTCCAGGACCAGGTATATTTTTGTAAAATCATCCTTCCCATTGCATAGTTATTGGCATGATATGTTGGCTAATGGGAAATATGTCAGTAATTTTTTTTGTTTCCACTGCCTATCTGATGCCGTATTTCCATACAAAAAAAATGAATGGTTGATCTGATACCAACTATCACGGAACAATTCTTACCCTAATCCCAATCTCACTGCCTGGGTGAGTAGTGTTAAGTGGACTAGAGCACCCATCTCCGAGTGGCCCAAAAATCACACACACATGATATGCAAAAAGAAATAATATTTTTTTTTGAAAAAAAAACTAATTTATAACATCTGAGCCCATAGGCCACATGGAAAAGAAAAGATACAATTTAAGAAGATACAACTAGATACTATATTCCCTTTACATATAATCCCATGTGATGTTCAAATTGATGTAGTAGTCTTTATTTTTAGCAGATATAATGGAGGAAACAATATTTGGCAGGTACATGTTCTTCAATTCTTTGCATGGCCTAAAATCAACAAGTTTAAGACACAATCAATGCAATTGCATGGTACATTATTAAAAATAGTTGTATAATAAAATAATATACTTGGCAAGACTTATATTCAAATAAATAACAAGAGACTGCAAAATATTATTTATTCAACAAGATTTTATTACTTTCCCATTATGATGATATCAACAAGCATGCTTATATGTATGTATGGCTCCATCACCCCAACAAGATAGGGAAGATCACTTGACTCCATCTTTTGATGTAAGGGAGGAGGTCAACAACTTATGCAAGTTCCACCCTCCAAATAAGGAGGTCTCTTATTCTCAATATCAACAGTCATTATTACTAGCAGTCAGAATGGGTAATATCATTTATGTTTCCAATTTGCTGTAAGCTATAATATAAAAATTCTAAAGAGTACTCAGTAGGGAACATGTAGCTCAAACAAATACACAACCACGTATATTTCCAAGAGGTACATATTAGTATCACAAATATCACTAGTTTGTTCAAAGAGGAAGTATAATAGCACACCTTTTTAGATTCTAGAGTATTAGCAAGATCCAAATCAACAAGTTTATAGAGTATCATATATGGTGCAACATGAGAACAAGCATGTATCAATATATATAGTCCATTGATCTAATGTCCTACTAGGACATTAATTCATGTATTGTTATCATCATTATATTTCTTGCCCTACAGTAATTAAGAGCATTGATGTAGGGTCATGTGATTGAGATAAGGGTCTGATATTTTGAATAAGGTCTAATCTGATGTGAAAAATATCAAGGATTGATGATAATAAATCATTTATTCATTTTCATGGACAAACATGTCAAGACTAGGTCAGATAATAATCTAGTAATTACAATCATTTGATCTAATCATCAATATATAATTAGAGTCTAAGAGTCATGATGTGATCATAAATCATGTAAATCAGACATCTAGCAAGATTAGGGTTTGAAATGATAGAAGAAAACCCTAATTACCATAAATAGAGAGATATATTCTATCATCAATGAAAACATAGTGATAGACTGATTTATGGTCCTATATTAAAGTATACATTTACTGAGAATGTGGGTATTTTTCTAGCAATTTTTGGGCATTTGAGCTATTTTTAATCAATTTTCCAAATCTAACCAATAGGAAAAAGGCTAGAATATAAAAAAAGGTTTTGATCAACCCATCCTCGTAGATCATGAGAGGGATCTGGCTATGTGGATCCTCCTTCTAACCCACAAGGTGGACTAGGCTCATTGGACTCGTGATCGAGTCGAAAAGACTAAAAGACCCAAGGGATATTAATTAAAAGTGTGACACCAACAAGGGCACATATGTGATGTCAAAATAGGGATTGTTTGGTTCAACAAAACCTCGCTCCATTACTGTACAATTGAGAAGGATGAGAAGCAATGAGAAAGGAGAATCAGAGGGAGATCTCATGAGGAAAAACCAAGATCTTTATTGACCTTATAGAACCTTGTCGAGATCGACGAGCCACAAATTGTGAGGGAACCATGCCCAAAAGAAGGGGCGATCAATTTGCAGTTTACAGGAGAAAAAGAAGCAAAGTAGGGTTGAGGATGTACCATGGATGCATGGAGTTTGGGGATTTTAAAAGCTTCATGAAACCATCAGTTTTCTGCCTCGTGGCTCCAGCTTCACGTGTGAATGCTTAGAGTGGCATGATATCAAGGGCCTGCACAAGCTCCCTAGAGCTTCGTGGGTGGAGTTTCTTGGACCATCACATCATCTATTGGAGGTTGAGGAAGCTCCACTGGTGGTCACTAATGGTGGAGATGAATCACATTTGAGGGAGAAGCTGCTTACTGTGAGCTATGCACACTGGTTCAGGCAAAGGGGGAATCAATAGGGTAGAGAAGAAGAGAGGTCCTCAGGTGGAATTGGAGGTGAAGAATGACCAAAGAGCGTGTGGCAGTGCCACTGGAGCCTTTAAATAGATGTATCAAGGTCTAGGGCTGCATTGAGGTGTTCAAACTTTGTTCCCAGACTGGCACCACTTTGGGAATTTTCAAGATAGGGATCGTTGCTGAGGTTTTTAGGGCTTGTTGGAAATAGGAGGAGATATCATACCTGAAGAAACCAACTTGACGAGGTGAGGGATAGTATGGAAGGAGAGTTTGATATCTAAAATCCTGTACTATGTGTGTGGCTTCATCTTCAAGTGATGGTCATGGAAGAAGACTGTGTTACTATGGTCCTACTCAGATCTGGGTCCGAGTCCAGGTGACAGAGCCCAATTCAATTAGGAAAAAAGGATTTTGGGGATATATCCTTCATAAATTCATAACTCTCAAATGAAACACTCAAAAATTAAAAAATATTAGACACTAATGGGTTAAAATCTTATCAAGGTATGGAAAACGTTTGACGTCCATATGATAATGTTTGGTCCATGAATAAAATTAGTTGAGTAACAATATAGTTTAGACTAGGTTTTCATGTCACAAAGTGCACAACATTTAAATTATATATCATATTATCAAATTAGGAGTCTTTTAATGTTAAAATATCATAAGGTGATGAAGTGGGATTAATTTGGAAAAAAATATATACTATAATGTCATAATTGAGATCTGGATCATAAATATAGAAAATACACTACATCACAAGTATGGAGGACTAATTGACATATCACCTTACACTTTGGACTACTTGGGGGAATTGCTGGATTTATTAGTCAGACACTAATTAAATCTAGCATGGATTAAGACCAAAATTAGTGTGTCTAGTACCTTTGAGTAGGAGATAAAGTGGTTTTTGTCTTTTGTGTAAAAGGAAGAGAAGTTTAGTCATTCTGTCTTTCTTTTATACTAAAGGATAGTTCCTTAATTAATTATAGAATTGGTTGAAAAAACAAGGGTTTTCTAAACAAAATAGGAATATGGATATTTGTATACAAGAGTGAACGTGTGTTTACACCATGCTAGGAATGTGTTGGCAAGACATGTGATATATTTGGTGTTATAAATAAGGTTTGGGTGATTAGGGTTAAGAGATATGCTCCAAGATCCCCAGTTTGCCCTAGACATCACCCATTTTCTGGTGTCTACACCTACACTTAGATATCATTGCTACCTGTAGATATTTTTATAATGTGTGAGTGTCACAACCTCTCTCTAACACTATACTAGCTTCTACTCAAATTGTTTTGTGTTGGTACCTAACAACTCCTGAGCCACACCTGATGGATGTGTCTTGTTATTGCCCAATGTAAATGACATATGTTTGTTTTAGGTTCATAATCACATCTTTCTGGGAGAACATTTTAGTTTCTATGTGTTGTGGACCAATTATTTCTCTAAGTATCATAACATCCTTATTTGAATAGCAGATAGTATGATTTTAGTTTTCTAACTCTATTATCTTATTCTATTTTTTCTTATCTTCTATTGCCTATAATGACAAAATAACATCAAACACTAAAGAAAAGTACTCCTTGTGACGACTTC
Organism: Alisma plantago-aquatica; assembly: GCA_963693085.1. Taxonomy (NCBI): domain Eukaryota; kingdom Viridiplantae; phylum Streptophyta; class Magnoliopsida; order Alismatales; family Alismataceae; genus Alisma; species Alisma plantago-aquatica. Next base: position 882,236,235 of record OY856413.1, on the reverse strand, counting down.
TTAGTTTAGGAAAGCATGGTTCAGGTAGCAACCAAAAGGATTGAGAATCAATACACAAGAGGAACTTCCCTAATGTACATTAAAATAAAAGCATTCCTTTCTGATCCTTCATTCTAGTAACGACTTAAGACTTATTGACCCTTTTCACTTGAAACTAGTTGAATGGATTCTCTTATGGTACGTACCTATTAATTCTTATTTGTATAGATAGATATGTCACTTAGTGCCAAAGGATATTCCTTCTACATCCTAGGTATGAATCAAAAAGTTGATGTAGTAAATTTATTGACTAGGTCGATTGAAAATTTACAAAACCATCAACACCTAGACTAGCTCAAACCACCTCTAGCTCAACTGCCTTGTCATACCCAATCCAATTCTGCTTCCCACCTCAATGACAACATGTCATATATGTAGTTACTTATCAAAGTGAAGAATCACTCGATCAAGTCAAGTAAATAGTGACAGCAAACCAGGGAGTGGAATGGTAATGAGAGCATATAGAGCTTCTCTATCTTGTGTACTAAATAAATATGCACCAAGTTGGATATAAACCTTTTTCTAAAGAAAAATTAGGCGCAATCACAAGTCAATTCTTTTTTTTATATGGTATAATCGAGCTCCTTGTAGGTCTTCCAACTTGAGTAATTAAAAGCAAACACATCACATGTTCTCGAAATAGAATCTGACACATCCTAATATGATCCTAATGAATGACATCTAAATTTGAAAAAATATAATATCTAAACAAAAATGATATATTTAATGTGATTAAATATATTATATATATGAAATATTAATTTATATTAAAAATATATGGTTAAATGTTCATAATTTCTTGTTCACACATATAATATATATATATATATATATATATATATATATATATATATATATATATATATAATTTATAATTTTTTGTCAAATTCAATTTTTTTTTCAATCTGGATACAAAAATATCCATTCCAAAATATTTGAATTTGAAATTTGATATCTAAAACTTGAACAAAATCCTAGGGATATTGGAATTTCTTCTAAAATGTGATTCCAGATCAAATATGTAGATTCCAAATATTCATTTATAGATCTAGCTGACCTTCTACCCAAAAAACTCTGAATCCTAACTTAATCACCATTAATCTTATTAGGATTCAAAACCTAGAGGAGATGAGAGGGTACCATGATTTTTAACCTCCACTCTCCTTCCTTCCATGTATTGTGCCTCACTACCTATTTACTATCCATAGTTTCTTCAATTTCATAGTAGGGCAGCTGTAAACTCAAAATTGATTAGATTGTACATATTCGATGTGTGTTACAAATAAGTGAGGCATTATCGAAGCAAAAAGAATTGTGAAATTGATGAGGCTATGCAGTCGATGATGAAAGTGAAGTAGAGTTAGACAAAAATTCATATCCTCTTCACTAACATGTGGTTCTTGTGAACCACCAAATTGCATATTGATTTTGGTTATCTATGGTTACACTTTATCATTTGATATGATCTCTGGTCTATCCGTATGCATTACTGTGTCTATAGTTGATAAGGAGAATTCCTATATGTCTCTCTAACAGCTCTCCAACGGGGCGCTCGCTGTGCCTCCGCTGTAGCACACTGACCATCCCCCTCTCTACCACCGCAACAACCAACTCCATACTACCTTCATTCTCCCCCACCCCTCACCATGCAGAAACCTCGGTATAGGTAAGCATTAAATGCATACGATCAAGGTCTGGATCTTGTAACATCTCGCTGAAAGTAAATCCACATCTACATTCACATCTCTTGCCCTCACACCAAGGGGAATAATCTGACATCTATTGTCCATTCTCTCTGCCGACATCTACATAATCCCCACCAACCATTATGAGAACCGGTGGAATCCTTGCAATTTTCCACACCAAAAAGAAGGGGAAAGGACTCCAGATCCACCATCTCAACATCTTCACCGACCTTTAGAGGATTAGCTGCAACAAGGGTTTCTCCACCCATCCCCCTCACACAGTCTCCATGTCTGGCCCATCCAAAAAAACCTTTTGGGACTACACCCCCGCAGAGTCCCTTGACATCACAGTTGTGCATGACACACTCAACAAATTGATCATCCCCCACAATTGGCGATATCTTGGGGGCTAATGCTTTTACTAGGGAATTATTTCCCTCCAGTTCGGGTAGAACTCAACCCTCCTTAAAATCTCTCAAGACATCACCGGAAACTGGTACACCTGTAGTGGATGGTGAGAATGGGTTCAATTGGTCAACCTCCGCATCGGCTACAAGCTCTTCATCCGACCCACAAATAGCATGGAGATCGAGGCCTGGGTTTTCGATCCTGAGTTCAACATCCCTGATTGTTTCTTCTTCTACACGGTCACCATAGAAGAATATGAGTGCTTGCAAGTTGAGAAACTGGCCCCTACCTGGAAGGCCTATTAGTAAGATCTCTCTGGACCCTCCTTCCCAGAATCAGAATCGGATTTAGGGGAGATGTTAGATGAAACCTACTTCAGGGATCACTACCTCCCTTACCTACAAGGCGACAAATACTATCAGATTCACATCCACAGTGGCTCTGAGGACGACTCCAAAGATGATCCCCCCCAAGCCGACATCTAGGGTTTTAGCTTCATCCTCTTCTTGGAGGACGCACCTTCATCCCAGAACCACATCTGCTTTGCTGACTTTTTGTGGACAAGTAAATATTAAAACCACCAAAGCAAAGAAAACACCTGCCACTCCCCACCCCTCAACGATGGCTCCCATGGCCGCTCCTCTGGTTACATCCTTACCGGTCAACAAAAATGCTGGTCAATAGAACCGCCCTAAATGCTACAAAGTCATGGCTATCAGGTATACTGCATACTCCCCATGGAATAAAATATCACATCTACCATGTTTCAACATTTTCCTTCCCATTTCAAATAGACTACATTATTTGTTGGTTTCTCAAGTATGCAAAAAACCTTTTAGTATTTCTAATCACGCTTGCCTCAGATCAAACATTCATAACATCCTCAAGAAAATATGCTACCCCATCCAAGAAATTCACCCGGTGACAACATGTTCCCTCCCAAACATGCAACCATCTTTGGACTCGAAGAAAACATTTACACATGAGACCCATTCCACACCCCGCCAAGCCAAAACACACACATTCACATCATCACAAGCCCTTCCTGCAACATCTACACTTTCCCCCACCTTTTCTCGGGCCACATCTCACCACACTACTACACCACTGGCCCCCCCAATGATCCACAGACCATCTCCCCCACACAACCCTTATACCAAGATAACTCTCCACCCCATCATTTATGCCCCACTATAAGATCACACCCCTCAATCCATTCTCGAGACTGTAACTCTCATAATACCAGTGTATACCTCATCACATCACACATTCAAAACAATCTTACACATCCCCCTCTAGACGAAGCATGGATCCAACCCAAGCGAAAACATTTCAAAGATATCAAACATAAACCAAGATGCTTCTGATGTCTTGATTTTGGCCACTTTCAATGCTTCTGCCAAAAGCCACGTGCATGCCTAAACTGTCATTCCACCTCCCACATTTCCAAAAACTACAACTATAGTAACCCACCACCACAATCTTCAAAAAACCACTTTGCCATCCTTGGTAAACACCCACACTCTATAGTACCACAACAAACCCCCACCTCCATCAATCAATCTACTTACAGAACATCATTACTGAAGGCTTCTTACACCAAATAAACCCCCCTACAGTCCCACCCATCTTGCCTGCCCAATGCAACAAAAAGGATCCCTTCTGATCCATAGCCTTTCCAAACTAAACCCAAGAGCGTTTGTGAAAATCTACCTCTGGCTGCATCCCACCCTAGGATACATAGCTTCCCCATGCCATGCAACAAACCTTTTCCCCAGGAAACTTTTTCTCAAAAGAAAACACAACACACTAACCTCTCTAGCAGCTTTCACCGCTTCACCAACACCTCCCCTAACCTTATTAAAAACCCTATCTCCAACCCCCTTAGAGTACAATTGAACCCCCCCTCCTACACTTCAAGCACCTACATATCTTCACATGAAAAATACAACACCTCCACTCCTACTACAAACATGTTCATCACCAACCCCCAAACATCCATCACCCTTCCGGTTCACCTCCCTAACAACTCCATGCGATCCTGGAAAGTATTCCACTCTAGGAGCATCCTAGCCACTATTATGAACAACATTGACAACAAACACCTTGACATCCTCAACATCACCAAGGCCATTGCCAGTTTTTTTACCGGGCATCACTGTTCTGAAACCTAAAATCCTTTCCCCCTCCAAACTCCTCTACACTGTCCCTAAAGGCACTCATATTCAACCCCTTTTCGACCATTCTTTCACCCTGCCATGTGATGACAGCTTCGTCAAAATACATCTCACCAAATGGTCACCCTTGGCGGGAGCCACCATAGCCAATGATGGTGGATCCACCTGGATTTCCACAGCTGATCTCCCTCCACATCTATGGGACAAAAATATCTTCTGAGACATTGCTCACGTGGTTGGAGCCACCTTACAATTCATCTCCCCTGATACTGTCAACCCAACTAACTATATTAAAGCCTTCTGTGTCTTTACCGCAATGGCCCCCAATGAACTCCCTGCCACTCTCTACCTACATATCTCCCCTAACCTTATTAAAAACCCTATCTCCAACCCCCTAACCTTATTAAAAACCCTATCTCCAACCCCCTAACCTTATTAAAAACCCTATCTCCAACCCCCTTAGAGTACAATTAAACCCCCCCTCCTACACTTCAAGCACCTACATATCTTCACACGAACAATACAACACCTCCCCTAACCTTATTAAAAACCTTATCTCCAACCCCCTTAGAGTACAATTGAACCCCCCTCCTACACTTCAAGCACCTACATATCTTCACACGAACAATACAACACCTCCACTCCTACTACAAACATGTTCATCACCAACCCGCAAACATCCATCACCCTTCCGGTTCACCTCCCTGACAACTCCATGCGATCCTGGAAAGTATTCCACTCTAGGAGCATCCTAGCCACTATTATGAACAACATTGACAACAAACACCTTGACATCCTCAACATCACCAAGGCCATTGCCAGTTTTTTACCGGGCATCACTGTTCTGAAACCTAAAATCCTTCCCCCCTCCTAACTCCTCTACACTGTCCCTGAAGGCACTCATATTCAACCGCTTTTCGACCATTCTTTCACCCTGCCATGTGATGACAGCTTCGTCAAAATACATCTCACCAAATGGTCACCCTTGGCGGGAGCCACCATAGCCAATGATGGTGGATCCATCTGGATTTCCACAGCTGATCTCCCTCCACATCTATGGGACAAAAATATCTTCTGAGACATTGCTCACGTGGTTGGAGCCACCTTACAATTCATCTCCCCTGATACTGTCAACCCAACTAACTATATTAAAGCCTTCTGTGTCTTTACCGTAATGGCCCCCAATGAACTCCCTGCCACTCTCTACCTCCGTCTCAGAGAGACGCTTCACCCTATTCATGTAAATGCTGAATCTCCTGCCACTGCAACCAAGCCCTTTATAAACTTTGAATGTCACCCTGCCTCATGGAGAAACCCTACAAACCCCACTGTTGTACCCAAAAACTCCACCTTCCATCCTAGGCCTGCCATCCCTAGGCGAAACAAACGCATCAAAACTAGCACCTACAACCATATTCCCACTGCCATTGCTCGCCTTAATCCCATTCATAAGCCTATCAGCCCCCCTAACCCTATGGACACCTTTTTAGTAACACATTCTGAACACCTGGAACCACCCCACAAGCTCACCCTCAGGGATATCTCAGAGGAAACAAAAGCTCTTTTGAAATCAGAGATCATCGCCAAGCTCACAACTGAGGACAACCCATTGCGCAAGATTTTGCAGACGCGCTCCACAGGAAACATGATAGAATCTACTATAAACTCAAGAGGTAACTCCCCCTCAATTTCTAACTCACAACATGCACCACCTATACAGCAACACACACAACACATTCCATGGAGAAACACCCCTTCCATAGGTTCCAGTAGCTCCGAGCGCTCGACCACATCAACATATCCTCATGATGACAACCACAACCAAAACAACCCCACCTTCCTGGGGAGAGACAACATAAATGACCTGGCCTCATGGTCTGAGATAAACAAGTTCAAATAGTTCACAAAACATCTTGGACTAGAATATGAGACCGATCTTAATGCACGTCAGACTCTCAGCAACATTAAACACTTTATGGGATGGAACAACAGGAGACTTGAAAAGTTGGCTAGAACCCACCTCGAGGATTTGCAAATGTAACTTCCATCTATGATCAGATGTAATATCCCAAACGTTTATATGTTTATTGCAACCTGGAATGTCAATGGTACCTCTTGCGCCAAACACCGTAGGAAGATTAGAAACTTCATCACTGCCAACCATATACAGATTATCATCATCAACGAAACCAAAACACACCTTACGGACTTCATGCTTCACACCATTGGTGGTCGTCACATTAACACTTGGATTTAGACCCCGCCCGTTGGTTTTAAATGGGCCATTGTCATTGGAATAAACAACCAACTGTTCACAATACGCCACACCATCTTGCATTCCCACCACATCACGATCCAAATCACTAACACCTTTGATGACATCGAGTGGTCCCTTACAACCACCTAAGGACTCCATTCCTCCCCTAAAACAGACTACCTCCACCTACTCCAACAACTTGCCACCGATCATGCCTCCGAACCATGGCTCATTGGGGGTGATTTTAACCTCATCACCTCCCCGATGGAGAGGCTCAACACTCTCAATGACGGTCAACACTACACATATTTCGATCAGTGCTTCAATGACCTCATTAAACTACAAAATCTCATTGATCTATCCCCTAATAATTTTACATGGAATAGGGATTGCTACTGGGAAAAACTTGACCGCTTCATTTGCAATTACAAATGGCATCAACTATACCAAAATACCATCACGCACATCGCACACAGACCCATATCAGACCACTTCCCTGTCATCCTTAACACCTGCCCCCATACTTTGGATAGAAACATAAACGCCTCGAGAACTATTGGCTAAAACACCCCAATTTCCTCCCCTGGTTCTCCTCTCAATGGGGCCTCATTCCAGAAATCCAAAACTCGGGATTGCACCTCTCTGTCTCCCTCAAGAGCATGTGGAAGGCTGCCTTTATATGGGAAAAAACAAAATTTGGCAACATCAAATACTCCATTTCCGCCAAAGAAGTAGAACTTACAAAACTGGACTCTGATCCACGGGCGGACCATGCACTCATCCAAACCCTTCATGCTGATCTAGACACTCTTTCCAATCATTGTGAGCAAATTTGGGCTCAAAGAGCAAAGATCAGATGGCTTAAATTAGGCAACAAGAATACCAAATACTTTCATCTATGGTGCAACCAAAAGAAAAAGAAAAACCACCTACACTCCCTCACCATAAATGGTGTCTGCACCACCAACCACAACACTATTATATCACACATTGTCTCACACTTTCATGACATCTTCAATTCTAAACATCAACCACACCAGGACCGCCTCTTTCGATGGCGGAACATTTTTCTCTTACAACACACAAACTATGATAGCCTCACTACCCCTTTTTCTATGGATGAAATAAAACATGCCACTTTTATGCTAGGTAGGGATGAAGCCCCTGGACCTGATGGATACAATGCCGCCACCATCCACACCATATGGCCCTACATTGAAGGCAACATAAACAAAATCTTTGAACACTTATCGGTAGAAGACAACCCTTTGACTGTCATTGGTCCTCTAAACCAAACCAACATCACACTCATTCCCAAAGACATCCTCCCCTCCTCCATCCACCAATACTGACCCATCAGTCTAATCAATACCTCATACAAGATCATTGCTAAGACCCTTAGTAATAGACTCAAACCACATCTACAACATATTATCCCTCAAAACCAATGTGCCTTCCTCCCCAACCGCACCATTCAAGATGCATACATTGCGGTCAGTGAGATGCTCCACTCTTGTCATATAACAAACACCCCCACTCTAGCCCTTAAACTAGACTTTACTAAAGCCTTTGACCATGTTAATTGGGACAGTATAAGGTACTGCCTCAAACATCACAACTTCCCCCACAAATGGAATGATTGGATCATGTCATGTATCTCTACTTGCAAATTCTCCACACTCATAAATGGACCCCCAGGGGTATTTCGGTAACACAAACAGTCTCAGACAAGAAGATCCTCTCTTGCCTTATATATTCTTTCTGTGCACTACTATCCTCACCAAAATGATGACTATAGCAGCTGAAAAACACCTCATTGACACCCCCAAGATTTGCAACTTCAACATCACTCAATATGCAGACGACACTGTGGTTTTCATTACCCCCTCTGATCATAATATCATTAACACTATCAGACTCCTTGGCATCTTTTCTTATCTCACTGGACTTAAAATAATCCTTCAAAAATCCACTATCATCGGAGTCCATATATCTGACAACGATATGATCAAGTATCTGAATCTTCTCAACTGCAAAAGAGAACACTTCCCATTTATATATCTGGGTCTCCCCATCTCCCCAAAATGCATCCCCACATCAGTACGGAATCCCATCATCAACCGCATTGAAGCAAGACTTTTCAACTGGAAATCAAACTTCCTGAGTTTAGTGGGAAGACTCACCCTCCTTAACAACTCCCTAACCCCTATTCTCACTTACTACATGAGTTGTATCCCACTACCTACCAAAACTACAAATCACATAGACAAGCTCCGTAGAACCTTTTTATGGGACTATAAGGGCTAAGATACATCTCACAAACTAAAGATCCATCGCTGCCCCAATTGATCAGGGCGGTTGGGGTATCATCGACATTAAGAGGCACAATGCATGCCTCATACTCAAGATCATCGCTTGACTATGCTACCACAGAAAATCGGCTTGGTCAGAACATATCAATGAGAAATACTACAAACACAACCCTCCTTGGTGCCCAATCAAGAGAAAATCTGCCTCCCCACTATGGAAACACCTAAACAATCTTCTCCATCTCATCCAAGCAACCATTTTCACGCCACCCCACAGCCATCTTAACATCCTTTTCTGGTTTGACGCATGGTTTCAACAACAACCCATCACCAATTTCTCCACCTCTCAAAACATCCCACGGACACTGCTACATATCACCATTCCCAGGGCCATGCACCTCATCAATAGCAACAGAAACAACAATCTCAAATGTACACTTACACAAAATTATCCTTCCCTTCCCATGACCAACATCATTAAGGTCTTAGAACAAAATACTTTACCGCACGTCACCTGGCGTTGGGCCCCGACATTCTCCACCAGCCAAGCATACAAACACTTTTCTTACAGAGGTTTTACAAATCCCATATCTCACATTTGGGAATCCAACATCTCCCTCAAATACAAACTTTTCGCATAGATTCTATGGAACAACAAGCTGCTCACCGATCACAACCTCTGCCACAGAGGTTTTCACGGACCATCTAGATGCTATCTTTGCTGCAAGGCTTGTGAAGACACCAACCACATATTCTACCATTGTCCCATCACAAGAACCATCACTCAACAATATATACATCCCTCACACCACACCCAACACTCTTATCAAGAGGTCATCACATCCACCTTTGCAAAAACAATCTCAACCCGATACAACATTAATTTCGCCTCCATCATCACCATCAGTGCATGACAGGAAAGGAATCACCGCAGGTAAAACTCGACACACCCTGTAGATTTTACAACATCTAACATCACTACAACTCTGCTTCATGTTCACATTTCTCAGGAGATGCCGATAGAATGACTGAGACAACACCATCGCCGATGAAGAACCTGAGCTTCCACACTCCCATCCGCGCCTACACATTGGAGGATATTGAGGTGGACAAAGATGAAGACGGATTTTGAGGATGCTCCCTACTTACCCTTTCACCGTGTACCTTCTGATGATGTTGCTTGGATATCATATTAGTTATTTACATTATATCACTGGGGTTATGTTCTTTGGGGTGCCCCCCCATCTTTTTCTGCCTGCTCAAACACACCTGGTGTCGTGAGCTTTATACATTATGTTAGTCTTATGTAATATACTTTATCCCCCACATGTGGTCTTAACATGTTGGGGCACTCTATCTTTAATATAATTCAACCTTTAGATAAAAAAAAAACATGTGGTTCCTGTCCGGACTAGGAAATGACATAAGGGGATGACAACTAGTCGGTTAGGTGTAACCACGAAGCAAACAAGGGTGCAAATTTAGAAAATACGTTACACGGGCATCCTCGCAGCCCGTACATGTCTAAAATTAAACCATTTTTGTAAACGTGTATACTTTTTTGACCTAAACGTACTTGTGGACGTCATCTTTAAATGGGTGAATGAGCATTAAACTAAATATAAATAAAAAAAACAATTGACCAATTAAATTGAAGAAAGTTGTACAAAAATAACCACCATGGTTAGTGGTGATCGAGTTAGGACTTCGAGTTTTTGGGCAAAAGAGCATCTAAGTCTATAAATAGATATCCAGAATCTACACATTCAACCAAAAATTACATCTAAAATTTAAAAAATAATATAGGATTTAAATAACATTTGTATATCGGATTATGGATCTAAAGATGTTGAATTGGATATTGAATGTTACTGTATCCGGTCAAAGAAAAAACAAGTCTGAAAAATATATAGATATATTATAAAAATATTATTTATATATGAAAATAAATACTTTCACACACACACAATATATATATATATATATATATATATATATATATATATATATATATATATATCTACTATCCTACCAATCTAAACGTCAAGACTCGTCTCCGTCCCCATGGTTCCCTCAATGACTTGGACTTCTAAAAAAACAGATCCGGTGATTAGCTATTTGGCCTTCCTCTTTGTCCCAATCTCCTACTTATAGAATATACCTGTGATTAGCTATTTGGCCTTCCTCTTTGTCCCAATCTAGTACTTATAGAATATACCTTTGGATATTGACGGAGTGGTTAAATATCCTTGGTTTCCTCAGTGACGTGGACTTTTAACAAACACTCCGTTCGTTAGCTGTCACAATCTCCTACTAACAAAATATATCTTTGGATATCAATGGGTGGTTAAGTGACTATCAAACTCCATCGCATGAATACGCGTTTGGATAAATAACTGGATCTTCCAAGAACGGTATTGGTAGCGCATCCTGATTATCAGCGGAGGACACCTGCGACATCCCAGCCAACATGAGTACGTAATTTCTGTAGCAATTGCTCTACTGTGATCCCCTATGCAGCTCTGCGGCTCCTGTAGCCAGTGGCCATGCAGTCCATACAACTTGATGCCGAAGATTCGTAAAGCTTGACGGACAGGCTTCCAGTGGTTGTCATCTACAACATTGTAATGGATCTTAGAGATGATTCATGGGTTGGGACCGCCTGGGCAGGGTCAAGTTGAAAACGGTGGGAAATCTTGTGGAGACATCAATAATGTGGAGTCTAAAGAAATATAGATTTCCTACTCGCAAGTAGTGGTACGTTAGCAACCCGCATGCTCTAGGAGGTTGGCTACTGATTTGCATTAATACAGTGCATTGTACCCCATGACGGTTTCACCATGGCTTAGCCTTCTTCATGAGGATGAGAAAATCTAGCATTGTCAGTTCTCACCGAGCAGTATATCGAGGAAATCTGGCGCACACGGAAACCAGTTTGCTACAAAACCATCAATAAGTTACCTCTTCTTTACAGCGACCAAAGTTGATATTTTAAGACTATACAAGCCAGACCTAAATTCGACCACATCAAGTGTCCAACATGCTGCAGCTCTACTAAAAGACTTATATGGGAAATATGTGGAATGTGATGAAGCTTGGGATTAGAATGAAATTGATGCTAGAAGGATATGATTTCATATCTTGCGTTTTGGGTGAAATTCAAAACACGGTTAAATCTATAAACTGCAACATATACACAATTTAGAATTTTGATTCATCTAGCACCGTCATCTTCTAGCGTGAATCTGTATTTTTCTATATGGATCGGCATTCCACAAGACCAGCATCCCAGTTGGAACTGATTGCCCCATATCCTAATCTTGGATGATGAACGACAGTATACCGACGAAACTATACGTCAAGAAATTAGTTTCCTTATCAAGTGGGGAGACAGTCATGTTAGACTATAATCATAAATCACAGCACAAGGATATAGTTGAAAGCTGCTTGGACGGTAATGACACTGAATAGTCTTTCATATTTAACATTTTAGAAAGCTCTGAAATGATATAGCTTTAAGTTCTTACACTTTTATGAATTCTCCAGTGTCGTATTTATTACTAAAAATTACATTTTTTTTTCCAAAGTAAAATATGACATGATGTTTTTTAAATTTTGTTGTTATATGTTTTTATCGTTATAAATGTGTTTTACAATATTGTTGACTATCAAGCTCAAATGATTTGAAATGGTTCCCTGAATTATTTCTCTATTGGCAAAGCTTCCATCAATATTTATTGAACATTGTTACTATAGTGTGCAACAAAATCATATAATAATATAAGATGTTGCATTTGTATATCAATTCTTACACATAATATAAGTTTACTTTGTCTCTATAAATTAGTTGGCATTGAGTTTGATAACATAGGTTGTTATACCTTCAGTTGGAAAATTGTGTGGATGATTGCAGTGATGTGTTTACATATCTTGAATTGTAAATGTAACAATACACATGTTGGATATCCATATTACATAGCTTTACATAGTATATGTAAAATAGCCTATATCTTTCTAAGAATATTATTAATTTTTCAAACTCACTGAAATATTTTGCATGACATAAATGGTATTACGTATGCCAAGAATCCAAGATAATGGCAACAAGAAGACCTTGTTGTGACAATGTTCTGCTATGTTTCTTATGAAACAAACCAGTTAGAAGGTAAAAATTGATACATCAATATGCTGAAACAATCATATATGAATCTTGTTCTCTGAAGTGTGAATGCATAACAACAGTATTGGTGATCTTATGTATATATTGAGTTATGCTATTAATGAGGCTGAGTAGTACATGTGTAGGGGAGATAGTACTTCTAGAAACTGACCTATCATAATTTCAGAAAACAGTTATTGATTCAGAAGGGTTAATAAAATGTTAAATGTATAGAAAATGTATCATTTTGAACTTAATATTATATATAGCATATGAAGAAAATCTATAGAATTGGTTTTACAAAGGTAGATAGACACACACACGCACACACACGTGCGCACGCACACACACAGGTATATATATATATATATGTATATATATATTCATATTTGTATGGTTTTCCTAATATATAATATTACTCACTATGGACAACTGCTTGAGCACGAAAGTCGAAATGTAGATTTAGGTGCCTAAAATGAGGTTAGATAAGTTGAGATCCATGCAATATGTTAAGGAATCTTAGATGCAAGATAATATTTTTAGTGTAGTCATTACTTTCTGAATATAGTAACAAAAACTTTGCAATAGATCAATCCCACACACATTTCTCATTGTATTACAATTCAAAATATGTTAGCCCACTTCTTATTTTACTAATATCATTCAAACAAGAAACTAATTACTCGACTAAAAAAATTAAACGTCTTAAGTATTATTTTTTTAATTAAGTTTGGGAGCATTCAAAAAGATATTATATTATTATTTATAATTGATTACCCCAAACATAGTTCCATTTGTGATGACTTATGGTACTCAGTATGAATAGGCATGGAGTTAAGTCTTGAAATATTCTCTTCCATATTTTCTAAATAAAAACTTCTCACGTTTGGTGGCATGATATCAAACAACTACTAATAATTTTGTAGATTGAGTTTTCTACGAGTAGTTATAGATTATTACATGCCTTTTAATGCGGCCAAACCTTGCATAGTGTCAAAAATTGTATTGGGTTTTGTAAGAAATATATTAAAATATAGCATAAATGTTTTAATTTAATCTGTTGAATGTAATAGGAACAAATCATCATCCTTTACATGAGGGAAATTTAACTTCCAAAGGAAAAATAGTTCCATTCTAACAACTTTAAAAAAATGGTACCACTAAGGAAGTACAAACTATAGTCTATGTGTCATAGACAGTTCTAAATAAATAACTAATTATTTTTATAATACTTGTTGAAATAGTTAGCAATTAATATGCATCGCTTGAAAGTAAATGTGATAAAAGGCATCATGAATCTCAACTCCAATCAATTTCTTGTTATTGACAACACATATATGTAAGAATTAATTAATTTAAATAATAACAATCAATGTTTGATTGATATATGATACATTTTCATTTTGCATATTTAACTAATTTGTTGTTGTTGTGGTACTCATTTGGAAATTTCACTTCTTATTAGGATATGAATTGTGATAACCAAAAAAGAGACAATTGCTTCAAGTTTAGTTATATCTAGCACATATAAAGGAATTTTATAGAGTAATTTTTGTAAACAATGCCATATGCTTTATTAGTATATTTTAAGATATTTACAGGCCAACAAATTTAAGTGAAATAGTCTTTGTATTGTCAATTTATATGTAACAACAATGCTACTCGATATACTATTAATAAGTATATAAATATTTCTTTTAATGGGTCTCTCCCTCTATTTTTACGTTATAACATTATAGAGATGCAATATATGTGGTAGGAATGAATAGGAAGTTTCTTTAAGGGGAGAAAAATTTCCATTTTCTGAATGTGATTGTAGAGACATCACAATGTTGTTGATACAATATGACTAGAATAACATAATATGATTGCTTCATGTATTGTACAATCATAAACAATCAAAAAATGCATATGTTCATATCATATATGATAGAGCTTATAGATGAATGATCTTTATAATGTGTAAGCAAGTATTGTTGGAAAGGAAATGGTATAAGAGGTCTGGTGTTTATCATATTCTCATTGCATTATGAAACAAATATGTGCATGACATAGGGAAATTCTCGCAATTTTCCAATTTATATGAAGAATTTCAATAAATCGTATTGCAATTTTTGCAGTCAAATATATTAATTTAAAGGTCTTTCATTAACTTTAGTTGGTATCTTTATAGTTATTGTTAGTGAGTTGAGATAGATAATGATACAGTAATTAGAATTTATTATTATTAAGATTGATGTTGTGCCATTCTAGGATGGTTTTTCAAAGAAAAAAAGAGTAAATAGAACTTATATATTGAACATTGATCTAAAATATAGATTATTATTAGAAATGAAGACTTATATAAATAATAAATGTTGATTCTTATTAAAATAATAAACCATTACAAAGTATAGGGGAAGAATTAAATGCTGATTTGTATAAAAATAATAAACCATTACAAAGTCTAGGGGAAGAAATAGATGTTGATTGATAATAAAAATAACAAGTATTTTTTTTGTCTCAAGATGATTTTGAATAACCAAGAACCACATAAAACTCATGATCATAATAGAAGTACATATATAATAGACAAAAAAGGGATTTTCCTTCCTTTAGGGACCATATACTATGTACCTGTATGAAATATTGATAAACAACTTGGAAGAGGAAAAACTGTATGAAAAAATGCTTTAGGGTGTGAATTTTTATCTTTTGTAGTATGATACCATTACATTAAAGTCATATATCAAATTTGGATATATTGAGTACTAAATTTTCTTTCAATTTTTATCATGTATAAATATTACGTGCAAAGCACGTGTACTTACTAGTATATATATATATATATATATATAGTATATTATTAACAATTCATATATAGTAACTTTTTTTTTGGTAACCCAGGAGACCCGTAAGTTTGCGCCGAGCCCAACCATATAGTATCTTATTTATTTTTAAATATATCATTTCTGTTCAGATCAAATATTTATCCAAATTCAAATATTGTCAATTTAGATTGAATTCAGATTTCATCATATGGTATATGTCGATATCGACTAGATATTGGATTAAAAAAATTTATGGGACTTTGATACGGATATTGTATCGTCAGTTGTCTATTTGATCCGTGTTTAGGCTTAAAGGAAGCCACTAAGTTGTGGCTCCTATGAACACCAACTAGGAGAAAGGGGATTACAACTAGCTTGACCAAGTATATAAAACAGTAGAGGGGAGCCTACGTACTGTGCGGTTTGACCACGTATTTTACAACCCGTGCGTGTCCCCAACTTGTGCTTGCTAATAATTAAACAACATAAATATAAAACTCACTCAAATATCGTCAGCCTAACATTTTTTTAGATAGGTGAAGGAGTAGGAGAACTATATAAAAGAATAAAAATAGTTCAAATAAGCAAATATATAAAATGCAATACTTGCTCTAATATAGTTGGATACAAAGGAAATTTTGCTGGTAAAGGAATACAAGAATTATAACAAAATATAAACTCAAGTTGAGCAAGTAAATAATATAAATAATAATTCAAGCAAGAAAATTGAATAAGGATGAAATCAGAAAAGAGGAAACAGCCACAATCGTGGCATTCACTAGCGGCAACCTATTGTAGTGGGTTGTTGGAGTTGGTTAGCATTTCTCAAATTAGAGGTGGTTTTTGGAATTCACAAAAAGAAAAGAGGGGCGTTTTGGGAAAAAGTAAATTAACGATTTGGTTGTCTATACTATATAAGAAATTCTACATGAGGTTATGGAAACGTTGAAAACATTTTTCAGAATTACGAACTAATCTTTGTGTCTGTAAAATGGATTTTGTCTTTATTGTTTTAGAAGGACTAAGTGATCATTGTTTACTTTAATAAGGTTGCATGTACAACCGTACTAATTTTAAACTTGTGTAACACACATACACATGGAGGATGCCTTTATAATAATTTTCTTTTATTATTTTAGAATTTTAAATTAGTCCTTCTATTTTAATAGGAAATCGTCCAATGCACAAGTTTTCTAAGAAAATGCATATATACAGTCTATACTATATAACAAAGTATTTAAGAGGTTTAGCAAACAAAATTTTCATTATTTTTTTGGATTGTGAATTTGTCATTGTGTGCAAAGTATATTTTTGCTTCTTCTTTTTCTTGAATTATAAATATGTGCTTGTGCGTTCTAATAATATTAGATGTTCAGTTGTAGTGTTCTTAAACTCGTGCGACAACCATATTTATAGGACATGTTGTATATAATATCTTTTCATATTTTCATTTTGTAAATGAGTCCTTGTATTATTAAAGGCAGTCGTGTGATGCACGTGTTTTTTTTACAAAAGGCCGAGAAATTGTTGTTATTCACCATGTTCTCTAGTGCATGCCATATATTGTCATAGTGAACATCAGTCTCACTAGTAGCTAGTGGGGTATTACATCAGAGAAAACTATAGAAGAAGAAGAAACTAAAAAGTTCTTAGCAATGCTGTCAATCACCATATTTGACTACCCAGAATGAAGGAAAAGATAGGGTTGGTCACAAAGACAAAAGCTGAGCAATCAGTCTCTTGATGGGGGCTAAAGAGGGATTTCTAGGGCGACGATTGCTCAAGGCCCAAATGGTCAAATGTGCATCCGAGCAGATGATAGTTCGGCCAATTCTTGTTCTTACGGAGTTCCGGGGCCTTCCACATGCCCTGGAGCTTGGTCTCCAAAGCTAAGAAGGACTGTCATTGTAGAATGCTGCCTAGCAATGTCTTGCCCATGCTTTGATTACATGTATGCTAGTACCACATTTCTTGGAATGGTACTGAAATGATGCATCCACAAAGAGAATGAAGTTACTACCTTCAGGGGGGATGACAATAGGTAGAAACATGACTATTAGACCTGATGGCATGTCATGGATATGTTAAGAATAGTTGATGTGCACCCCTTGATAAAAGCTAGGCAGGCCTCCATACTACTCCTACCATTGTGTATTATGTCATTCCTGGTCATCCAAATGGACCAGCAGATGACTATGTGCATGGTTGCTTTGGGTGAGATTTCACGTAGGAAGATGACATGATTGACCCAATGTCCTCAGTGAGGTAGAATAAGTTATCACCTGTCTTGAGAGCAACCCACATCACCTGACTATTTAGGTAGTCCCTTAAATAGTGGATGAGGGTGTCACTTACATTGTTACATACATGGCATAGGTCAGTGGAAGGAATGTGCTTGCAAATCTTCTCATAGTTGGTAAGCAAGGCATGGTTTGCAATATCCATAATAAAGTTTGCAAATGATGTGGCAAGGAATACTTCCATATATGCTTCCAATTTCCATCAATGTGGGATTCTACTGGGGGCCTAATCCATGCATATGCTGATTTGGCAGAGAAGGAACCACTCAATTCAAAAGGCCAAGATCAAATGTCTGAGCCAGAATCCGGATTGGGCGGGGGAATGCTCTGGATAGCATGCCATGATTGTTGAGGAAGATAGGCATTTATGAATGACCAATCCCAGTCAGAGTCCATGGTTGTCATGGAGTAGACCTAAAGGTCAACAAGTGATGGAGGGATAACAAAGAACTGGTCAATGTCGAGGATTGAATGCCCATGCATCTAATGATCATTGTAGACATTTATGTTGTAGCCAGAGTTGATGATAATAGGACATGTTGATTTCATGAGGGCAAGGTGTTTTCTAATGGAAGACCAAGTAGATGAGGCTGATCATACGGTAGATCCATCATCTCTTGCATACTCTCTCTTCATGACCTAAACCCAAAGGGATGATGGGTTAATTAGTAAGTTCCATACATTCTTCAGGAAGAGGGCTATGTTTTGGTCCATATAATCCTTAATGTAGAGCTTGCCTTCATCCTTAGGTCTTGTGATCTTCTTCTACAAGAATAGAGAGAGTCAATCCTGCTAGCGGCCTCCAAACCAAGTCAAGTCTTTAACATGTCGGTTGATCTCATTACAGAGGAGTGGTGATACCTTCGTTGATTGCATCCTATATGAAGGTATGACTTATAGGGTCGATTTTGCAAGAGTGATCCTACCTAGAAGATAGAGGTTTCATGCATACCAACTTGACATCCCATCTTTAATAGAGAAGTTGATAGAAGTGTGTGTATATTTATTCATGCGATTGTGTAGGACTAGACCCCCAGGCAGCGTCCCAAGTCTTTAGTGCATTTGATGCCCAAACATCTACATAAAGCATTCTTCTCCTGATAAGATGTGTTTGTCCAGAAGAAACAACATGACTCATATTTGGATATTATCTGGCCAAATGCTTTGGAAAAGGCCTACAACACTCTGCCCATGGTAGAGGCTTGTTGAATGGTGATTTCAGCCATACGAAAAATGTCATAAATAAACATGACATGCGGAAGAGGGGTGGCGTTCCTCGTAGCAAAAATGGGTTTCCAATCACCCTTGGTAACAAATTCAGAAATGGCTTAATTGAGTCTCTCCATACAAAGAACAAACACATATGGGATGATGGGTTGCCTTGTCAGACACCCTGTTAGGCTGTGAAAAGGTTCTAACGGGATACCCTCCTAGGGAATGGATGTAATACCACCTGTGATAATCTTCATAATGAGAGACACTGTCTGAGATAGAAGACCCTCCTTGGAGAGAGTATCAGATATGAAGGGGCCAATGCATTTGAGTGAACATTTCGGCTAAGTCGAGATTGACGCTGGCCCATCTTTTTCCAATATGGTTTGTTCTCATGGAATGGATCAATTCTTAGACTAGGAGGATAGTTAGGCATATCTGCATGCCCTGAATAAAAATTGAAACCCAATTATGAAGAAAGGGTTTAATCCTTTCAACCAAAATTTTTGAGATGAGCTTGAAGCACAAGTTATTGAGATAGATAGGGAAAAACTTTGAACATCTTTAGGGTTGTAATTTTTTTGGTATAAGAACCATGTGTGAATTAGAAAAGCAATGATCAACAGATCATGTTATGAAGGGTGCTTAGATAGTGGCATAGATAGATGGGGATGATGTGATCCCAATTTGTTTGAATGAAGCCGTTATGAATTCCATCTGGGCTAGGTGCCTTCATCGGAGCCATGAGAAACATTGTGCGTTTGATTTTAGTATGGTCTGGTGGGATAATTAGCACATTGTATCTATATTTGTATAGGCCATGAAAGAATCCTAGGTAGTCAACATGATGGTGCCCTCGCTAGAGGTAGATGGGGGAGCAAACATAAGTTACAGGAAGTATGTGCAAATCATAGACTTGAGTTCTGGTGCTGAGGTAACCCATGACCCGACATCATTTCTGAAACATGTGATGCGGTTGACATGTCAGTGGGCCTTCACATACGAGTGAAACAACCTAGTATTTCCACTCTCTAGTTTACAGACAGATAGTGTCAAAGTGATCATCAAGGTTCACTACATGATTCCAAGTTGACTTTTTATGGTGTGAAGATTGATGTCAACATAGTTGAAGATGTAGAGTCTACAGTGGGTCTGGTATGACATAGTCCCTGGCCTAAAATAGTATGGAGGAAGGTTGATGATGGTGTTGCTTCTTATCTTGATGAAATCCACTCTAGAGTCTATGTGTAAACTCTTACTGGAATGAAATCATTGTGTGCTTGCCAAATGTGCTAGAAAGAGATTAGCATGAGACATGTTGGTGTGGTACTCGATGAAGGGTTGATGACCCTCTAAATCCTCTGATCTTTGTTGAGTAAAAAGAAGTCATCGATAGCTAAAAGGGTACTCTAAACCAGTCTAATAATGGAGCAGTCCCGCAAGCTATGAAGGAATGAGTCTGGGGCATTATGGTAGGCTAGACAAATGGCATCCACATTGATATGTCTTCTTATCTATCAACATTGTCTCGAAGCACCTTGTGTTGAAGAAGCTAGGAAAAAAATCATACTCTCTCTGGGACTTTGAGCTTCCATATAGCATGCCAACCACCTTCAACACAGATATCTTTATTGGTGCACAACCATGAATATGTTGATTTAGCTATGTGTTCCCCATTTTGCTCATGTGGCCACACCCATGAATCCAATCCAACACTAGGAATTGGGAGAGGGACAAATTGTACCTAATCCCAAGAAGTGTGAGAGAAATAGTCTACAATGAAACCTTGGCCCCATTTCCCATGTGCATAGACCATAGAGTCCATTGTTAGATCATCCAGGTCATTTGGAATGACAAAGGATGTGTCAAAATCCCAAATTCCCAAATTACATATGCACTTATCATGCCAAATCTTTGTCGAATTCCTAGATTGCACAACTTTTTGGCTGGTATATGTGATATTCCCAAGTTTTTATTAATAAATGACTAGAAAGGTGAACACTATTTGTTGCTAACAGATCCTTCCCTCATGTATTTTTCCTTCATTATGTGCACCAAGAGAAGGGAGGGTTTATTCAAGAAGCACCAGGTTTTCTTCAACACAAATGGTTGATTATGATCCCGAGCATCTGTAATGCCTAGCCCACCAATTTTTTTAGAGGAGGTAATTTTCCCCACAAGACTAAGGATAACTTCATGTTTTCATGCCCTCCATACCAAATGAAGTTTTTAATGTGCATGTTAATGTTGTTACACAGTCTAAGAGAAAGGCGAACAATTTGCATAGCAGATGTTGAGATCGATTGTACTGTTGACTTGTCTATGGTGATGCACCCAACTAGAGATAGCCACCATGAAGCCCAACTATCTATCCACTCCTATAAATAAGTGATGATCCCTAAGTGTGTATCCTTGTTGAGACGATGGTGAAGAATATGAACCCCAAGGTATCATTTAATATCATTAGTCTGAGGAATGGCAATTCTTTTGTAGAATGAAGACAACTTGTTGTCAAGGGTATTCCAAGAGAAGAAGCAATGTGATTTTTCTTTCAAAAGCATTTATCTTGAGACAATTGAGGATTCTTCTAGTACCTGTGAGATGGTAGACACTTGCTAGGGGGCTGCTTAATCCATCAACATGATATCATTGGAAAAGAAGACATGAGATAGAGGAATGCCCCCTCTTGATAGAACGATCAGTTTCCACCTACCATATGTGACTTCATGGGCGCTTTTTTGACTGAAACACTCCATATAGAGTATGAAGACATAAGGAGTTATGGGATCCACTTATCACACTCCATGAGTGGCTTTGGAATGTGGTAAAGGTGACTCTTCCCAATGAATGGATGATGATGCACTTGATATGATTTATATAATTAGTGAGCTATAGTTGGTTGGTAGTCTGACCTTCTTCAGGGTGTCATGGGTGAATGGACAATATATTTTGTCAAAGGCCATTGAATGATCCTGTTTAATACTAACCCAGAGCTTTCCAGTTGTCTTACTTTTCATCGAGTGTATAACTTCTTGAATAAGTTGATGTTATTTCTAATATGATGACCCAAAATGAAGCTAGGTTGGGTCTCCGAGATCCAAGCATTGAGGTAAGGTTTTATTCTTTCAGTGATATCCATTGAAACTATCTTGAAGCAGGAATTAT
Organism: Alisma plantago-aquatica; assembly: GCA_963693085.1. Lineage (NCBI taxonomy): Eukaryota > Viridiplantae > Streptophyta > Magnoliopsida > Alismatales > Alismataceae > Alisma > Alisma plantago-aquatica. Next base: position 882,213,714 of record OY856413.1, on the reverse strand, counting down.
TTTGGGAGATGGGGAAAAGACCACTGCAACATTAGGGTTGGCAAACTTTTGGTACAATCACAATATGGGATTCCAATAGTTTGGGGTCAGACGTCCCTATATTGAAGGTCTTTTGCATAAAATTACCAACTTGTGACCAGTGAGATTGAAAAAGTTCATTTAGGACAACAACTAGTCCCAAAGACTTGTTGGGGGCCATCTTAAAGACGTCATCCTTTACCTCAACAAATCTGGGCATGCAGGTGATGAAACTACAAATTTGTGAGGAGATTCTAGGGAAGTTGCTAATATACATAGAAATAGTATGAAGGGGTGCATGTTGGACAACACTAGTGGTCATGAGCTGTATGAAGTAGTGCCTGAATAAGGTTTGAATAGTTCCATTATCAGTCACCCAAGCACCAACATCATCATATATTATGGTGACTTTATTCACTAGACATCTAGATTTTATAAAGGTTTGGAAGTACCTTGTGTTTCTGTGCCCGTGTTGTAGCCAGTGGATATGTGCCTTTTGTAGCCAATCCACCTCCTCCTTTCAGTAAGATTTGGTGGAACTGCTCTTGGAGCTCAATAACAAGCAACTCATTAGATGGAGAAGGTGTAAGGTTAGATTGTACCTGTCTTTAGTCAAGGTGCTTCAGTATTGCATATTTAAGTTTGTGATCCACCTTAGCTCTCTTAGAGTCCTACATGATAGCATCAAATTAGAATGTATAAAGAGCTTCCATGAAAGGCTTCTGATTGTCCCAGAGTGAAAGAAGCTCATCCTTGAATTCACATATTAGGTGCCAACTTTCCTTGGTGCGGAAGGTGGCAGGTAACCTTTGTGCAAGAGGGTTACCAATGACGAGGATCTGGTTATGGTATGAATAGAGATGGGGAAGGATAGAGACTTAGAAGCCACCTTCCACAGTTAACCGTTGATCATTAGCAACAAATTCATCTAGCTTATTTTGAAGAAGAAGTCGTTTGTATGTGAAGAAATGTCCCTTGGCCTTCATTTCAGCTAAACCAATATAAAATAGTGTGTCTTTGAACATAATGTTTGCACATTTTCCAAAGTAAAAACTACCAAATTTCTTAGTAGGATCCAACATTGTATTGAAATTTCCTACCACAACCTATGAACCATGAACCTAGTTAGAGATCTCTTTCAGATTCTTCCATATTAGCGGTCTTTCATTGGGGCTGGGACAACCGTAGACGAAGGTATCACACCAACTCCTGTTGATTTGGCAATGAATGCACTACTTATGATTCACTAGGATTTCAAGATCATAATGAATAGATGCCACAGTAGACAGATGCCTCTAGAGAAGCCAAGTGCTTTGATTCGGTGTGAGCAAGGATAACCAAGTTTTTTAATAAATTCAGGGTAGTGGCACCACTACATCTTGTTTCCACCAACACAATAAGATGGAGTTTATACATATCTTTATTTTCTTTAAGAAGATGGATTTGATCCTTTGATTTTTCACCTTGGACGTTCTAGCATAAAAGTCTCACCATAGGGAAACCATAGAAAAAGGAGGGATAATTACTAGATGGTGGCACACAACACCAAAATGTGATCATCATCATGGGGGGAGTATCCTCCATTACATGGTTTTGCCCCTAGAAATTCAGGATTCTTTGGGCTTCTCACGTGTTGTTGGAACTGCCCAACAATTGAGAAAAATACCTTTCTTCCTTTCTCTACATGGGGTGACTTGCACTGGTTGGAGATGACTTTCCTACTTCTTATTGTAACCTAACTATTCACAGTACCCTTATTCCCCAAGCGGAAGGTAGAGCACAAAGGGTCATGAAAGCTAGTATCATGGGAGCTGCCGAATTGGAAGGTGATCTCTGACTCATATCCCTCAGTCATCTAATCATCCATGAGAATGATTGAGGTGTCTTGACTAGAGGGAGATGACTTCTGGGAATGCTCATTTAGGTGCCATTGTCTTCTCTAGAATCACTGACAATTGCTTTGTATGTTTTCTCTTTTGGCGTCAATTCTATACATACTCCCAATCATCCTCTTTGACTTTCTATTCTTTGGATGTGATTACAGTGTCAGTCAAGTTCAACTGAACACCCTGTGATGGTTTGGGTAGAGGGCGGTTCCCAAATGAATTTTCAAAACTCCCACCTTTCTTGGGCACTAGACGCCTCTCTGGTTTCTTGACATGGATAGTAGGAGAGTATGGGATTCAATAACCATTAGGGTGGTGAAGGAGGCAGAGGGGATTTGGAGAAACAAAGGATGGGATGTAGGTACACTATTATCTACATGACCAACCCTACCACACTTCATGTAAATTGTCGACATGTTCTCATATTCAATCAGGTATTGGGAATCCTTCAGAAGTATGGCAGGAAAAAGTAGCTTGGAGATGTCTACTATGATCATGATTCTTTTAAATTTGTCATGATTCCCTATAGAGGTGTCATCATAGATTTTGATTGTATTCCCCACCATATCAACTATGGTTGATAAGATTTGGGTCCGATAGAGAAATATAGGCATGTCGGGGATCCTAATTCACACCACCTACTTATAAGGAATTGCCTATGAGGGATCAAAGTCTGGAGACCAAGACTGGACGAATAGGTAATTCCCGAATATCATCCATGGACCTCCAATCATTGAAATCACAAAGTCATCATGATTGGCCAAATGAATGATATAGTAACCTAACTCAAGAATTATGGCATGGAAAGTATTTGTGGGTGACTATAGAATATGGAGTATGTTGATGAAGGCTTGTAACCCTATGTTGATCCCGATTAAATTGACCACTATAGAAAACATCCAGGGTTCTATGAGGGGCAGAATGGTTGAGGGATTCACCGTGATGACTGATATATCTCTGCTTCTATCAATGGTTATGTCACAAGCTTTCAGGGTATTTAGTGAGACATGTTGGATTACATAGGGGGTCTGAGGACCGATGCCTGTCTTAGCCGCTGCATATGACATCAATGGTTCATGGACCTTCATGTTATTGGTAGAGGGATCATGTGGAATGGATCCCTGGTTCATTGGTACTTTTAGAGCCTTCCTAGGATCTTCAGAAGTAGCATCACCCCCAAAAGAGGCAACAACATGCTAAGTTGGACATCGATCATGGTGAAGGAGGCTCATGCCACCACCATGACTCCCATGGTCACATCCACCACCATTGCCTCCCCCCACTACCATGTGTTAGGATTTAATTATTGGTTTTTCATGCACACTTTTTTAGCAAAGTACATCTATGTTATTTAATAAAGCATGTAGAAAGTTTAGAATGCAATTTCTGCGATCATTTTGTAATTAGGAATCAATCTTTGCATATACAAATTACATTTTTATATTTATCTTTTGGAATTATAAATTGGTCTTTGTGTGTGCCAATAAGGATGCATGTAGAATGATATTGTTCTTATACTCATGAATACATATATTTATGGGATATGTTATATATAATATACATTTACGTTGTGAATTCATTCCCATATTCTAACAAGGCAGTCATCCTATGCATAATTTTTAAAAAGGTGCATATATAATATATAAGAAAAGCATGCTAGAGGTTTAAATTTCAATTTCTGGTATAGGTTTTTAGAATTATGAATTAGTCCTTGTGTGTGTAAAATATTTTTTGCCTTTATTTATCACAAGTTACATGTTTTTTTTTATATGTTCTAGTTAGGATGCTTCTATAGTTGTAATGTTGTTAATAAGATGCAACTCACATATTTATGGGAGATATAGTATATAATCTTTTTCTCTATTTGAATTAGAAATTGGTCCTTCTTTTCTACAAGGCATCCAGTCAATGCATGGGTTTCTTTTGAAAATACATGGAGAAAGTTGACGCAATATTTATCCTTTTTGTTCTCATTATAATTCTTCCTTTATTTTATACATATCTATATTTATATATACATGTAGAAGTCTTGGTCAAATTAAGTTTTGACATACACATGTTCATTTCTATATTTTTAAATGGGTAGTGGGTCTAGTCTGAGCCTGCATAATGTTTAAAAATCTTGCCATACACCAGACTTATTGTAATAAATTTAATCCATAAAATTAATTTTTTTTCTAAAGAGTAGAAGCTTGATGTTATTGGGAGATGAGAAACTATATAATCAAATTTCTTATTTTCTCTAACATATTTGTCATTTATCTAGCTCGGTTCATTATGTAAGGAAAAAAATGATATTAGCCATTTCTTTTCATTTTCTTAGATGTTTTAACCTTTTTTGGAGTATATTCAAAATTCAATAAGGCCATCTTTAAATAGGATATAATGGATACCTCACTATCACTACCAGTTAGGAATTGTACTTATTCTACTTTGTGTTCATGATGTTAATCATGTTCAAGAATGAGAAAATCAACAACATGATGGTAAGCTTCTTCATCACCATTTATCATGGATTTGATTTAGAATGCTAGGTAGCATTATAAGCCTTCTTCTTGTGATTTTAGTTCTTCATATTTAGTTTCAAGTGTATATCCTTATAATGTGCCTTTCCTCCACAAGCATGACACATACTAAAAGCAATATATATATATGTATATATATACATATATATATATACATATATATACATATATATATGTATATATATATATATATATATATATATAGTGTGTGTGTGTGTGTGTACTCTTCTTATATTTTAGTCCTTATTGCCATATTCTCTACTTGAAGAAGTAGATTATGACTTTGAATCCCTTGAATCAAGAGTCAATCTATCATAGAGTGGATTATTCATCATAACACAATCCTACTACCTTGGTAGGCAATATTAAGAGGATTCAACACATCCAATCCTAAGTATCCCACATAAAACATAGAACATACACAATAATAAAACAAAACAACCACTTTTATTGATAAATTGAACCATCAATGTCTTTATAACTATGGTCTAAACGAAACTAGAAAGAAAGTTGCATGCGAAACTAAACTACAAACTACAACTAGTATGTATCAACCCTTTACATTGTGATAATCCCACGTGAAGTTTGGTATGACATGACCCATTCATCATTCCTTCAAGAGGAACATTACTAAGAGTGTAATTTTTTGGCAATCCTTATTATTTTCCTATTGTAATTAACATAGAATCATATAAACAAGACACAAATTCATTACAAACATAATGTTACACTGGAAATAAAAGAACATAATTCATCGTACTAAAAAGTAGCACATTCATGGAGGGGACTTTTATAGGGAGTAAATTATTTTTCTATAACAAAAAAAAGTCTTGAAAACTTTCCATTTTAAAGTGACTCTTCCATTATGATACATGTTCTCTAAGACATAGACACTTCAAATTGTGAAGTGGAATAAATGCATCTAATGATATATCCAACTCAAATCATGATTGCGATCCACATTCACAATGCATATCCACTTCTATCTAACAAGTACAATCACTGTGACCAAAGATAAAGGAACTTCAAAACATGATGTGCAATCTGTAAAGATAAAGGTAGGGTTTTCTTATTTATGATCGAGGTCTAATGATATAGATATAGAAAATCAACAACTTACCCAGTAGGGAACAATCATTCGAACAATATACAGGGATAAAATGTGCACACACGAGAGAATACATTTTAAACATACAATTCAATACTGCTACTAAGGTCAAATTGGAATATGCATACCCTATTGATGCAAGAGTTGAATAGACCTTATTGGGGTTTTTGATTCATATAATTCAAATATATCCAAGGGTCAAACATGGTATTTCAAAATTATGGGTCCCAAGGACCGAGGATTAGGGTTTTAAGTCTTAAAATGATCTTAGGTGGTGTTTCATATCCATGATCAACAACTTCAAGATTTCAAGCATTTCATGACTAATATCATGTTCAACATCATTTTCAAAGGATGATCCTACACCTAGTTCATATTAGAATAAACCCTAATTTCATAATCAAAATCACCTAATGGAGTTTTAGGGCCATGATTTGATTTTGGTCTCAATAATTATGTTCAAGGTGGTTCTCAGGATTTGAATGAGGAAATTGTAATGTTTGATCTTTCTTAATAATAAGAATCATAAGATTAACTTTAGATCATAAGATTCAAGTTCCATGTCATCTTCAAGTATTATATCAACATTGGCATCAAACAATGATAAATATTAGATCTAGACTTTCCATTAGTCACCATAATATTATTCACAAAAAGATATAGGGCTCAGATAATAATATTATACAACATGTGGACAATAATTATTATTAAATATCAAAGGGATATTAGTAGTCATATAGTTGAATGATGAGTAGATATAGGCCATTATAGTATTTCATTTGATTTGTTGAATTTTTTCTAATCAAAAGTCTATATTTACAAGCTATTTTTGAAGCTAGAATTGATAAAATACCATTTTTTGCAATATTTATGCATTAAAATGAATTATTGGAAGAGAGGAGGATTACTAACTTTTTGGTGTGAAGTGTGGCTACACAATTGAGGAGCACTGTGTCTTGCTGCATGAATCATATGTCAAGAAAGGGTTGCGTCTACTAGCCGGGTTAGAATAGACAACCAACTATGTAGATAGATTTCTCCCACTGGTCTTGGAGTTAATTTTGAATGTGTTGTCACTACTACAAAAATGTCTTATAACGTCACTTTTAAAGGCGTCGGTTGTATAAATACACTGACACCTAAAACCTAAAGCGTCAGTTTAATAAAAAGCCCAACATCTATCTGTGAAGGGTGACCAGACACGGGTATCACTTTTATTCAATGTCGGTTCCCTAATAATAAATTGACGCCTAAAATTAACCACCAAATCCAAAATTTCCAGTAAAAAAATTTACCTCCAAAATTTAACATATGGCGTCGGTTATTAACTATTAAACCGACGACGAAAGGTTATCCGCGAGACAAAAATTGGGCACATTTTGGTCGTCGGTTTTGCTACAATGACCGACACTTATGGGTTTTCCCGCGTTGTTCCCGGGAAATTTTTCACACCCTTTGAGCGTCGGTTTTCGAAAGAAACCGACGACTATGGTCATTAATTGAGATTTTTTTTTAATCGACATATGTATATAGACGTCAATTTTTTTCTAGTAAAAACCGACGACTATCATTGAGAATAGGTGTCGGTGTGTTTGTTGAACCGACACCTTTAGTTTTATGTGTCGGTTTTATTTAAGAACCGACACCTATTATTAACTTAATAGCACCCGCACGAGCCCGACTCTTCCCCTTTCTCTATTTCATTCATTCTTGCGCTACTCCATGGTTTGGTATGGCGATTTCACCTCTGCCCCCACCTCCGCCACCGCTTGCTCCGGCCGCACGCTGCTCCGCTCGCTTGTTGGTCCTCCGTGCACCTCTACCACCGCTTACCCTCTGCCCCCAACTCGCTGCTCCGGCGGGCTTCTCTCCTACTCTGGCGGCCTGCTCTCCCCGTACCACCTCCGCTCGCTGCTGCTTCTCTCTCCACCGATACCGCCGAAGGTACCTGCTCTGCTCTTCTTCCTCCTCTTCTTCCTCCGCCCTCAAGCAGGTACCCTACTCTGCGACCGATGATGGTGTGTGAAATCACAGGTTGGCACGACCGTGCTGGGCAGCACAACCGTGTTGGTAGCACGGCCATGCTGCATAGCACGGCCGTGTTGGCTGATTTTGTGCTATATTGTCAATTATAATCAGATAGCTACATTTGTGTATAATGATTATCTTGATGATGAACATGCATCTACATTTGTGTACATTTGTGTTGTTGTAGGGGTTGTTGACTTGCTATTGATTTGCATATATTTCTTCCTCATCCTTCAAGTGAGGTATAATATTCTCACTCTCCCAATGTTCCATTAGGCTCCATTTTGATTCAAATCTTTGATATATGGAATCATGGTTTATTTACTATTTATTATTTACTGACAAGCATGATTAAATGATGTTACACAAAACATAGGACATGAATGATGAAACTAGGATTGCAGGTATAAGAATGACAACACATGTATTTTTTGGCCTAGAAACCCGTCCAAGAATTACTCATTAGGAGTAAATTTTAGATAGTCCCCAGTTTGGGACTGTTCTTGAACACCTAATCTCACTTAGGATGTAAGTGTATAATGTGTATTGGGTTTTCAAGAAAATTTTGGTAGCATTTCCCCATTTGTTCTCTAAGTACATATGTACTTAGAGAACAATGGGGAAATGCTGCTGAAATTTTCTTAAAAACCCAATACACATTATACACTTACTAATGAGATTAGGTGTTCAAGAAAGGGATAGGTGGTACACATTTATTATATATAAGAATGACAACACATGTATTTGTTGTCCTAGAAACCCATCCAAGATTTACTCATTAGGAGTAAATCTTGGATAGTCCCTGGTTTGGGACTGTTCTTGAACACCTAATCTCACTTAGGATGTAAGTGTATAATGTGTATTTGGTTTTCAAGAAAATTTCGGCAGCATTTCCCGTTTGTTCTCTAAGTACATTTGTACTTAGAGAACAGTGGGGAAATACTGCCGAAATTTTCTTGAAAACCCAATACACATTATACACTTACTAATGAGATTAGGTGTTCAAGAATGGGATAGGTGGTACACATTTATTATATATAAGAATAAAAACACATGTATTTGTTGGCCTAAAGTTTTAACCATGCAAAAAATCTAATCTATTAACCCTAGACCCTAATCTTGTTGTAATATATACTTGTTTTCTCTTTGATCATAGAATGGATAGATCATGGATGTCCATTCACAATCGTTGCACCCTAGAGTTTATTTCTAGTCTTGACCAGTTTATTAGATTTGCCGGGGAACATGGGAAACAACCTGGAGATAGGTTCTACTGTCCATGTAGGCATTGCGGTAATAATTTGAAAGTCAGCACTGGTGACGAAATCCAAAGTCATGTCATGTGCAATGGGATTATACAAGGCTATATAGAATGGCACTGGCATGGAGTGATTTCAAACCTAAAACCAGTGGATGTCAATAGCAGTGCTTGTGTGGAAGAAGAAATTGCCTCCGATGACGTAGATGTGAATGAACCAGTTCCAGTAGACATCGTTGATGCGATGTTGGATAGTTGTGGGGTAGAGCACACCGATCCACCTCCCATTTTAAGAAACATTGTGCATGATGCTGAGATATCGTTATACACATGTTGTACTAAGTTTATGAAGCTTAACGCTGTGTTGAGATTGTATAAGCTGAAAGCTAACAATAGATGGAGCGACAAAAGCTTCACATCATTGTTGTCTTTGTTGAAAGAAATGCTTCCTGAAGGAAACGAGCTGCCAATCTCAACATACCAGGCAAAGAAATTATTGTGCCCAATGGGAATGGATGCCAAGAAGATACACGCATGCCCGAATGATTGTTTATTATTTCAAAAGGACTATGTTGATTTGAAAGATTGTCCAAAATGTGCTGCGTCACGGTATAAATTGACAACTTCGGGGGAGTCCAAAACTGGTTCTCCTACCAAGGTGATGTGGTATCTACCTATAATATCACAGTTTCAACGCTTGTTTGCCAATCCGATCGATGCGAAGAATTTGAGGTGGCATGCAGATGTTAAGAAAAATAACGATGGGATCCTACGACATGCGTCTGATTCCCCACAATGGAAGAATATTGATCTATTGTACCCTGAATTTGGTGAAGAAGTCAGGAATCTAAGACTTGGGCTTTATACAGATGGGATGAATCCATACGGGACATTGAGCAGCCAACATAGCACTTGGCCAGTCATGCTTGTTATATCCAATCTTCCTCCCTGGCTGTGTATGAAAAATAAGTATGTAATGCTGTTGTTGTTGATATCGGGCCCTAAACAACCTGGAAATGATATTGATGTTTATCTTGAACCTCTGATTGATGACTTAAAGAAACTCTGGGGTGAAGATGTGATGACCTATGATGCTTCATGAAGAGAGACATTTCGTTTGCATGCCATGTTGTTTTGCACTATTAATGACTTTCCAGCATATGGGAATTTGTCTGGATATAGTGTCAAAGGAGCTAAAGCATGTCCTATATGTGAAGAGAACACTGATTCAACAAGACTAAAACATGGCGGTAAGACTGTATATCTCAGTCGTTGAAAGTTTCTTACAAAATTCCATCCGTATCGTAGGAAGCGCAAATCATTCAATGGATTGAATGAGGAACGGAGTGCACCTAAACCTATACCAGGGGAGGTTGTTTATGAAAGAGTAAAAGGCTTTGTCAATGAATTTGGTAAGAGATCACAATGTACTATGGCCACACAGAGTGAAAAATCTTTATTCAAGAAGAAGTCAATATTTTGGGATCTTCCTTATTGGAGTTCTTTGACAGTCAGGCATTGTATCGATGTCATGCACGTTGAGAAAAATGTCTATAATAGTGTCATTGGTACTTTGTTGAATATACCAGGTAAGACTAAAGATGGGATAAAATCTAGATTGGACCTACGTGAAATGGGAATAAGGTCAGAATTAACAGAATTACGTGAAATGGGAAATCGGAGAACATACTTACCTCCCGCTTGTTACACATTGTCTAGAAAGGAGAAGAAAGCTTTTTGTGAATGTTTGGTAAATGTTAAGGTGCCATAGGGTTACTCATCCAACATCCGTAGATTGGTATCAATGAAAGATCTGAAGTTGATAGGTCTTAAATCTCATGATTGTCACACTCTAATGCAACAAATATTTCCTGTGGCAATTCGATCTATATTGCTGAAGCATGTAAGGTTTGCAATCACCAGACTTTGTTTCTTTTTCAACAATCTGTGCAACAAAGTTATTGATCCCGATACTCTCGATAATTTGCAAAGAGAAGTGGTTGTTACCCTATGCCAGCTTGAGATGTATTTTCCTCCTTCGTTCTTTGATATCATGGTACATCTTGTTATCCACTTGACTAGGGAAGTGAAAATGTTGGGACTAGTTTTCTTGCATTGGATGTATCCCTTTGAACGATACATGAGCGTTTTTAAAAGTGATGTTCGAAACCGTTATCGACCTAAAGGGAGTATTATTGAGGGTTATGTGGAGAGAGAGGTTATGGATTTTTGCAATGAATTTCTCAGTGGTAATGACACTCCTAGTAATGACAAGAATATTGAGGAGCAATTTGGCAAAGGAATTTTGGGATCATGGATGAAAGTAATCAACCGTGAGCAGTTGGAAGAAGGTTACTTGTATATTTTACACAACATGGATGAAGTGAGTGTTTATATCGAGGAACATACCAATTTCATCAAGAGACAATATCCTCAAGCCAATACAATGTGGCTTGCTAGAGAGCATAACAAGACATTTATTAAGTGGTTTGAAGATAAAGTCTTACATCAACTATCTCAAACACCAGATGATATTACTGAAACTATCAAATGCCTCACCTTTGAACCAAAATTGAATGTTATGTCTTATGAAGGGTATGACATTAATGGATTCACATATTACACAAAGAGCCAAGATGATAAGAGTGTCATCCAAAATAGTGGGGTCACCCTTCAAACGTCGACTATGGTTTTTGCAAGTGCAAAGGATAAGAGTCCACGTGAAGCTAAAATGTCATATTACGGTGTCATTGAAGACATATGGGAGTTTGAATACATAGATTTCAGAATTCCGCTCTTCAAATGTAATTGGGCTGATAACACCAAAGGAGTTATAGTGGATGAATTGGGATTCACTTTAGTGAACTTTGAAAAGATTGGCGAGAAGGGTGAACCATTCATATTGGCTTCACAGGCGAAACAAATATTTTATATCGATGATCCTACAAATGTTAAATGGTCGGTTGTTCTTCATGGTAAAATATAGTTCATTGAAGATCCTATAGATGAAGAAGAGTACTATAATAAGTATGATGACTCCAGTCCATTCTCAGTTGGGTTGCCAACACCAGCAAATATTGAAGCTAATGATGACTTGTATGTGCGCGGAGATCACAATGAAGGATTGTTAATTGATAAAAACTCGCAATATTAGAGGAATGTTTATATTTTTGTATATGTTTTATTTTTCTAAATGTGAACTTTACAATGTGAATTACTTTACAATGTGAATGTGAACTTTACAGTGTGAATTTTACAATGTGAATTACTTTACAATGTGACTTACTTTAGAATGTGAATGTGAACTTTACAATGTGAGCTTTACAATGTGAATTACTTTACAATGTGAATGTGGACTTTCATATGGCTGAGCATTCTCCTGATGACCGTGCTGATGATTACTGTGAGGGTGAGGACATCAATGCACCACCTCACAATGTAAGTTTAAAAATATACCATATATTTATATCGACATGTCCATTTATAATTATATCATGTAAGTGTGTTTATTTTGTCAAATTTTAGGTTGATGATGCACATGTACCCTATGATGCACTTGAGGCACTTGATGATCATCACCAAATAGTGGACAAGAGAAGGGTCATCACTATGATGAAGAAGTTAATAGCGCAAAGGGGCAATGGACTCAAACTTGTTGTGGATTTTGATAATGCAGGAAATGCAATTGGAGTGAATCGCAATTCGTTTGTTTCATATCTTGGGTATGTTACTCGTAGCCATTGCGGTTGTAAGATAGATTCTTGGCATAAAGTTCCTAAGGGGAAGAAAGACGTAATATGGAAGGATTTATACGTGAGTTATTATTAATTTGCAATTCTATTTTGTAGATTACTAATTTTTTGGATACTAGTTAATAACAATTCTATTTTGCAGAGTATATTTGAATTGGATGAAAAGTTGCATCGTAAATGCATGATGCAACGCTGTGGGAGAGTCCTAAGGAACTATAGGACAAATCTCACTCGAGAATATATAAAAGAAGGTGAAAAGAGGAAGAAGACAACCACTAAATAGTGGAACTTCCTGGACAAAGAAGAATGGGATGCGTTTGTTGCTTCAAGAAAAACTGATGAATTCAAGGTATTAGGCATCACTCCCAATTTAATTAATATACGTTGTATTCACCTAAGATTAACATTTAGTGTTACTAACCAAATCATTAGTGTGCATACTAACTAGGCCCTCAGTGAGGCGCAAAGAGCAAGGCGTGCACTGAATGTGCATGATCACACAATGGGTCTAAAGGGGTATGCAGGCATTCGCCAAAGACTACAAGCTGAGTCTACTGTTCAGTCTACTGCTACTCAGGAGTCCTCTACTATAGGTACCACACCTCTGCCTCTCCATGATGTCTAGATAGCTGGGAGGCAAAATAAGAAAGGAGAAATAAGGAAGCCCGCAACTACTGAGGCGGCTGCAAAAATGGTAAAATACAACTCTTAGAGCAATCGTTTGAATATTGATTATTTGTGGTGTTTACTTAATTACAAATTTTTGTTTTTGCGATTAGAGGGAGCTGTACGAGCTGAGGAAACAAGGCAAGTTCATCCCTGAGGGAACAAGGGATGAATTGACAGTTGCTCTGGGTAACCCAAAGAATCTTGGACGTGTTAGGGCTGCAGGCACTGGTGTGGGCATCAAAGCGTTCTTTGGGCCATCCCAGCGCAAACATGTCCCAAAAGCGGGACTTTTACAAGAAGAGGTAACCTATTCTTTCTTTATAATGTTACTGTAAAAGAGAATTCAATAATAAAAAGCTAACGTTTCTTTTATCCATGTATAGGTAGATAAGTTAGTTGATAGGAAACTCGAAGAAGCAATGAGCAAGTGGTATACATCCCTGACTACCACTCAGTAGGCAGTACCTATGGCATCCCGCTCTACTCCTACTATAGAGGTTGGGAGTAGTCCTATAGACCCACCACCTAGAACATCCGCTGTAAGTATTTTTATGACATAGTAACTAGTCTTTTCAAGATGATATGTATATATGTATATAACATTCTTTACACAAATTTGTAGGAGTTGAAGCCATGCCGTCTAAAAAGTAAAGAATATGTCGTTGCAGAGTTGTCGGCTTACCCATCCCTACCAGGGGAAATGTTTCGTGGGTCTCCATTACCAGTTGGTTGGGTTCGTGTGAGCCCTCTACGTATATTCCAGGATTGGATGGGTCTTCCATTGCCATATGCCCACCCAGATTGTGAAATGCTTGGTGAGGCAGAAAGCGGAGAGATATTGTGGCCAAAAGCGGATGTCAGGTTAAAAAGAAGACACTCAGAGCATCTAGGCCTCCACCTCCACCTCCTACATTACCAAGTTGGGTTCCACAGGATCTACCTATCTCGTTAGGTCCTAATTGTAGGGGTATGGCAATATGGTTAGGCGAACATGATATAAATTGCCCTATAATTGTTTCTATAGATGCAGATGTTGCAGGTCAATCATACGAAAGCAAACTATTTATACAAGATATTTTGGAGTTGTTTCGATATGATTGGATGAATACATATGTGATAGAGATATGGATAAGGTGAGATCTTCTTTATACATCCATATACCTTGTGTAGGATCTGGTGATCTGGTTTCTTATTTATTAATGCATACGTAATACATGTTTTGCAGCTACTTAGACAAGATATGTGCAGATTTTTCATTCGAACATGTAGGATTTTTTATTCCATATTTGATTAGTCTAGTAGCTAAAGACCCTCCGTCAGTTCAACAATACTGCTGTGATGCTTTTACAAATTTTGCTCAAAATAAGAAGATGTAGATAATAGCTCCATTCAATGTGGAGTAAGTTTACTTTGCTTATAATTTGGACTTAAGAAAATTACATTTTTATTGTGAATTTTAAGTTATTAATTTTTAACTTTTTTACCTCTAGTGGTATGCATTGGGAGTTACTAGTTATTGTCCTCAAGACGTTCACTGTCTATTATCTAGATCCTAAGGGGACTAAATTGAATTCAAAATATGGACACAAAATGAAAATGACATTATTCTGGTGAGAAATATTTCATTTTCATATTCATTAACATATGTTATTACATTACTGTTTAATTATGCAATGTACTATGTTACATTAACATGTAGGGGTTTAGATGAGTTCAAAAAGGCTAGAGGAAAGGTCCCCAGGAAAAAGAACCAGCCAATAATTTGGAAGAATGTGGAAGTAAGTTCCCGACTGCAATGCATATATTATTTATATGAACAATGCTTAATAAGTTGTATTTTTTAATATTTTGTATATTTCAATTTATAGTGTACTACACAAAACAACAGATAGGCATGTGCATACTATGTGATGCGATTTATGCACATGATTATCAAATATGCCGCAGTGGACATCGATACCATTCCTGAGGTATTATATATAGTCTCATTAGATAATATGAAATATATCAATCTTATTTATATATTATTAATTATATATATACATCATTCTCTTTGCAGGTGTTAAAAACTGACCAAACTACAAGAAATGCCTTACCATATGTACATGCTCCCTATACGACGAAAGAATTAAATGATGTAAGAGAAGAATGAGCAACAACCATACAAGTATTGGGGGTTCTAACATATAATTGGGATGTTGATAGCGAATAATGACTAAAGAATGGTATTTTGTAAATGAATTTCTGAATTATAATATGTGTGAATGTTTCTACATGTCTGAATGTTTCTACATGTGTCTGAATGTTTATACATGTGTGTATGTGAAAATGAATGAAACTGCTGGTTGCTATATGAATGTTTCTACATGTGTGAATGTGAAAATGAATGGAACTACAGATTGCTACATGAATGTTTCTACATGTGTGAAAATCGAATGAAACTGCAGGTTGCTAAATGTGTGCAAATTATTGTTGTTAATTTTACGGGTTTGTGGCCTATTGTTGGCTGATATCAATGGATGTCATAAAATCTACAGTTCATAACTAAACTATAGGTTTCTCATCCTGCGACCAGCCACAGCAGGTCTGCAGACTGACAGAAAAAAAAACTTGCAACAGGCATCAGTTATTTGTTTAAAACCGACGACAAATGATTACAACGTCGGATAAATAATTATAACTGACGCCTAATGCATGTGATGTGGTGTCAGTTATCAATAACCAACGTCGATTTCCCTAATGAGTCCGGACACCACGGCCGTGCTGGCCAACATAGTCGTGGCAGCGGGCCAGACACCACGGCCGTGCTGGCCAGCACGGTCATGGCAGCAGACCAGACACCACGGCCGTGCTGGCCAACACGGCCGTGGTAGCAGACCAGACAACACGGACGTGCTGGCCAACACTACTGTGGCAGCAGGTTAGATGGCATCGATTATCACTAATAAACCGACGCTGATGGTGCCACAGATGGTGCCCTTTCTGTGGCGTGAAGGTTTATGGCGTCGGTTTCAAAGCTAATAACCGACGCCTATACCCCCCTACTGGCGCGTTTTCAGTGGCATGCGAAGGGTTGTGGTGTCGGTTTGAGAACCGATGCCTAACGGTTGGCCTTTTAGCGGCACCCACATAGGTGTCGAATTAAAATTGACACTAAAGGCCTTAAATAACCGAAACTAAAGGCCAGTTATGTACTAGTGTGTGAAATGAGATAGTAGAGCATGATTTGTTTCACTACTGTGAGTTGGGTAAGGGTGTCATGATGTGGCTCAAGGGTGGCAACAATATAGGGGGTCAACCCTTGGCTTGAGCAACAATCAGACGACAAAGCATGTGTGCCATCTGATTTTAGACCTCACTAGACTAGATCAAGATTGGACAATGACTGCACAACATCTTCACTAGTTTCTGTGCGCAAGGGGAAGCAAAAAACTCACAATGATGTCTTCTTTAGATATGAAGGAAAGGAAGGGGATAGGAACGAATGGTTTAACTAGCTGGGCGACTAGACTTTCTAGTCAATTGAGTGAGTTTCCAGTCAATCTATTAATGATTCAATTGATTTCCTAAACCTTTAAGTATCCAATTAATCATGTGCGGATTATTATAGTCCTCTTCTCTGTGCATCCTATCTATGTGACCCTATATTCTCCAAATTATGCTGGCATTGATATCTATAATCTATTTATGAAGACGACGATTTGTATCTAGAAAGACCTCATTGCCATCTACGTAACTTGACAAGTTGGAGATTCAACCTAGTATTTTCACGAGTGCTACAATGATCGCATAATACCTATATGATATACACTTCAGCTCAACATCACCTGTTGACTCACATGAGCATGACCATACATTTTCATAGTCTCACTTGTAAAGTGGTCAAAATATCACTCCAATAGGAGGGACAGATCCCATGTATATCACTCACAATGATCCACATGAGTCACAATGCACCCAAGCACTATCTATGTGAAAACCTTTATTCAAGGTCACATTGAGTAATGTGGAAGCTCATCAAACAACATGGGATCATTATAGTGACTTTGGGTCTAAGAACCACAATCACCACTGTCACATAGAGTATATGGCTTACATGTATCATACTCAAATTGGGTCTATCTAGTATGTTTGTTCATAAGAACAACCTATATATTTGACTTGATATCCAATATCATGACGAATGAGTCATAGTCATCAATCAATACACATACTAGTCTTCATGTATTATTCTCATCCTAATTTCCACAATAATATCTGACTAAGGACCTAGACAAGAATGGATACTCTTAGCATACATTGATCTCATGTTCGGTGCTCAATCCAAATTCACATGACATTGAGTCATAGACTCTTAGACATTATTAGATTTATTCATTATCTCATATTAAAGCAAACATCATAATTAGAATTTCCTTTATTAATAATCAAATAAATCACAAAGAGTTAACCATCACATGAATGGCTCTCAAGTCATAGTATCAACAATCACCCACTTATACTAGAGCCAATCACTCATGAATCTAAGTCTAAGTGGTCAATATGACCATCATGTTTCTCCAGTAAAATTATTTTTTTTCAGAGGGTTATGAACATTGCTTTTAGTTTGTACTCTACAAATCTTCACATGTCCTCATTGTACAATCTCTCATATGATATGGTAGCACCATAGTATATGTCTGGAATGCTGATGTGATCTAGGTTCCTTACTTGTGTAATGGCTCCATTTTTTTCATAGTGTATCTATATTGCATCATCAATGGATGGAACCACTCCTAGTTCACAAATTATCTTTTTGATCCAAACAACTTCCTTTGATGTACTAGAGGCAACAATGTACTCATTATCTATTGTAGAATCAACCATTATTCTCTTACATGGGACTTTTCTATCTCATTGCTCTACCATTGAGGCAAAAAATAGAACATGATAGCGTTCATTAATTGTCCTTATCAATATGGAAGCTCACATTGGTGTAACCTTTTAGAACCTACTCTTCCTCACCATAAATGACAAACCAATCTTTATTTCTTCTCATGTCCTTAAGGATATTGTTTACAACCATCCAGTGACCTTCACCATGATATCGTTGGTATCTACTTGTCATGCTCAAAGCAAACAAGATGTTGGGACATGTACATAATGTTGCATACATGATAGATCCAAATGTAGATGCATATATAATCTTATTCATGTGTGCCCTCTCTATAGAATAGCTAGGATATTGAGCTCTAGAGAGACTTGTTCCACAAGACATGGGTAACTTTCCCCTCTAAGACTCTTGCATGCTAAACCTTTTTAGAACTTTATCAATGTATGTACTTTGACTGAGACCAAGAATTTTTTTAGATATGTCCCTATAAATCTGGATTCCTAGTATATATGATGCTTCCCTTAATTTCTTCATGGAGAAGGTATTTTCAAAACATGTTTTAATCAAATGTTGGGGATGTCATTTCCTTCAATAGTATGTCATAAATATACAGTATGAGGAATACAATTATGCTCCACCTATCCTCCTTGTAAAACAAGGTTCATATTTATTTTGAATAAAGCCACATTGTTTTGACCATCTCATCAAAACAAAGATTCTAGCTCTGAGACACTTGCTCCAATATGTAGATTGAACTTTGTAGCTTACAAACTTTTTTTGGCCTCATTTGGAGTAATAAAACATTTTGGTTGTGTCGTGTAGACATCCTCATGAAGATTCCATGTTGGTTTGTATCTTGAATTTGTTTAATAACCTTTTGATAGGAATTTACCTTTGTAGGCTTGTACATTACCATCATGTTAGTCTTATTTTTGAAGACCCATTTTTACCCTATGTGTTTTACCCTTTCATGTGGATGCACCAAGGTCCATACCATGCTGGTATACACGAAGTCCATCTCATTTTCATGGCTTTAAGTTATTTGTTAGAATCTAGTCCCTAAATCGCCTCATTGTAGTTCATTGGTTCATCATCATCAATGACTAAACGTTGTCTTATTGAGTCATGAAAAATCTCTAATCTATATCTCTCTGGCTTAAAACGTGCCTTACTAGATTTTCAAGGTTCCTATCCTAAAAGAGGAACTTGAGATTCCAAAATAATTTGTGATTCCTCTTGTTCCTTTTCGACTTCCATAGGTTTAATGTGATTTGTTGGACTCAAACTTCTTCGAGTCCTATTTTCCTCCCAGTAGTTCCTATACAAATAATTTTTTAGGAATACAACAGTTTTGGTAACAAACACTTTGTGTCAGATTGAATATAGGTGTAATATTCCTTGATTTCTTTAGGATATCCAACAAAATGCACATTTGTCATATTTGGGTCCAAGCAGTTTAGAAAATTGTTTCTTGACATAAGATTTTCATCTCCAAATCTTTGTGAAAAATATGTCGGGATTCTTCCAATCCACATCTCATATAGTGTCTTTTGAACCAACTTAGAAGGTTTGTGGTTAAGTGTGAACACCACGGTTTCTAGAACATATCACTAGGGAAGTTGAAAGAACTCTAAAATTCATCATAGATCATACCATGTCTAATAGTATGTGATTCCTTCTTTCTGATACACCACTATGTTCTGGTGTTCCGGGTGGAGTCCATTGTAATACCATACCACAATTTCTTAGAAGGACCTCAAAATATTAGCTTAAGTATTCATCCACCTTGATTTGATCGAAGTCCTTTAGTTCTTTTGTTGATTTGATTATGTACTTCATTCATGAATCTGTTGAATGTTTGAATGGTTTCTGACTTGTGTTTCATCAGATACATATAGCCAAATATACCGAGGTCATGAATAAATGTAATGAAATATTGATAAAAACCTTCAGTGTTTGTGCTTAAAGGTCCACATGTATCAGTATGCATGAGTCTTTATATGTTACTTTCCCTTTTACTATTTCTAGTAAAGGGTGCTTTTATCATCTTGCCTAATAGAAAATATTAATGTGTATCAATTGATTCAAAGTCAAATGACTTTAGATATCCATTTT
Source organism: Alisma plantago-aquatica (assembly GCA_963693085.1). Taxonomy (NCBI): domain Eukaryota; kingdom Viridiplantae; phylum Streptophyta; class Magnoliopsida; order Alismatales; family Alismataceae; genus Alisma; species Alisma plantago-aquatica. The sequence goes on along the minus strand of OY856413.1, from coordinate 882,193,482 downwards.
CATGGAGTCTATAAATGTGCTTCTCATTTATATGGCCTAGATGATGATGCCATAAAATATTGCTTGAGTTATCGAGTTTAAGATTCTTAGAATTTATGTGATAGATATGTTTCACAAGATCTAACAAATAAAGACCATAAGACATAGGGGCATTTTCATAAAAGATAACATCTTTAGAAACATAACATTGATCATTCTTGATATATAATTCAAAAACACTCTTGTCTAAACATCAAATAGAGATGATGTTCCTATTTATGTCAGGTACAAAAGACTAGTTCTCTAACTCTGTTACAAGACCACTGTGCATAGCTATACAATAGGTGCCTACAGTAATGAAAACAACTCGTGATCCATTTGCAACATGTAGTTCCATCTCCCCTTTCCTTAATGGTCTAGTTCTTTTGATGTATATTTGAAAATTGGTAGATCCACATACGATATCTAATACTGATGGTGAAGAAGTAGATAAATTTGTTTCTACTACATATATACATAAAGTGGAGATTAATATCCCCTTTTTCTTATTCTTTAGTTCCTATAAGTAGAGGGGACAATTTCTCTTCCAATATCTAGCTTGGTGATAGTGGTCACAATTACCTTCTTTACCAACTCCTCCTTTTGCCTTAAGTGAAAGAGACTTAGACTTTTAGCCAGCGTTAGAACATTTCTTGTCTGAGTCCTTGCCCTTGAAATTTACCTTTTTCTCTTCTAACCATCAAAATGGAATTGGGCCTATCTTTCATTTGTCCCTCAACTAGTTTTAACATGCCCTGTAGCTCTGTCTGCATTTTAACAAAATTATTCATGTTGTAATTCATGATTTATTTTTCTATATGTTTTTGTCAATGATTGTAGGATCACATCCATAGCCAACTTCATGGCCTAAAGGAAATCCCAATCTTACTAGATTTTCTACTTACTTAAATAACTTGAGTAGATGGGTCCAACTCGATCACCTTTTGTTAACACTTAAATAATGCCTTGGAGGCATCATACCTCTCTTACCTTGCTTGTTCTTGGTACATGTTCCTACAATGTGTTATCATCTCTATAACATCCATATTCTCAGGATGCTCTAAATCTCATGATATGTAAAGCATAGCATAAGTTACTTGATGTCGATGACATGATTAAAATTCTTCTTATAAGCTTCCCTCTCTACCCTAGGTGTATTTGGAGATGGTTCATTTGGTACCGGTGCATCCAGTCATAGAGCTCAAACTCATGTGTGAGAACAATTCTTAGTGTCCTAAACTAGCCTCTAAACTTATTCCCATTTAGTTTTCCTTCTCAAGAACTAGTCACAATGAAAAGTTGTTGTTGTTATTGTTTTCCATTTGATCTACAAGTGGTACAATTAAAAGTTTTTATTATTCTTGGTTTCCACTTGATCTACATGAGGTATTTGCATGAACTATGTTTGATTTGAAAAAGTTTTATCAATATTATTTTGGTCTTTATTTAAATATCACTCCCATCTATTTTATTTTGAAATATTATCCCTCACTATTAGTTTATAATATTTGTATCTTACAATATTCTAGTGGGACAAGATCCATATTTCATCAAATTATGAGTTAACTTTGATCGATCACCCTCAACTTGACTATTTGGCTACATTTGCTAATTACTGATAGATGGATGCATAACCCTTTGTCATAACCATTTTTATTCCTCTAGGTGCTTAATCCTATGAATTTCACCTAGTTAAGTTCTACCCAATGGCCAACACAATAGAATGTGCACTCTACTTTGGCAGACCCACAAATCTTCTCTCACACTTCCATCAGATAAATAGTGCACCATACTTTGGCATGCCCAAAAATTTTTGATCAAAATTTTCATATGTGTTGTTCATCAAAAATCATCTTAGACTTAATATTTTATTTTAAGGGGTTATATACATACATATCTAATCATCACATATTTATAATATGTATGATAAACACATTATATCCACAATCCACAGTTAAAACATTGGTTATGGCCATACTAATGTGATCCGTTGGAGCCACACATGATTTCTATCCACCTAGCTAAGTTCCATTGCATCATATGCAACATCAACCTTACATCACATCAACGACTCCATGGATGTTCACTCGATCTTCATGATTGTTTCATAACGTAAAGTCCTTAAGAATGCATTCCATTCGTATCTCTATTATGATTTGTAGAAATCTCAAGTTACATTTGAGAGAAATAAGATGGGACATAAATCATTGCATATGGAACAAAAGATGAGGCTCGACATGCAAGCCAAATACTTGTCAACTAAAAGGGTCAAATCACATCCACATTATGCACACAAAAAATGGTCTTTGTCCATAACCATGCATAGATCCACCAAATGAAATATATTTCGATGTCGACATGTACGATGTTATATATATCATATCTTATACATACATATGTATAAATGGATTCAGAAAGCATCTTTTATCATACAGGGCAATCCCCATGAAAGATTTTTGACATCCACAAAAATAAGGCATGGTATGTAGGGGAAGCACCCATGTCTAGGAATCTGCTACCCCGTCAATGGGTAGGATTCAAGGGGACACCATCCCTCACGAGGTCTCAGTTGCTTGACCTTGAAAAATATATATTTTTTACTTCCTTACATTAGGAAAAATCACATTTTCCCATAGTTGACCCCATCTCCCAAATCAAAAATCTAGATGCATATGTGTGTGGAATTAAACAGGATATGCAAGTTTATTTGTAATTCACATCACATGTGATCCCAATAAATTGTTGATTGATGTGGTTCTGCTACTAGTTCTGGGGTCTGTGGATGCAATAGGTGCAACAAAACCAACAAAATTGTTAAAGTAATCCATGTTCCCATGATAATATCTAGTCAATAATGATATATCAAGGAGGAAGGTTGTGAGATTTATATCTTATTATATAATTGATCCGGCGATATCACTCACAAAGAAATATAGGTGGAGGAGGATGTTAGTGATGTTTTCCCAGTGTAGCCACCAACACGTCCACATCTCTATATTATCCATGAATATGAAGGAAACTCCAAGGCATGCTCCAAGTGTCGATGAGAAGGAGCAACATTCTTGTTAGAACCGTGCTTGAATTGAATACTCCTGTAAGGAGGCGGGATTACTCCCTTACTATTTTTTTTTGAAGAATTAACATATATGCCAAACACACTCAAAGGTATGTTGGAATAGGTATAAATTTTCCAAATTTATTATAATGGTATGAAAAAGACCAAAGTATAGCAACGAAATAAAAATAACTGACTATATTCAACTTTCATAAAAGATTACACAAGTACATCAAAATCTCCCATTAGGGTTTACAACAAGATACAAAAAAAGATGAACTAGATACATGGAAGTCTAAACTACTTCAAATCTTGTCACCAGAGAAACATCTCTAATTTCTAGGTCCATGCCCAAATCTATGTTCTCCTGATTCAGCTCAACATCATGTCCTAGCCTAGGTGGTTGGGAAAAACACCCAGCAAAAGGGAAAGGAAAACCAAGTATGTGTCAACAAATATGAATATGATATCAAAGTAAAGGAAACATGTAAATAAAGTCTAGTTTTCATCATAAGATGAAGATTTAAAGAGTATGAGGCCATTTTTAAATAGTTGCTTGCCATAAACAAAATATAATAAAAGGTTGCATGTATGATAATTATGAATATCTTAACTAAGTAGGGTTGAGGTACCTATCGGACCTCAATGTATAGGTGAGGGTAGAATTAATATATTCCCAGTCACCGACACATATTTTTATGGGGAAAATAAGACATTCCCCATGGCGAATTAATACATGCCCTATCTATGGGTGGTTGTTCATAAGTACCACTACTATAGATAAATAGTCCATAAAATCAACATGCTAGAAAAGAATTCATGGCAAGTAAAAGCATCATATCAATTAGAACGTGGCAGTGGGGTACAAGACCCAAGAAAAAGAATATCATTACTGATTTTGAGGCAATTTAACAAAAGAATCATGAATAGAGGAAATTGGGTTCATATAGTGCCTCATTAGGGAATATAGGGTTTGGTTTGCAAATATCCCAACTTAGGGTGTAAGAATGCACATACATAATGAGTTAAATATGGATTGCACATACCTCTCTTACTGATACCAATTACTAAGTTTCACCACTTTAATTGAGTCCAAGTTCCACTTTGCCTATTTTCAATGTATTAACATGTATTAGAGTACAAAATGCATATTGATGTATATAAACCCTAATTTTAGAACTTTTTATCAAAACTCATATTTAGATTTTAAAAATATCACCAATGAACTTATTAGGTTCTCCTGATCAAGAAAATATATTTTTATGTTAATTTTGGAGTTATGATGATTAAGATGTACTTTTTATGGATTTTATGCATTAAATTCATTTTATAAAAATCACCCTTCATCAAACCATGAAATAAGACCTTGAAAATATTTTTATTAGATAGATATTAATTTTTCAATTCTAAAACATATTTATTTGTCAAATTTGGATAAGCGGATTAGAAGATATGCATTTTTTCAAAAGGAAATTGCCATATCATCAAACCGATCGAGATAATTGAAGAGAATTGGAGAGGGAGAAAACCCCAATTGACCTAAGATCAGGTTTGAAGTTTCATAGATAACCAAACTAGAGCTTCTAGAGAAGGTAAAATAGCAAGAAACCAAAATCCTAGAAGAACATGGTAAAATGAGATGGAGATCAACGATTTTAAACATAGAAGCATGAGTTTTAAGCATGTAGTAAGACAAAATATGAGAAGGGGGTTAACAAAACTTGCCTCTAGGAAGGTAAGAAGGTCCAAACAGCAAGGATATAAATATTATAAGGTCTGGTTGCTCCAAGCCAAGCTCCTTTCTTGAGCAAAGATCACCTTCTCCACTTTAGAGGTGCAAACCCCAGCAAAAGAGCATAGAGATGAGATGTTTTAGGGCTCTAGGTGGAGTTTTACCATGGAAGGTCATGGTTCCGACCTATACGAAGGTGGGAGGAAGACTAACAACATGAAAACAAGGAAGGAAAGGATGATACTTACTAGTTTTGTTCAAAATCACCAAGGAGGAGCGTAAGAAATCCTAAATAGAGAAATTTGGAACCTAGGAGCCTTCTTCACCAAGGAAGGCACCCTCTTTTACCTTGGGACAGAAAATTCATGGAAAAACATAGAAGGAAAGATGATATAAGCTGTGGGAAAGATAAGGAGAGGATTGCTTCTTAGATTGGGAGGTGGGAAGGGGTAGGCATGGATTTATAAAGAAGGGGGCAAGCATGAGGTGTCTATGGGACTTTGCATGTGTCCTTAGGCTAAGGCTTCATGGCCATGCAAGAGGACAACTCATAGAGACTTCTTTTATATCCAAGGTCGGTCATAAAAACCCATGGAGACTTTTAGGCCATCCCCACCGTCCTCCAATCGAAGAAATAACCCCATTGGTTGATAGCTTTTAAAGATAAGCTCATTTATAAAGAGGGTAATCCCTATAATGCCCTTGGAAAGTACCACCTTCAAACCAAGGTGCAACAAGGTGCCCCATGGTTCAAAAACTCGAGAATGGTAAGGGAATATCTGAAGATAATAATGCATGTAATAATTTACAAAGAAAACCTCCGAATTGGTTGAATTGCATAAAAGTCCAGAATGTACCTAAAATTGCATAACTTGCACAAACAACATCCAAATTTGACCAAACTTGAAACTTAATATTTTCTCATGATTTAAAAACACCTCAAAAGGTTAGATTAAGGTTTATAGTACTTTATTATGGTAGTTAGGCTTGTTCAATACATTAAGTAAGGTTTGGGGCCTTACACTTCTAACATGGATTTATTTACCATTGTTCCACTTAAGCAGTGATTTTACATTTTAGATCCTTAAATAAGATTTCACTGAGGTATTTGTGCATAAACCCTTCCATTGATATAATTATTGAACAAATGTTCACCAAACCACTATAAATTCCACAATTTAAGCATCAAGGCCAAAAAGATAGAAATGATAGGAAAATATTAGGAAAGGGCCAAAAAGTGAATATTTTGAAGTTTTGGTATGTTACAACACTCCACCCCTTAAAGAGGATTTCATCCTAAAAATATAAAGAAAAGTGAGAATCATGAGTATGCAACATCTCACCACTAAATTCCCAGGTTGAATCCGTTAAACTTCCACCAAAACTTTTACTAACTTAAACTCCTTGTTTTTCAACTGATTAACTTGGGATTTCAGAATCTCTCAAGCAACTCCACATAGGTCAGGTTCTCATGGATCACCTAAAGATTCCACCGTTACGATTTCTTTTTAAATTTTTTAGCTTATTAGAATTATATTCATTAGGATATTACATTATCATTATTATTCTTTTAATTGTGTCATGTCATATTTACTTTGTTTCCAAAAGAGTTATATTTCATTTTTATGCACAAACACAATATATTTCTTATTTTCTCATTAGGAATTTTTATCACAACTAGAGTTATACTAAATTATCTTAATATGCATTATTATATCTTACCATTATATTTAATAATTATATTTAGACTCCATTATCAATTGTATCAGATTATTTTGTGTGAAATAGGACACTCTATCCAATTTGTTACAATTAACCCAAATAATGTCACATTAATTACTTATATGTATATTAGACATTGTTACTTTACCATTGTTTCTCACATTAATGTCATCATTAATCATTCTCTCATATTTATTGACTTCTTAATATTGATTATGAACATTTGTGTGAATCAATTACTTCTTATCCATATTGAAGTAATTATATATATTTTAAGGATCAAGGTGGGACATATTACATATTATTTATTTGATTCACATACTAAGTCATTCGGTAATTAGTTAGGTGTGTAGTAGAGAACAAGGTGATATGCATTTGACATCAAAAAAAAAGGTGATATGCATTTCATATTGATGACCTGATTAATCTATGATTTATGTGTATCAAAGTATGTTATCTGATTATGACACCTAGTGACACTAATGTATCATGAATGTCATCAAGGATGTATAGGTTAAGGTTAGATGATTACAACTTAGGGTTTAGGTTAACATGATCATTATTCTTCACCTATACCTTCTTCGGATGCATTAAGTCCAAGGTTAGACTACAATTGTATTGCCCATCATATCATTAGGGTTTATTGGTTTATGACATGATCAACATCATGCTTATCCACTATTAGTATTAAAATGTGAGTTACTCTAATTATTTGTATTAGATATTCATTAGGGTTCAAACATATAAACTATTCATTAGATGATCGTTATATGTTCTTTTGGATACCAAGAAACATGTAGTTACAACTACAACTTGTTTGGTCAAAACAAAGGATTCAAGCACACAAACTTCCTAATTAGGGAGTTAGGGTTTCTAAAGTCAGAGTAGCTATATTTAAGTATGTTACATGACTCCATCCCCTTAGAAAGGATTTCATCCTCAAAATCTAACTACCTAAACATTATCAAACCAACTACTCTCCACCCCTTAAAAGGTTTGACCTGCCAAGCCAAACTAATCTAGAGGCAAAAGGGTGAGTCTAACTAGACCATATACAAGATCCATCACACTTCACTGTGTATTCTAATTTCTTACTAAATACCAAACTTCAAAGTCTAGGTCTTAGGGATAACTATCCAAACATGTGGTTCTATGGGTCATAAGGGAACTATATTGGGTATCCATCCTCAAATGAGTCATTACATCTAGGATACTAGTTCAACATATTAGGGTCCCTAAAGATAAATCATATAAATGTCTAAGGCTACTATTACCTAAAAGCATGCTATTTTGGACAATTCATATCAGCTCAGGTCAGGCCAGTATCATATGGATTTGGGAGTCCTCGTAAACCAAGCTAGTGGTGCGGAGGAAAATCTTGCCAGCCCCCAAACCCTAATCCTTTCTAGACACTGTTTCTTTCAACTTCATGCCCTAGTAGCTGCCGAAAGGCCAAGCTTAACAACCTCAAGTTACTATGGTTGCTTATGCATCTTTTGGTTGTAAGTATTTTAGGGATCTATTCATCATTATTCTAATGTGAAACTATAGAATCCTAAACTAACCCTTCATCATATATTGATCAACTCTAGGGCAAACATGTCACTTAAAGGTAAGGAAAGTATTCTAACTAGGGTGACAAAATTAAAATAGCCAAATTCCGACTACCATGGGCTCTGATGCCATGCTGTAAGGAGGTGGTATCATCCCCTTACTAAAATAAAATTGAAGAATTAGCATCCATTCCAAACACACTCAAAGGTATGTTGGAATAGGTATACATTTTGCAAATTTATTATAATGGTATGCAAAAGACCAAAGTATAGCAGTAGAATAAAAATAACTGACTATATTCAACTTTCATAAAAGATTACACAAGTACATAAAAATCTCCCATTGGGGTTTACAACAAGAAACAACAAAAGGGATCTAGATAGAGGGAAGTCTAAACTACTTCAAATCATATCTCTAGATCAACATCTCTAAGTGCTAGGTCCATGCCCAAATCTATGTTCTCTTGATTCAGCTTAATAAGTTGTCCTAACCTGGGTGGTTGGGAAAAACACCATCAAAAGGGAAAGGAAAACAAAGTATGTGTCAACAAATGTGAATAGGATATCAAGGTAAAGGAAACATGAAATAAAGGCTAGTTTTCATCATACGATGAAGATTTCAAAAGTATGAGGCTATTTTTAAATATATGCTTGCCATAAACAAAATATAATAAAAGGTTACATGTATGTTAATTATGACTACCTTAGCTAAGTAGTGTTAAGGCACCTACCAGACCTCAATCTATAGGTGAGGGGAGAATTAATACATTCCCAGTCACCTACACATATTTTTATGGGGGAGAATAAGACATTCCCCAGGGTGAATTAATACATACCCTATCTATGGGTGGTTGTACATAAGTACCACTACTATAGATAAATAGTCCATAAAATCAACATGCTAGAAAAGAATTCATGGCAAGTAAAAGCATGATATAAATTAGAACGTGGAAGTGGGGTATAAGACCCAAGAAAAAGAATATCATTACTGATTTTGAGGCAATTTAACAAAAGAATCATGAATAGAGGAAATAGGGTTCATATAGTGCTTCATTAGGGAATATAGGGTTTGGTTTGCAAATATCCGAACTTAGGGTGTAAGAATGCACATACATAAAGAGGGATTGCACATACATAAATATGAAATTCACATACCTCTCTTGCTAATACCAATGACTAAGTTTCACCACTTTAATTGAGTCCAAGTTCCACTTTTCCTATTTTCAATGTATTAACATGTATTAGAGTACAAAATGCACATTAATGTATCGAAACCCTAATTTTAGAACATTTTATCAAAACTCAAATTTAGATTTTGAAAATATCACCAATGAACTTATTAGGTTCTCCTGATCAAGAAAACATATTTTTATGTTAATTTTGGAGTTATGATGATTAAGATGTACTTTTTATGGATTTTATGCATTAAATTCATTTTACAAAAATCACCCTTCGTCAAAACATGAAATCAGACCTTGAAAATATTTTTATTAGATAGAGATTAATTATTCAATTCCAAAACATATTTATTTATCAAATTTGGATAAGTGGATTAGAAGATATGATTTTTTTCAATATTAACCATTAGGAAATTGCCACATCATCAAACCAATTGAGATAATTGAAGAGAAAGGGAGAGGGAGAAAACACCATTTGACCCAAGATCAGGTTTGAAGTTGAATAGGTAAACAAACTAGAGCTTCTAGAGAAAGTAAAACAACAAGAAACCAAAACCCTAAAAGAACATGGTAAAAAGAGATGGAGATCAACAATATTAAACATAGAAGCATGAGTTTTAAGCATGTAGTAAGCAATATATGGGAAGGGGGTTAAAAAAACTTGCATCTATGAAGGTAACAAGGTCCAAACAGCAAGGATCCCAAGATTAGAAGGTCTGGTTGCTCCAAGCCAAGCTCCTTTCATGAGCAAAAATCACCTTCTCCACTTTAGAGGTGCAAACCCTAGCAAAAGAGCATGGAGATGAGATGTTTTAGGGCTCTAGGTGGAGTTTTACCATGGAATGTCATGGTTATGACCTGGAAGAAGGTGGGAGGAAGACTAACAAAATGAAAACAAGGAAGGAAAGGAGGATACTCACTAGTTTTGGTCGAAATCACCAAGGAGGTGCTTAAGAAATCCTAAATAGAGTAATTTGTAACCCTAGGAGCCTTCTTCACCGAGGTAGGCACCATCTTTTACCTTGGGACAGCAACTTCATGGAGAAACATAGAAGGAACTATGCTCTAAGTTGTGGGAAAGAGAAGGAGAGGATTTATTCTTAGATTGGGAGCTGGGAAGGGGTAGGCATGGCTTTATAAAGAAGGGGGCAAGCATGAGGTGTCTATGGGACTTTCCATGTGTTCTTAGGCTAAGGCTTCATGGACATGCAAGAGGACAGATCATAGAGACTTCTTGTATATCCAAGGTCGGTACTAAAAACCTATGGAGACTTATAGACCATCCCCACCGTCCTCCAATCAAAGAAATAACCCCATTGGTTGATAGCTTTTAAAGATAATCTCATTTATAAAGAGGGTAATCCCTATAATGCCCTTGGAAAATAACACCTTCAAACCAAGGTGCAACTAGGTTCCCCATGGTTCAAAAACTTGAGAATGGTAATGTAATGTCTAAATATTTTAATTCATGTGACAATTTACAAAGAAAACCTCCGAATTAGGTGAATTACATAAAAGTCCAGAATGTACCTGAAATTGCATAACTTGCACATACAACATCCAAATTGGACCAAACTTGAAACTTAATCTTGTCTCATGATTTCAAAACACATAAAAAGGTTATATTAAGGTTTCGAGTACTTAATTATGGTAGTTAATCTTGTTCAATACATTAAGTATGGTTTGGGGCCTTACAATTCTAACATGGATTTATTTACCATTGTTCCGCTTAAGCGGTGATTTTACATTTTAGGTCCTTCAATAAGATTTCACCAAGGTATTTGTGAATAAACCCTTCCATTGGTATAATTATTGAACAAATGTTCACCAAACCACTATAAATTCCACAATTTAAGCATCAAGGCCAAAAATGTTAAATTCCACAATTTAAGCATCAAGGCCAAAAATGATAGAAATGATGGGAAAATATTTTGAAAGGGACAAAAAGAGAATATGTTGAAGTTTTGGTATGTTACAACTCCCCTTCTCTCTTCTTATGGGTAATGATGGCTGACCAAAGGTGTGATCAAAACTCTATCCATCATGCACTTGTTCATAAGAAAGATAGGGAAGATGGGTGTTTAATAAATCTTGGGAAATAAAAAGGCATTGGTCACATTTTTGTAGTCTGTTCATGGGAAGTTGGACAATCCATTGTCTTAATCTAGTAGATTGGCTAGCCCGAGTGGGATACCTTACAACGGCCCACCCAAACATCCAATTGATTTGCTTGCCGGTCCATTTTATTGACTGGACTGGGTCATAACCTACTGGATTCAATCTATTGATTCATGGATCTAGTCCAGTTGGTCAACCGGACTAGCCAATCGACTGATTGGTTGATCTTGTCTAGATAGAAAACTCTTCCAGCTAGTCAATCAATGTGACAGATCTCATCCTGGTCAATCAAGTGGACCTTCTAGTCAATTGATCGATCTGTTCATTTGAGAAATTAGACTTTCCATTTGACTGACTGGGATTCCATTTAGTATATTAACAACTCAACTTGCTTTCTAAACCTTTTAGTAACCAATTTAATCATGTATACATTAATATACTCCTCTTCCCTAGTGCATCCTATGTGTGTGACCATGTAGGCTCCAAATTATGTTGTAGTGATATCTATAATCATATTATGATTTCACATACAATGATTGGTATCTAGCAAGACTTGATTGCCGCCTAAGTAATTGAATAAGTTGGTGAACTACTTCAACCAAGTATTGTGACCAATGTTACAACTATCATATAATGCCTTTGTCATTGGTATTCAAATTGAACTGAGGACATGGAAATGCCATCCTATTAACATTCAATCTTTACTCCTTGATTTAGAGTAGACTATATGAGATGCACATGAGATGAACGTCACACGTTAACTCACATGGGCATGGCCATGCATTTCATAGTCTCACTCATCAAGTGGTAGAGTTATCACTCCAATAGGAGGGACACATTCCATTTACAACACTAACAATGATCAACATGTGTCGCATTGCACCAAAGCACTACATGTACGACAACCTTTATTCAGGTTCACATTGACTAATGGTAAAGCACACTGAACAACATGTGATCATTTTAGTGACTTCATGCCCAAGAACCAAAATTACCACTATCACATAGAGATATGATTATGATTGCAATATATGTCTTTCATGTATCATACTTAAGTTGGATTATTCACTACACTTGTTAATAACAAGTACCTATGTGTTTGGCTTGATATCCAATATCATGACTATTGAGATGTAGTCATCTGTCAAGACACATACTAGTCTTAATGTATCATTCTCGTCCCAATTTCCACAATAATATTGAACTAGGAACTAGACAAGAATGGATTCTCTGATCATACACATGATCTAATTCTCAGCTCCTCACCCTAAAATCACATCATTGATTCATACACTCTTAGGACATTATTATATCAATTCATTATCTCATATTCAAGAAAAAATTATAAGTGGAATTGCCTTTATTAATAATCAAATCAATTCCAAAGTGTGGCTCTACAAGCATAATATGACTGGCTCTAAGGGAATATTACCAACAATAGTCATCTAAGAGTCTATGGTACCCTATGTTATCCATACTTAAGAGACTATACACATGTCAAACTAGATCAAGATCCTCCCATGTATTCTTGTCATATATAATACTAGAGACTAGGATACAAGTGTCTTCACTTGCCTACTAATATACTGTATATCACTAGGCATGTTGCGTTTAAGGAAGAATAAAAATCTCTTTCAAGATATGGAACATGCTTTGACTGCAAATGATGAATGTCTTGGTGTCAACTATCGATGTGATTAAGATGACACGAGACACATACATGCATTATATATAGTTGATATTAATGTATAGTCTATGTTGTGGACATTACTGAATGAAGAACAACTCAACATATTAATGGTTGTAAACTACAAGATGCTATAACAAATAATCAATGTTCTACTCATGACAATGTTGTTGTTTCTATAGAACAAAATGGAGGCCAACACTTGAATAAGAAAACCCATATTGATAACAATATGATATGTATGATGCAATTGATTTTTTTTCCTTTGATGATAGAGACATGATCTTTCTTCTAAAAGTGAACAAACTACTCAAATAGCTGAAACAAAAATCTTCCAGACATTAATAAGCATTCTATGAAAGTAGGGGTAGTGCATGTATAGTTGAACCTAATCCTAAGTACCTACTTTTCATTGTATCATTTCCACAAAAATAAAGAAACATTAAAATTTCCATGCAATACAATGGATAGAAACAATAAATGTAAGATGAGCTAGATGCTCTACACAAGAATGACACATGGTCATTAGTTCCACTACATCCTAAGTTCAATATAGTAGGGTGCAAGTGGGTTAAAAAAAAAACTCAGACCAATTGGATCCTTAGATAGATAAAGGCAATATTGGTTGTGATAGGATTTCACCAAGAAGAAGGGGTCTATTATATGGAAACCTTCAACCCTATAACTAAATCACCTATAATAAAAGTCATTCTTACCATTGGTGTCTCTAAATAATGGCCAATAAAACAACTTGATTCTTTCAATGTCTTTTTGCATGGTATCTTAGATGGTGAAGTTTACATGGAACAACATCAAGGATTCACTGATGCTCAAGACCATGCACATGTTTGCAAATTACACAAAGCCTTATATGGACAAAATCAGACTACCCGAGCTTGGTATAATAAAATAAATCACCATTTACTCAAACATTTTATTTGTTTCTAGTGCCTATATTTTTTCCTTGATTGTGCTATCAAAAAAGGATATCATTTTTATCTCCTTCTATATGTGGATGATATTCTTATTACTAGTAATAGTGAATATGCAGCGGAATAAGTCATTTAGCAACTAGAATAAGAATTCTTCCTCGAAAATCTTGGAAACGTACATTATTGCTTAGGCATTGAAGTTGAAATCAATGCTAAAAGTCTTCTTCTTAATTATTCAAAATATATTTATGACATGCTCCGAGGAGAAGAAATAACTGGATGCAAACCAATCAATACACCATTGAGCCCATCCTTTCTCAGAGATTACATTAGCATGCAAGTAGCTTATCTAAATGATCAAATTGAATATTGAAGAATAGTTGGATCACTTGAATACTCCACTACCTCAAAACTAGACATAACTTATGGTGTTAACCTATCATGCCAATTTCTAGATTGTCTTATTAACATACACTTCTTCTAGTTAAACATCTTTCAAGACATGTCAAGAGTTCTATAGGACATGCCTTATAGATATTTGATGATTCTAGGTTGAATATGACAAGCTAATGAAATGCTAATTGGGTGGGGTGTCCGCTCAGTAGAAGCACCCTAGTTTTTGTTTGAATTTATTGTAAACTTGTCTATCATGGTCGTAAAAAGAAACAACCAACAATGGCCCAAGTTGAGTACAAAGATAAACTATACATCTTTGTCCTTAACAACTACTAAGTAACCTTGTTTTTAAAAATACAATGAGATTTACACATTCATCAAGATCAACTTCTAGTCCTATTCTGTGACAACTTCAGTGCTCTTTACTTAAATGTAAACCTTGTTCTGCATACAAGGAGTAGACACACTACCAATATCCAAGAAAAGGTGTTATTAGGCTAGATTATTGCCAAATTATTCATATCAAAGGATCAACTAGCAGATCTCTTTACACAAGCATTATCCAAAGAAGATTTTTGGCATCTATATGGTTGGATTTTTAAGTTATCGAATACACAATTTATGGGGAGGTATTAGAGTAATTGCCTATTCTCAATTCAATTAGGATATAGTGTGAGTTATGTAATGGGCCTTTGTTTGATAATCTGACTAGTATGTGTTAACTCTGATGTATTTTGATTGAATTACTCTCTATATATACACTAAGAATACCTTAGTAGAAGGTTGTATGATTCCCATATTGTTTGAATGTGCATTCCTTCTCCAAATACAAAAAGGAATCCAAGACTTCTTTTGTCATCCAAGACTTCTTTTGTCATTTCATTTGGTAGTAACTATCACATGGTATGAAAGAGTTTAGAAACATAGATTAGACTATCATATTGGCAATCAATGTATATTATCATGGGGCCTGACTTGATATCCAACTATTATCAAAGATTTTGATTTTCGGTCTATTTTCGACTCTCCATTTTCCTCCTTCTTGAACAATAGATTTCCCTCATAGGTGTAGCCCATATTATTTCCCAAGTATGCATTAAAAATGTCCATCCATTTAAAATACTAAGTGTTAACTTCTTAGATATGCCATAATTGTAACACTTAGTATTCCTCAAATTTGAATATTTGTCTCAACATCCTCTTTCCTTAAGCTCATTATTAATTATGATAGTAATGAGTTCCTTTTTCTTTGATTTATATTAGTTAGGAGTAATTGGAGCTGAGGAAATAGAAATTTTAGTGAATACAAAAGGTTAATAATTAATTAGTAACATCATCAAATGTGGATTAATTATACAAATTCATCAATTAGTAATTGGTGACCCATATTTGACACTCTAGAGTTATACTTAGTTTAATTGGTGCAAAGAAATTAAAAATATAAATAGTATAAGAAATTGACTAATAAAGATATTAAATACATTAATTAGTACTTGGTGATCCTAATTCGACACTCTAGAGTTATACTTAGTTTAATTGGTGCAAGGAAATAAAAAATGATAAAATAGTATATTAAATTGACTAATAAAGATATTAAATACATTACTGGAATAATATACCTACAAATAATAAAATAAAATATCAAACATTTTCTAAAAATAAAATTGATAACAAATTGGTTCCCTTGTATCCTAGTTATTCAACATGACAAATTTAATGTAAGTCCTATAACATTGTCTCACCCAATTGTTTCAAGGAAGAAAATATGAACCACCTAAAGATTAATTGATTTAATAGGTTCATTGCACTTAGTTCAATATTGTCCATTTATTCTACCATAACTCCTACTCCACCATCTCTTTCGTCTGCACACGACCCTTGCACACTCCTCGAGCTAGCCTGGTTGCCACAATGGCTGCAGTCGGCAACCATTTATCCTTCCATTCCTCTTTGTCTCACCTTACTTCACTTCCACTCTTCCCTATCTTCTCCTATTTACCCTCCTCTATGCTTCCATATTCTCCACCCTTCTCTCCCTAACCATAGCACCACACACACTAGTCGTCACCTTCTCCCATCTTTCATCTACCGAACATCTTGGCAGAGAGGACTCCACCAACATCCGCTTGGGCCAATAGAGGCTATGTTGACACCCATATTGGTGGCGATTCCTTCCTCCTCACCATCACCCTATCGTAGGGACAACATAATTAGTAGCCGTTGACTCCAGGGCCTACAATATCTCCTTCCATACGGTAGCACCTCCTAGCCATCTACCACCATCACCTTAATGGAACCCACATGTAGACTACAGCTGCGAGCAAGCTATCTGCTGGGTTGGCACAACACCCTCTTATCCCCCTCCGTTGGTGTTGGAGTTTTAAAAGAAAAGTCTCAAATCACTTATCACCCACAAGTGTACGGGGTCAATTGTAGTCGAGTGTCGAATACAAGGAGCTAGGTTAGCTAGGCACAAAGTCGTTAACTTTCATTAATCTAAGTCATATTACAAAGGTTGAGTTTGATTATAGATAACTAAGATGAGTAACAACAAAAGAGATTAAGTTAAAGGTTCAATTTAGAATTTAAGGGACTTGGACATTGGATTTCACAACCACACCATCACATCATATGTAACTATGAAATTAAAGCATGTTGTCAATTCGTAAGGAGGTTGTCATCGTCATGCACCTCCTGATTACATGAGATGGTTCTTAACTTCACATGACACTACCATGTCTATGTTTAGTTTTAGAAACAACTATAAACCCTCAACATTCCCAACTACTCCCGTGGTCAAGAGCATATTGCCATGGATCCTACTGCCTACTCCTTCATACGTTCTCCCAAGGCACAAAGAAGCATAAAACATGTATAAAAGGAGGCCATTCAAGCATACAAGATAATATACACCATAGGCATCCAAGGAGAAGCAAATTAACTAGCATTCGATATAAATTTTCAGTTCATGTGAGCAATGGCATGGGAGTTACTCTCCCATGCCCAAGAAGAAGATTATACTCGCTCATAATGGAGAAACACAAGCACATGGAAAAATTTTTAGAATTTTGCATAGCTAAGAGAAGAAAAAGCTAAAGGAACCAAAAGTGTTGCCAAGGGGAAGTAGAACTGCATCTATAGGACGAGATTACACCCTTGGATCTGCTTCAAGTTGGACAATTCTCCCTCCTGAGAAGGTTGAGTAAGAAGAAAAGCTCTGTTGCACCTTTTGGAGAAGAACTGGTGAAGAAATAAAGTAGAATGGACGTTCTTTCTCAAGAAACCTCTTCTTCCACCCAAAAATCACCCTCCCTTTGCTCTAGAACTTCTCTTGGATGAAAAGTGCTTCAAATGGCAAGTGATAACTGCCCAAAAGGTTGGACTCATGTTTTTAAATGAGGGGTGGTTACTGCTGATTTCTATAGAAACTGGTGAAGACATTACATGTCTTTGAGGAGACACATCGTATCTCGTTGTGTAACTTGTTGAATAATTATTGTTGTGTGAGGAGTACACAACATGTTCCCTTTGAGACACATCGTGTAGCTACTACTGGGGTCGATCTGGGCATAAGGCACATGTCATGTTCGATTAAATAAACACTTGCGTGCTTTGGCAACAAGTTGGAGTCGGCCTTTGGATCGCGAGGACACGTCGTATCATCTTCTCTGCAATTCAGACTTATGTTTCACTACCTCCAATTTGGCATTTTAAATGTGTTTCTGCGACCAACATCATGCAACAAGTAAAATAACTAAAATGTGTCAAGTTAAGTATGATTAGAGGCTAAATGGAAGGTAAAAATGAACTGAATTTGTGTGTAGATGTGTGCAAAAAGTAGATATGAAATACACACATCAAATCCCCCTAAGCTTGAACTATTTCTTGTCCTCAAGCAAAAAGAGCATAAAAACAAATGAAGGAATCAAAAAGCTCATGTATAAATCAAAGTAAATGGAAGATATAAAACAGATCAAACCAACCATAATCATTTGATTTGTATTCATAGCCATGATTTCTGCTCAGAAATCCAAAAGAAAATTATGTTCAACAAGGAAGGTAATGCATTAAATGAAGTAGTCATATAGGAAAAATTAGAAGGAACTTGGATGACTAGGCCAAACAATCAGTGAATATGCAACAAAACTTTCAACTATTATTGATGAAAATGATGGAATCTTAGTTAATGTTAGGAACATTAGCTTTCCCTTCTTATTTTCCCAAAAGATATGATATTGGATTGGGGATTTCGGCACTCGTCTACTAATGTAGGCTTATGCACACAAGGAGTGCCGGTTGGGGCGTTTTACACTCTTTTTAGGACATATCACCTAACCGTTGTGACCAGATCGGACTTACACTAGGTTAGTATGACATATGGGTGGTTTGAGCCATCTTTTATGGGGTAATTAAGGTGAAGTGAACCAGAATGTAAGTTAAAGTCTAGGGTTTTTTTTTTAGAATAGAGGAGAGTTAATCAAATTGTAACATCACCTGGATTCCATTCATTTGTTTTGAAAATTTTCACTGAAAAGGGGTGGTTGTAATATCACTAAAGGATTCGCAAAATCATCCCATGTTCTAAATAGTGTTTCAAAGTTGACATATTGACAAATTTTGTTACCAATTACATGTATTAGGCAATCCAGGATGAAAGGATGAAAATTCAGGCTACAAACACAAATCTAAAATTAAATGTGTTGGTGACCATAAAGTTTCATTTGATTCATGCATGCTCTTTTACAATTTCTTCAAATGATAATTTTGATGACAGGGGACAAGATAGTTCAAACTTGTGAAGAAAGATAGTTCGTTACACAAAATGAGCATCACATCATACTAACTTGCCAAGAGAAAATAGAAACTAGAAATAGAACTAAATGAAACAAAAAGAAGATAATGAAAACTACAACTACATAACAAGCCAGTTGCACCCCCCTAAGATTGAAAGTTGAAGTGTCCTCACTACATCAATCAAACCTAAGGTAGAAGAAACTGGGTGCTTTTCATGGAAGGTATCAGTAGGAAGGGCCAGCACCTCCGAGACTAGTAGTGAAATAATGGTTGACCATATAATCATCAGGAATGTCGACTGGCATGGGATGTGGAGTAGGCTCGAGATGCGGTGATGGAGGTGCAGGCTGGTGCGGTTGAGGCATTAGATAGTGGTCTTGAGAGATATGCCACATATCCATGTACTGCACCATGTCATGCATCACCGAGTACTGTTGACCCATCAGATCGAGATGGCCATCCAAATGGGCAAACCACTGTTGAACATAGACGTAAAGATGCCTAGCATCAAACATCACCCAAGTGTACTCAGTCTAAGTGTTGGTGGAGAGTGGAGGTGCTCTTGTGGTGGAGCGGTTCGAGTAGCTTGATCCTCAAGTGCATCAACATCATCACCTTGGCCACTAAGGTCAACCTTCCAATTGTCCTTGTTTGTCAAAGTGATGTTCTCCCAGTCTAGAAGGTCTATGTAATGATCATTTATAAAGTATTATCTGAACTTGGCATCATTGTTAGGGACCCTAGTAATCAACCCTATAGAGATCATATATTGGATGTCCACTAGGTTCCTACCTTATGCATCCTCTAGACTAGTCAGGTTCACCTCAAGCTTTATGGCCAAGAGGGTAATTAATCCCCCACACATGATGTCCCCAAATTATCTCTTCTTGATCTTCTTTATGTCTAAGAATCGGGTTAGTATGAAATAACATACATTGATATTAATAACAATACTATTATAATACAACTACAAGATTACAAGGAAATAGAAGGGAGGCGGGCTACACGCTGTGCCGCCACCCCTTTTCGAATGGCAAATCCAATCCTCCAAAACACCACATTCTTAGATCTGGGAGTCATTACATTACTATGCATAACTTTTTGAACTCTCTTAAGAAGCTCCACACCCTCAGGTGCTAGGAACCCAAAAGTGTCAAAACCAAACGGGATAAAAACATGGTGATTGTTGATACATGCCTTCTCATGTTTGGCCACTTTAGCAGAAATGACTTTATGGGAAGCATGTCCCACAGTAAAGTTGACACCCTTCAGACCAACCAATGGAGAAACTCTTGTTAGATCTACACATGCATGTTTTCCTCCAACCCAGCCAAAAATAAGAAAGTCTGCAGGCCTAAGTGTCGATCTGCCCTCCTGAGGATCAGTCATAAACCATACCCCATAGAAAGAACAAATCATGCTTCCTACACACGCCTTGTGTTTCCTTCTTAGCAAAGATACATGTGGTGAGGATGCGGTGGACGTATCAGAAGATTGGGTTATGGATAGCATATGCCCTGGCCTTTGCAGCATTATTTCTCTCTTCATTTGTCATCTCATTCCAAAAAACATCACTTTTAAAAGCTAGAGGGTAGGCTTGAGCACCCTCGTAGTCACACTCTAAAAACTCACAGAATTACTTGAAGGTGATTTTGTAGCTCTAGACCAAAATAAGGAAAATAATGAAGGCATAGGGTTTGAGCCTATGCTTTGGGTCCTCCTCAACCTTATGAGTAGTAATAAATTCATAGACAAGGCGAGGGTAAGTTTTCATTCTTGTGAAGCAGATGTACTCAAGACCAATGTCTTTAAGGTTCTCCTTGACCTCATTCTTGAACCCCAAGGAATTAATGGTTTCTTTGCAGATGAAACGGGTAGGGAGGACCCTATGAGAGATGAGGAATTGATATGTCAGGTTTTCCTCCACAATCACCCTAAAATGGATTGTGGAGATGTAGCTGGGGGCAGAGGATGAGATGGGTGTATGCCTATAGTTCGATGTCTGCTTCACTAGAACCATTGCTTCTTGAGAAGTTGTTGTAATGGCTTTGAACATGGTGTGTCTAGATTTGGACATGACATGTCTTCAAATAGGAAGGCTGGTGAACTTGGAAGTGTACACAACGTGTTTTAAGGAAGACATGGTATGTACCTAGAGCGTTGCGACAGCCAGAGGTTGGGGATGATGGCTTTTCTTTCACATGACATGACCTCAAATGCTCACAATGAGTCTTCATGAATCAGTGATGGAGAGGATGATGAGGAGATGATTCTTGTGTTGCTTTGCTTACTAGGATGGAGGATGTTCTCGTTGCGGTGGAAGATCATGACGGTTCAAGCTTTCTTGTGGAGCAACAAAAGGTGGTGGAAGCTTTCTTGTAGAGCAATGAAGGGTGGCAACGACGCTCAGAGCTTGCTTTAGAGGTTGTGGTGTCACCTCACATGGTCGGAGGAGTAGCACATGACTGGTTGAAAGTGAAAGTGAGGGAGGTGGCTTGGGATTAGGGTTAAAAACCCACTTTCTCATCTTCGAACATGCCATGTCTTTTTGAGGACATGACATGTTCCTTTACATAGGTCTCCTATTTCCTTTCAAATGTACTTTGAATGCAGAGGACACAACATGTATGATATAAAACACGACGTGTAAGATTCAGAAACCAAGGTTGAAGCCACCCTACTGATAATGACACGTTGTGTTCAAATAAAGACACAATGTGTATCTTTCCAGGAAAAATATAGCCATTCTAGATTGAGGATCGCACACGCCGTGTTGTAATTAATAACTTGTCGTGTAACATTTTAGGTGGAAACTCTGCACTCTCTACCTAATAATGACATGGCCTGTCAAATAAAGACACATCATGTATTTGTCTAGAAAAACTTAGTGTTTTTAAAAGACCTATAGGACACACCATGTTTGATTAAAAACATGACATCGTCTGATTCCAGCGAGTTTCATCTGTGATCATACACACCATGTTCAAAATAGTACACATTCTGTACTCTTTAGAATCTGCATAGTCATCCCTTCTGTGAGTAGTGATACGACATGAGCAAATAAAGACATGTCATGTCTTTCTGAATTTCTACAAAATTTGTTTTCTATGATCAACACCTGTAGAGATGATTATATGTATCTATGAGGGTCTACATTATTACATTCATCCATGACAAGTTTATTTTGGGAGTTGAAAAATGTTCTTGATTGAAACTAATTAATAAAATCTATCCTAATGTGGGGTCAACTCCCACAAGTTTGTCCATTCAATGTCCGGAGTAAGACTCTTCAACTGGTTGAGCATGCATATTGGAGGGAGAAAGAGGCTCCCTTGTCAATCTCCTCTCATGTGGTATACAAATTGCATCTTTTTCCATTATCCTTGAATGTTTATTGCTTTCCTTGCATCTCCACTATCCCGTATGGGTAGACCTTCAAGACTAAGAATGGTCCAGACCACTTAGATCTCAATTTTCCTGGGAAGAACTTGAGTTTGGATTTGAACAATAGAACTTGGTCTCCTTTGAATTCTTTAACCTTGATTCTTTTTTCATGCCATCTCTTTGTGTTTTATTTGTAGATCTTCATGTTCTAATATGCGTCCATCCTAAGTTCTTCGAGATCTTGGATTTGTAACAATCTTTTCTCTCCTACTTTCTTTAGATCATAGTTAAGGAATTTGGTCACCTACAGTGCCTTGTACTCCAATTCTATGGGTAAGTGACATGATTTGTCGTAGACTAGTTTGAATGGAGTTGTCCCAATTAGAGTTTAAAATCTGTCATGTACGCCAATAGTGCATTATCTAGCTTCAGTGCCCTATCCTTTCTTGAGCTAGAGATGGTCTTTTCTGGAATAACTTTTAGTTTCCTATTGGAGATCTCCACCTAACCTGATGTTTGAGGATGATAAGGTGTGGAAATCTTGTGCTTCACTACATATTTGCTAACCAAGTTGTTAAAGTTCCTTTCATTGAAGTGGTTGACACCATCATATATTATTTCTCTTGCGACTCCAATCCTGGGAAAAATAATCTTCTAAAATAGTTTTATCATGGACTTGGTATCTAGTGATTGGGTGGGGATTGCCTCCACCCATTTAGATACATAGTCACATGCTACTAGGATAAACTTGTAGCTTCATGAGGATGGAAAAGGGACCATATAATCTATGCCCTACACATTGTAGACCTCTATCTCTAGGATTGAATTCAACGACATTTCATCCTTCCTTGAAATCCCTCCAGTTCTTTGACACTTGTCACAAGCTTTGATGAACACATGCACATCACAAAATAGACTTAGCCAATAGAAACCTACTTGAAGAATCTTGGTTGCAGTCTTGTTCGCTCCAAAGTGTCCAACATAGGGGGAGGAATGACGATCTGAAATCACACTTGCAATCTCTTCGTCAGGAATGCATCTTATAATAAGACCATCTGCACATTGCTTGAACAGTAGGCGGTCATCCCAATAATAGAACTTAACATAGTGGAGGAACTTTTTCTTCTATTGGTATGTGAAATTAGGAGGAAGGTGCCCAATAGTTAGATAATTTGCAAAATTAACAAACCATGGCATAGAAAGAGAGTTCACTACATATAACTTCTCAATACGCAAATCATCATCAATTGGAACCTTGTCTTCAACACTGGTTGACATGCATGAGAGGTGATCAACTACATTGTTTTCTATCCCTTTCTTATCTTTGATTTCCAACTCAAACTCCTATAATAGTAGTATCTAATAGATGGGGTGAGGCTTTACATTTTTCTTACTCATAAGGTACCTTATCACAACATGATCTGTATATACAATGACGTTGGAACCCACTAGGTACTATCTAAACTTATCAAAGGCATAGGGTATGGCAAGCATCTCCTTCTCAGTAGTAGCATAGTTGATTTGTGTTTCATATAGGGTCTTACTTGCATAGTGTATGACATGGAGTTTTTTGTCTTTTCTTTGTCCCAAAACTACTCCTATAGCATAGTCACTTGCATCACACATTATTTCAAAAAGAGCACTCCAATCTGGTGGATGGACTATAGTAGATGAAACTAAAGCATCTTTCAATATCCAGAAATCAATTTGGCAATCATCATCGAACACAAATTCAACATCTTTTGCTAGTAAGGAGCATAAATGCTTTACAATCTTTGAAAAGTCCTTTATGAATCTTCTATAGAAACCTGCATGTCCCAAGAAGCTACAAATTTCTTTCACATTGGTTGGAGTTGACATATTTTCAATAACATCAACCTTGGCCTTATCCACTTCAATTTCCCTGCTTGAAATAACATGACCTAGTACAACTCCTGTCTGCACCATAAAAGGGCACTTCTCCCAATTAATCATGAGGTTGAGTTGTTGGCATCTCTACAAAACTTTAGTTAGATTCAACAAACAATTGTCAAAGGAATTGCCATAAACTCTAAAGTCATCCATGAATATTTTCATAATATTTTCAATGTAAGCAGATAAATTTGTCGTCATAAACATTTAAAATGTGGCGCAAGCTTTAAAAAGCCCAAAGGGCATCCGCCTATAAGCATAAGTTCCATAGGTGCATGTAACAGTGATCTTTTCTTGATCGGGTGGGTAGATGGGAATCTGAAAGAACCCACTATACCCATCAAGATAGCAAAAGTAAGAGTGATGGGCAATCCTTTCTAGCATCAAGTCAATAAAAGGTAAAGGGAAATGATCATTTCTTGTGGCTTTATTTAATTTTCTATAATCAATACACATTCGCCATCCTGTGACGATTCTTATTTGAATTATCTCATCATTTCCCCCTTTTATTACAGTTGTTCCTCCTTTCTTGGGAACAACATGTATAGGGTTCACCCAAGGACTATCACTTATTGAATAAATGATTCAGACAACTTTAAGTTTGAAAATTTCCCTTTTTACAACTTCCATCATATTTTGGGTTAGTCTCCTTGTGGGGTCTATGCATGGTTTGGACTTTTCTTCCAAAGCTATTCTATGCATACATATAGATGGGTTAATTCCTTTAAGATCATCAATTGAGTACCCTATCACATATTTATAGCTTCTAAGTTTATTTAAGATTTTTTCTTCTTGATCATCTTTCAATTCAACATTTCTAATAACTGGAGAGGTGGAGTTTGGGCTTGAGAAAGCATACCTCAACCCCAGTGGGAGGGGTTTTAATTCTATCTATTTGTTTGGAGCCATGGTGTTTCTTTCCTCATTCTTCTTTGATTCTTCCCCTCTTGGTGGAATCTTCAAGGTTTAAGAAATTTCCTCATTGAAAGTGACTTTTGTATCTTCTTCTTCTTCAAGATCATCAAGAATAGTCTCAATAGAATTCTTTTCTTCCTCAAGCAATGTATCAATAGTATCTATCAAGAAAAGGTACTCCTTGGAGATGGGTGCCTTCATGGAGTCATAAACAGAGAATAGAAGTTCTTCATCTCCTACTCTGACGGTGAGTTTTCCTTCTCTAACGTCAACTAGACTGCCTGCAGTACGTAGGAAAGGTCTTCTAAAGAGGACTGCATTGGTTGGGTCCTCATGCATGTCCAAGACCACAAAGTCACAAGGGATGAAAAACTTTCCTATCTATACGGGGATGTATTCAATCACTCCTCTAGGATGTTTGATCAAGAGATCAACCAAATGTATCATCATTGATGTCAGTTTCAAGTCTCCAAGTCCAACTTTTCCCACAAAGAAACAAGAATCAAACTGATGCTAGCGCCAAGATCAACAAGGCCTTTATCAAAGGTAGAGTCTCCAATCTTTCAAGGGAAAGTGAAAGTACCTTGATCATCTAGTTTTTCAAGCATACGATTATGGATGATAGAGCTGAGCCTTTCAGATAACATAACAATTTCATCTGGTCTAAATCTCCTTTTCTTTGTTAAGATGTCTTTCAAGAACTTAGCGTAAGAGGGCATTTCAGTTATGACTTCAACTAGAGGTAGATTCACTTACGAATTGTTTGAAATTTCCATGAACTTATTGAACTTAACATCATCTTTTATATTAGTAAACCTATGAGGGAAAGGGGCATTACGCTTGCTAGAAGAATCACCTTGATGCAAATTTCTAGCAGATATCTTTCTATGATTTTGAATAGTCTCCACAACAGTAGTGTCAACAACCTCTTTAGATTTCCTCTTGGAAGGTGGTGTAGACCCTCCTATGACTACTCCACTTCTCAAAGTTACATATTTACAAGTATCCTTCGGATTCGTAACCAGTTGGTTGGGCAAAGAACCTGAAGGTGCTCCTTGGTTGGCTAAGGCTTTTTGAGCTATCTGGTTCTCCAACATCTTAGTGTGGATGACAATCCATCAACTTTAAAAGACAATTGTGTGATATCATCCTTTAAGAGATTTCCATGTGCCTGAAACTCATCATTCTTCTAGATTTACATGGTCAAAAAAGTCTCAAGGAGGCTTTCCAAGATGGATTTTCACGGTGGTTGATTCACTTGTTGAAATTGATTGAAGTTCATGTTGTTGTTGTTATTATTATTATACCCATGTGGCTGTTGATGGGTGGCATTCATTGGCAGGAGATTGATCATAGGTTTTTGATCTTGAGCTTGACCTTGCTTCTAGTTCTATGAGTTTTTGTTCCTGTAAGAAAAGTTTGGATGGTCTCTCCATCCTAGGTTATAGGTCTCAAAGAAAGGATTGTAGGGTTATCTGTTATTGAAGTTTCGTACAACATTGACATTGACTTGTTCTAGCATCTCAGTGGTATTCAAATGTGGCACAAAATAAGAAGAAGAGTTGTGGCCAGATGTTCCACATACCTCACATACTTACTCAACTGCTTGAACAGAGTGAGTGGTCAACTTTTCAAACTTCTGAGCCAAGGCATCAAGTTTGGCTGAAATCAAATCTACAACGTACACAGCGTGCTTCCCACTAGACTCCTCACTTGAGTTAGTAGAAGAGAAAGGCTGAGTGTCCTTTCAAAACTCCACTGTATGTGGTTCATTGCCATATCTTCAATGATGGCATGAGATTCACTATAGGATTTGTTCATTAAGGCTCCATTTGCATCAACATCCATGGACATACGAGTGTTGTAGAATAACTCGTTATAGAAGGTTTGTAATAGCAACCAGTTGGTAAAACCATGATGAGGACAAAGGTGTTGCAGATCCATAAATCTCTCCCAAGTTTCATAAAATTTCTCACCTTCTTATTTCTTAAAGTTTGTGATTTGGTTCCTCTGTTGGTCGTCTTGTTAGGAGGGGAATACTTAGTAAGAAAATAATTTAGCAACTCATCCCATCTCTTGATGGAATGCTTGGGCAAAGAGGAGAGTCACGCCTTGGCCTGATCTCGTAAGGTGAACAAAAATAGGAGTAGGTGTATTCCTTCAGCTGGAACACTATTGATTTTGAAGCTGTTCATATACTGTAGAAATCTGCTATGTGAAGATTTGGATCTTCCATAGGAGTTCCTTTGAAGCGGTTCTGTTGGATCGTCTGCATGATTGTAGGGCTGATGGAGAAGTTATTGGCTTCTATTGCAAGATGATCTATGGCTCCACAAATATTGATGGCAACTTGTATAGAAAAATCTTTTAGCGGATGGTTGTCCTCCATCTTTGATTCTTGAAGGGGAGCGAGTGAAGGCGGTGGTGAAGGTGAAGAATGCATTGACAAAGGATTTGATCCCTCCAAAATTGAAGAGTTATCACTCCTCCTTGCTCTCCTATGGCTGCTAAAGGTTCACTCTATTTTTGGGTCTAGAAAGATTGATGTCTATAAACCCCTGTTAGAATGACACATGCAACCTAAAAAGAAAAAATTGAGTGAGATTCATAAAAGAAATGAGGTACCACAATATGGGATATGAAAATGATGAATTAGTCTCAAATAATTTTTAACTCTACTAAAATTATTGTAGCTCCCTGGCAACGATGCCAAAAACTTGTTGAAGTTTTAAAAGAAAAGTCTCAACTCGCTTATCACCCGCAAGTGTATAGGGTCAATTGTAGTCAAGTTTCAAACACAAGGAGCTAGGTTAGATGGGCATAAAGTCGTTAACTTTCATTAATCTAAGTCGAATTACAAAGGTTGAGTTTGATTACAGATAACTAAGACGAGCAACAATAAAAGAGCTTAAGTTAAATGTTCAATTTAGCATTTAAGGGACTTGGACATTGGATTTCACAACCACGCCATCACATCATATCTAACTACAAAATTAAAGCATACTATCAATTCATAAGGAGGTTGTGATCATCATGAACCTCCCGGTGACATGAGATGGTTCTCAACTTCACGTGATACTCCCGTGTCTATGTTTAGTTTTAAACACAACCATAAACCCTCAACATTCTCCACCCACTCTTGTGGTCAAGAGCACATTGCCATGGATCCTACTCCCTACTCCTTCATACATTCTCCATAGGCACAAAGAAGCATAAAACATGTATAAAAGGTGGTCAATCAAGCATACAAGCTAATAAACATCGTAGGCATACAAGGAGAAGCAAATTAACTAGAATTTGATATAAATTTCGAGTTCACATGAGAAATGGCATGGGAGTTACTCTCCCATGCCCAAGAAGAAGGTTCTACTCACTCATAATGGATAAATACTACCACATCACATTTTTTTAAGAATTTTGCATAGCTAAGAGAAGAAAAAGCTAAATAAACCAAAAGTGTAGCCAAGGGAAAGTAGAACTCTGGCTAGAGGATGAGATTCCACCCTTGGAGCTGCTTCAACTCAGACAATCCTGCCTCCTGAGAAGCTTGAGTGAGAAGAAAAGCTCTATTGTACCTTTTGGAGAAGAAATGGTGAAGAAATGAAGTAAAATGGATGTTCTTTCTTAAGAAACCTCTTCTTCCACCCCCAAAATCGCTCTCCTTTTACTCTGGAACTTATCTTGGATGAAAAGTGCTACAAATGGAAAGTGATAACGGCCTAAAAGGTTGGACTTGTGTTTTAAAATGAGGGGCAGTTGCTGCTAATTTTTGCAGAAACTGGTGAAGGCACGACGTGTCTTTGAGGAGACACATCGTATCTCGTCGTGTAACTTGTTGAATAACTACTGCTGCATGAGAAGTACACGACATTTTCCCTTAGAGGCACATCGTGTAGCTACTATTGGGGTCAATATGGGCATAAGGAACATGGCGTGTTCGATTAAATACATGCCTGCATGTGTTTGTAGTAAGTTGGAGTCAACCTTTGGATCATGAGGACACACGGTTCTTGAATAAAGACATGTCATGTCATCTGTTCTGCAATTCAGGCACTGAGGTTCCTGGAAACTTACAACCCATGTGTTTAATAGCATACGACATGTTCTTTGTTGCCTGAGCCTTTATGGGAAGTTACACATCGTGTTCAATGCTGTTTCTTCACGAATGAACTTTGAATCAACTGAAAATCAAAGAGAGGTCTTGTTAAGGTTAGACTTGGGTTAGGCTACCTACAATTTGACATTTTAAATGTGTTCCTGTGGTCAACATCATGCAACAAGTAAAATAACTAAAAAATGGCAAGTTAAGTATGATTAGAGGCTAAATGGAAGGAAAAAATGAACTGAATTTGTGTGCGGATGTGTGTAAAAAGTATATATGAAATGCGCACATCAGTTGGCCATACCCGCTACACCAAGACCTAGCCACCTCCACCTTTGGCTAGCTATTGGATCTATTTGGCATGAACAATGCCATTCAGAGAGGTCATTGGATGGTGTCTCCATGTTCATTGAAGGATCAACCTCTGACTCCATCGCCACTAGTGGCTGGTAATTCTTCTCCTCTATCATTACCTACCAAGCTTGGCAGTAAGGAGGCTATTGTTGCCTTCCGTGGTGGCTGACTGATCGAAGACATGGCGACACATCCTTATCTCCTCACCACCATGACCCTGTTACACCTGGACACGTCACCTCATCCGCACACCTAAAACAACATCCTACATCATTATCTCCAACACCAGCTACATCTCCAATCTCATCTTCAACCTTTCGTGAATCAACATCCTCACCACATAGTCCGATCCCAATCAGAACAAGGCAACAATCTTTGACCACCAGCCCCTAGCGACATGTGAAGAAGCTTGTCATCCCAACCTAACAAACTTGCACCTTGATCTTATGTGCCTTCATAGCAACATGGGGATAAGATCACCCACCAAGGCCATTGCAAATGATGATCCAGATCACTTCCTATCTGTTGTCAAGACACGATCTAGAGCCATCGAAACTTTGACGATCTCACAACCTGTAGATCTAGGTCTCCTCTCTGCTTGCCTTTCTCCCACTTTATGCTCGACACCAAGGCTACTAGGAGTCACCTCCGGCACCGATAACCATCACATTGCATTGATAGCAGTACTACATCTACTGTTAGGGAATAAGAGCATTCTTGACATCCAAAGTGATCACGAGTATAACAACATCGAGAACACAAACATGAAAACATGGAAGTGCCTTCATCCACTCTCAACCATCCCGACCTGAGCTACTTACACCATTGCAGGTCTTGCCCATTGCCAGAAACCCATCATGAGCAATTCCATTCTGCAGGTAATTAGTTACACCCTGTCTCTATTTCATATCACTAAGTATCTAGTCGATAAGATAATGGAAATGAGAGTTTGTATGAGGATTTCAAACTTTGCTATATATTTTAGGTTAACCAAGACATCACTCATGTATACATTCATTAAGTATATTGATATACTAGTATATAAAAAAATGTCAATAACTCAATCTTCTAGACTACCACATATGGTAATCTTAGGTGTGACTAATATACACAAAATAAACCAAAGGATTCAGGTTATAATACCACATTATTTTTATGATAAAACCAAACCTAGTAATAATTATGACTATCAATCAGTGATTGAAGGGTATAAGCAGTGATAAATATGCATGAATTA
Source organism: Alisma plantago-aquatica (assembly GCA_963693085.1). Lineage (NCBI taxonomy): Eukaryota > Viridiplantae > Streptophyta > Magnoliopsida > Alismatales > Alismataceae > Alisma > Alisma plantago-aquatica. The sequence goes on along the minus strand of OY856413.1, from coordinate 882,162,394 downwards.
ATATATATAAGTTCGACATCCCCAAGTTCGTGGTTAAAAAGTAATTTAATAAAAAGCATTAGTTTTATAAGAAAACCTAGCATACTAATCTTTTTCCTTTCATTTATCACAAACCCCATACACACATATATGTACTTCTGATGATAATTACTATTGCATAGGGATCTTGTTAACATATTCATACTTACGGAATATATTTACCCTTAGTAGATAAATGCAAGTGTAATGATAATATTTGAAGAGGATATTACAAGACCTAAATTGGAGGAAATACCCAAATATGTTTAAACTATACACACTTTGACTTATGTGATTATAGATGAATATGTTCATTGAAGTATATTAGAAGCCATAAAATGTGATTAGGTGAACAAGACTAGGATAAGAAAGATATGAAGACCTATAATATGAATGTTTACACATGTTCACTTTTTTTTGACTACGTAGATAATATGTTTCTGGGATGACTACTCAACTAAGGGGACCAAGTATATTTATTGAGCTGACCTTTAGTCTGAAGATTAGGTATGTGCTCTTCCCTATTAAATTTGGGCATTTATATAACTAAATTTTCCCATAAGGAGGCAATCCTTGAAATACTTTCTCTTTTGCTCCACTTGTTGAAATATCATATTTTATCAGTCGACAATTATTCTTACTCTTATAAAATTGTTGTTATCATGATAAATTGGATCAATTACCCAACCTACTTTTGTTCTTGTATTATGACACATATATCTGATGAATAATGTATCTTGCCACTATATTATGCATGGTAGATAATTTGACTAGCTAACTATCATAGACACTTATGCATAACCATTCATGTGTGCTACTTCTACCCAGTGTGTACTACTTCTACCCTTATAAATATAGAGGCATGCTACTTGTGCCTATGGGTTGCGCTATTTCTACCTACCTACCTACCTATATATATATATATATATATATATATATATAATGTATATGTACATATATATGTATGTGTATGTATATATATGTATATATAAATATATATATATATATATATATATATATATATAGGCCAATGACTCTGTGGTGTCTTGGCCTATCTATAGTTAATTTATTCCAATATATTTGCATTCTAATAAATGTTGTAATGTGATGATTGATTGTTGCAAGTTATGTTGTTTAATTGATTATTTATACTACCTCATTATTTTGGAAATTCCTTTTTTTATAATTCTCATTGAAACTTACCTAATTTTATTGGGCCCCTTTTTTGATGGGAACATCTTACTTTATTTCTGAAATAAATATTACCCTAGTTAATTCTCTAATGTACATATCCAACTTTTGCTGATACATATCTTATTTTCCTATTTTTTCGGGTGTTCCCTCCACCTAAGTGTAGGTACTTTATAGGACAATGACTCTGGATGATCATGAGCTCGTTGGTAAACATAAGGATAGCTTTAGATAGCCTTATTACCCTATGCATATGGTCTTATGTGTTCATAGATGTAACATGTTCATTTTATGTACCACCCTTAGGATGATAAAGTTATGTATGTAGATATATTTTGTAACCTTGTAAGTAGTTATGTTTTCCACTACTTAAATATTTCATGGCTCATGTTTGTACCATTGAGTGGGCCCACTATGGCGATGCCCACTGCCTCCCTCCTCACCATCACCCTGTCGTAGGACATCACTACACAACATAATCTCTTGTCGTCAACTCTAGGGCCTACAAGATCTCCTTATCTATGGTAACACCTCCTAGACATCTATCACTGTCACCTTAATGACACCCATGTATAGACTGGGGCTGCAACAACCTGTCTGCTGAGCTAGTGCAACACCCTCTCATCCATCTCTTTGGGCCATAACTGCTGCACCAAGACCTGGCCGCCTTCACCTTATGCCAGTCATTTGAGCTGTTTGGCATCACCGATACCATCCAAAGAGGTCGTTGTAAAGTGTCATCACGTGCAAAGAGGGCTCAATCTCTGACTACATCGCCACCAGCGACTGGTGATTCTTCTCCTCTATACTTGCCCAACAAGCTTGGTAGTAAGGAGGTTGTTGTCACCTTTCATGGTGGCTGACTGATCAAAGACATAGCAGCACATCCTTATCTCCTCACCACCATGACCCTACTACATCTGGACACATGACTCCCATATGTACACCCGAAACAACAACCCACATCATCATCTCCAACACCACCTGCATCTCCATTCTTGTCTTCAACTTTTTACCAAAGTAGCATCCTCACCACATAGTCCAATCCCAATCAGAAAAGGAAACAATCTTCGACCGCCAGCCCCTAGCTACAGGTGAAGAAGCTTGTCATCCTAATCTAATGAACTTGCACCCTAATTTGTTGTGTCTTTGTAGTAGGATGGGGAGTAGATATCCCAACAAGACTATTACAAATGATGGGTCAGACCACTTCTATCTGTTGTCAAGACATAGTCTAGAGCCATCAAGACTCAAGCGATCTCACAACCTACAAATCTAGGTCTCCTCTATTCTTGCCTTTCTCCCACCTTGCAGCTGACACCAAGGATGCTAGGAGTCACCTCCAACACCGGTAACCACCGCATTGCATTGATAGAAGTGCTACATTTACTGCTAGCGTGTAAGAGTATGTTCAACATACGCAGTGATCATGTAAAGAACAACATCAAGAACATAAACCTGAAAATGTGGTAGTTCCATCATCCTCTCTCAATCATCCTGGCCTGAGCTACTTACACCATTGTAGGCCTTGCCCATCACCAGAAACCCAACATGAGAAAATCCAATCTATAAGTAAATGGTTACACCCTGTCTCTATTTCATGTCACTAAGTATCTAGTCAATAAGATAATTGAAATGAGAGATTGTATGAGGAGTTCAAACTTTTCTATATATGTTAGGTTAAGTAATACATCACTCATGTATACGTATACATTCATTAAGTATATGGATATATTAGTGTATAAACAAATGTCAATAAATCGATATTCTAGACTACCACATATGGTAATCTCAGGTGTGGCTACTATACACGTAATAAACTAAAGGATTCAGGTTATAATACCACATTATTATAATAATAAAACCGAACCTAGGAGTTAATTATGACTATGAATCAGTGACTGAAGGGTATATGTAGTCATACGCATGCATGAAGCAATATACATAAGTTTGACATCCCTAAGTTTAGTGATTAAAAATTAAGTTAATAAATTCATTAGTTTTATAAGAAAACCTAGAATACTAATGTTCTTCCTATCATTTATCACAAACCCCATACACACATACATGTACATCTGATAAAAATGACTATTGCATATGGATCTTGTTAACATATTCATACTTATAGAATATATTTACCTAATTAGTTAAATGGAAGTGTAATGATAATATATGAAGAGGATGTTAAAAAACATAAATTGGAGGAATTACTCAAATATGTGTGAGAACTTGTTACACTAAAAGATATTACTCAAAACATAAAACACATTTGATCACCAATTAACCACATACCCAAAAATATCAGTAAATTAAAACTGATTTCATCATCAACACCTGCTCAGAAACATTTGCATAAGAGCCCAATGTCATTCTTGTATCCATACTATGATAAGAATTTGATACAAATTGTTCTATCGCCTTAGCCACAACATATATTCATAGGAGAACAATATTTGTTTATGACACACAAACAAGCATTAACATACTAACAAAATTTTGATTTGTTTGAAACACCATATAAAAATGTTTCCTGCCCAGACCTGAGAGTATAGGGACAACTCTACGACACACTAGACATGTAATCAACTTTCTCAAAGTTTCATTACTTTAGCTCCTCTTTACTGCCACATGTTTGTTTTTGTCACTTCTAATTACCTAAAAAAAGTGTGGTGAACCACAAGGGTGAGACCCATGTCCCAACAAGAGATATAACCTCCAACAACGCTTATTGATTACAACATTTTAAATAGTAGATAACTAAGTAGTTGGAGTATTTAATAATCATTTGAATAGATTGAACAGTTCAAGTATACTAAATAGATTTAGTAAATCATGTTAGCAACAAGTATGATCATCAATGCATATGTACATAACAAATAAATCCATTTCTGTAGATAGATTTCTACTCAAATATCATCAAATTGCATCTAATAACAATTATTATCATTAATCTGACTATCATTATATTCTTTGCTAATAGTACAAGAAATCTAGTAGCATAAGCATCCCTGGCATCATGAATATGTCTAGTAACATAAAATGGCTATCAATATTGGCATCTTAGATAAAGTGAACATATCTATATCATAAGTAGAACTAACATCATAGCACAATTAACTGCATAGGCATGATTAGTAGTTTAAGCATTTATAATTACATAGGCATGGCTAATAATATTAAACATAGCTAGAAGCATCCTCTTAACCATTAGTGTTAGTATATTTGACAACATAAGCATGTTTACAAAATGAGCATAACTACAACATATACATATCTATTATCTCTTATTGTACTATACATGATCTTAGTGAAAAGCAAGAGAATAAGGGTTATCATCCAAAATGAAGCATTCTGCATAACCCTAAACAGATATGCTACACGACTATCTTACATCTTTTATTATGCCCTGGGGAATTTGAATCATACCATCCAAAGTCCAACCGACCCCTGTGAAGGGCTATTCAGTTCCCTACAAGATCTAGGAGTGTCAGTATCCTAAGATCTCTTCCCCTCAGTCAGTACGAGTAAAAGGCAGTGACATATAGTCCTGTAACTAGCCCACCTTGGTATAGGTCACGACGCTAGCATTCAGGGTATTCAAAACCTCTAATCTGAGGTACAACCGTAGTTGTCCTCATTCACATGAAAAATCTAAGGCATGACCATAGACATCTTCCATAACCTGCATTGTGGATGACAAGGATATATCCTCAACTTGCCACCCCCACATACTCAATAGTATGCGCTCCAAGTTTCCCTTAGGAATACTCATTTTACCATCCAGCAAGTTTTGACACTGAAGATGGCTCTATGGCTTAGGGAACTACATGATTAGAGTTGCACTTGATTAGTTATGCCAATTGGGTGAATTAAGGTTGCATCAAGCAAGTGGACATACAAACCCTAATTCATGTCTAGCAAGCATATAAATATCAACACTTCAAAAAATATAAAAAGTGTGAAACATAATTTGTCATATCATCATCACATGGTACTATTCACTTTCCATTCATGAGACTACACTAGTCATCATACTATCACAAGATATAAATCCTTTTCACAATATCACAGGGTATCAACCCTTATCAACACAAGAGGATTACACCTCATTCAGGGCTCAACCATGCCCAAAGGTAATTAAGACCATCATACTATTCCCTAAAAGATCATCATTATCTTTGCATGCCTTATAACAAGGCTCAACAACATCACTTACATATAATACACCAGATCAACACAATATGGCATTAGTGAGCTAGGAGATATGCATAAACAATCATAGCAGGGTTATATTAGCATTAAGAACAATCCTTTATTACATAACCTTGCAAGGAATCTAGATATGATTAGCCCTCATCATATTCATAATGCACATGTTTAGCATAAGAAAGTATCAACCGTGTGGCTATGATAACAACCAATTAACATATTAAGGCTATGATCATATTAAGGATGTTATTTGACTATCATTCCATCATATAAGAATGTTAAACCTAAATACTCATCTTTATCTATTTGCATTAGAGTTAGGTTCAACAAGATAAATTTTATTAATGTTACTAATCAACACTTACACCCAAACCCTAACTCATGACATCCCCATTAGATCACGGATGCATAAGGTGAAGCATCACCATCACATTCCATAGTATTCTCAAGTATGAACCCACACATAAATCAATGTGTAACCATTATGTTATAACATACTAGGGTTTCAACAACAATAAGAGAGTACTCCATGATTGTATTAGTCATTCAAGGACTATTCACACCCAACTACCATCATTTATTTATATTAAAGCTAGGTATAACAAGGTATACCTCATTATGGTTACCCATTAATTCATTATGGTGATTAAAAATCATAATCATACGAGGGAAAGTGCAAGAATACAAGTTTAAGGCATTGAAACATCAAATTCTCATCATTTGAATCATAACATTACACTACACGCTTCACCCAAAACAATGGGAATATTGAGGCATCAATTTCTAACCATGAAATGTTGTAAAGGTAAAGCCATTGGTCATTTATATAAGTAAATACCTTGAATGATTCATCTATGATGTTATTGAGTTGTGATGTATAAAAGTCACCATTTAACCCTAGACATCCTTTGATTAACAACAATAAGGGTTCTGTTGAGAGTAGGGTAAAACCTACAATCGACTGTTCATTTAAAACAACCCATCCATTGTCATCAAGTAAGCTCCTTAAGTTGATCATATAAAGGAAACCATATAAATAACATTATTAGGACCAACATATTACATTATCCATCATTCCACTTTATTGGAGGAATAAATACTAGATCTTGACCATTAGGTCAAGTTCATATGTTAAAAACATCAATTATAGTATAGGTCCGGCCATTGCATCAAGTGACCCAAGAAATCATTGGTATAAGGCTTAATTGATGCTAAAACTATATGATTAACTCAGCATATGTTTTGGATACCTGATCCACCATCATTAGTGACCATTAAGTCACCATAGGTTGTTAGATCACACTATATTCATGAATCAACATCAAATATCAAACTAATATCACCATTGATTGATAGCATCATTAGGGTACTTAGTTGTTAATCACTAGGATTCTAATTAGACCAACACCTGACCTAAGGGGAATGTAAGTTGTCACCCTTGGTCACCACCATAATTTGTCATGAATACAACACCATAGAGTCATGTGTTTATGGAAGAAATCATCTTTAAACCCTAAAATTGACCATTGGTTGATAGGTGCTTAGCACTAAAGGTTGTCAAACAAACCTAATCCAAGTCATATTATACCTTAGGAATAACGTACACATGATCATAGGCTCATACAGAACTGAAATCAGAATAGGAAGCATTATAAAAATTGAAATCCAAGTCAAGCATAGCTTTTTAGTGCATGGATCATCAGTTAAAAGTAAGAACATGAGCTAACAAGCTTATGGTAAGCAATAAACATGGAGCAAGTTATAAAACTTGCCTCTAATTAGAAGATAAAATCCCAAACATAAGAAAACACGAGTAGGTAGGGTAGGAAATCCAAGCATAAGCTGTGAACTCGTCCATCTAGCACCTTTCTTCATCAAATGAGAAAGCCCTAAACATAAGGAGCAAGAAAGGTAGGGTTTTAGAGCTTCAGAGCAATTTCTACCATGGAACAACATGGTTCCGACCTGGAGAAAGGTAGGAGGAAGTATAAAAGATAAATAAATGGAGGAAAGAAGGGGATTCTTACTCTTTTAGGTCAAGATCACTTGAAGGAAGCTTTTTAAACCCTAAAATGAAGTCAATTACAACCCTAGAGCGTTTTCCCCAAGAAGATCCCCACTTTCTTCTTCCTTGGATAGGAAATTCACAGAAGAATAGAGGGAGAACGAGGTTCATATAAGGATGGAAGTGGTGGAGAGAAAATGGCTCGTTTGGGTGCTTAGGGATAAGTATATGAAACTTTAAGAGAAAGAAAAAGAAAAAGTTGAAGTTCGAGCATTTTTCCAAGTGTCCATGGCCTTAAACTATTAAAAATATACAAACACACATGAAAGAATCTCCCCCACCATCCATATAGACCTGATTATCTCTCCTTTGTCGAATTTCCAAGCCAATCAAATAATTCATTAGTTGATAGCTACTAAAGGTAGCTCATCCGTGAAGGGGCAAACCCTAAATTACCCTTGAGGAAAATACCTTCAAACCAAGGTTTAACTAGGATCTCCATGGCTAAAAAGGATCAAGAATGATAAGATAGCATATAAGAAACATAAGTCATGTGACAAATTGCAAAGAAAACCCCTCGATTGGGTAGATTGTAGGAAAGTCCAAAATATACATAAAATTGCATAACTTGCTCAAACAATGTCCAAATTGGACCGAATTTGAAACTTAATCTTGTATTATGATTTAAAAGAATATGAAAAGGTTAGATTAGGGTTATAAAAATTAAATTATGATAATTAAGCTTGTTCAAAACTTTAAGCAAGGTTAGGGGTCTCACAACCATAAACCCCTAATAGGGATTTTACCCTCGAAATCCAAGGTACACATAGATGGACACTACTCATCATGTCATCCTCAATATTAAACATGGTTACTTACATATTATGGCAATGCCACATAACTCTTATAGAGGTCATGTTCGTCTCTTTTGATTCATACATATCTTATCTTGGGTCAGCACAAAACCCCCACATAAGAAGACACTTGCAAATATGGACCATAGAAACTTGTTGTGCCACCTATACAAATATAATAGTAACTTTCAACTTTAAATTATAGCTATCATCCTAAAATTTTATCTATTGTATCAACACATTAATCAAAAGTCATATTCGCTGGCTCTTATCAAACATAGAACATTATGTATCTATTATCATATGTAACTTCACAAGGTTTCATCCCTATGCCCCTTTAATGGTTGTTGCAATTAACAACTCAATAAACCATGTAGGCATCCCCTAATTTTCAAGAACTATGAGGAATATGTTTTTAGAGGATTCTCCAATCACCTTAATGGTTTCGAACCATCTGTTTGGTTGAAGAATCATACACTTGTCTATAACTGTTAACAAATATAACTTGCTGATTAACATTGTTAGGGGTAGAGAAACGACATTGTCTTCATCTTATCAGGATTCACATAACATTTCTTAATAGAGGTATCATAACTCCAAGAGGATACTTTTGTCAGCCCTCAATTGATTCTTGCTAGACTTGTCACACATGAGTACAATTGCTTCAACATTATTAAGGTTTAGCAAAGATGTTAACCATGTTAATGACCATCTGTGAAATACATTGAGATTTCATCATTTAATGCTTTCTACAACTTGTAAGACATGACCTGAACACTATGGTTCTCCTATTCATAAATTCTATTGGTACATTGGTTAATCTAAAGGACATAATCCTAAACTCATCATGATTATGTAACTTGTGTCATCCACTCTAACTCTTATGTTTAAAGGATATTTTATCTTAATGGAATACGATAGAACATGTCTACTGATCAACAAACCATCTATCCTTGATAGTGGTCTTCCCAGCTATGACTGAATCATACATAACATTATAGAATCACTTTTGTTTTCCCTTCCAAACAACATTTAGAGGGTCATCATCATCAACTCTCTCTCTCTCTCTAAGGGGGAGGAACACTTGGAATGTTCATTTAATAAACATAACCAACCTTTACATACTTCCCATACTGTTGATACATCTTGGATACTAGGATTCCTTACATTGGTATCCACCTCATGTGCTAAAAGGAAGTCACATCATTATCTCATCCACTTTTACCAACATAACAAATCACAAGACATATAAGAGGAGTCTTCCTAATTATTGGAAGGCTAAAAAACAAAATCATCACAAACTTTATGATCTTGGAACCATAGTCCAAGAAACCTTATGCTATAATCAGATATCCACCCTCATGTTTACAATGAATCCACACATACAAAGTGGCAATGATCCACTTGAAAGCTGTGCCCTAGAAAAGAAAGACACAAAGGGAAACACATGTCCCACATCATAGCAACATTGTTTAAGGGTCATTATCAAAAAGGTAACCAATTCTATTTTCATTATGCATGTTACCGCTTCTTATGTATCAGTTTAACTTTTTCATTTTGGGTTCCTTGCCATTAGTATATGAATCATCATGATTAACATATCTCATTACTCCTTCCTTGATGACTATTTATCCCACTAGGGTATGTTCTCTTATTTTATTATGTTTTTCAAACACTTATCAACATGTAAATCATCATATTCTTCATTTTCTTCATTAAACATGGATCATCTCCCTTAATTTCTTTCACATGTCATGCTGATTTTACATTAACACTTTCTTACACACATAGGTTGGCCTGAGATTAACTCAGGTTCCACCTTATTCCTTTGTCATTGTTCCCATTCATCTTCTCATTTTATACTTATTATAGGTGTCCTCTCCATCTTATGTGGATTTCATACCTTGATTCACTTTATAACAATATACTTATCTATATTTGACTTTATTATCTTCTTGAATCACATCTTCAAGAACTCCTCCTTTTCTTATTTGTATTCATATTTAGATTTCATGGTGTTAAAAATCTTTCTCTTATAGTTACCAAACATTCAAGTTTTGATAGATAATGATGTAATTCTCATCTTCTTTAAGGTAATATTGAGTTATCTACACCATGATTTCTGATTCATTATCCTCTTTAGATTGTTTCAAAATGACTACTTGAATAGAGTAATAAAAAAGATAATAATCTAAGAGTTCCATACTTACTGTTTCTTCAATAATTGAATACCTGGCCAGGGCACCCAAGTATTGAGATCAGACAGTGTGCACCATGCTTATATGTCATGTTCCTAACTTAGACATCATCCTAGTCCTAAGTCCTAGTGTCCCTATAGACTCAGTGAACCTAAAGCTCTGATACCAACTTGTGAGAACCTATTACACTAAACGATATTACTCAAAACATAAAACACAATTGATCACCAATTAACCACATACCCAAAAATATTAGTAAATTAAAACCGATTTCAACATCAACCCCCGCACAGACACATTTGCATAAGAGCCCAATATCTTTCTTGTATCCATACTATGACAAGAATTTGATACAAATTGTTATATCACCTTAGCCACAACATATATACATAGGAGAATAATATTTGTTTATGCCACACAAATAAGCATTAACATGCTAACAAAATTCTGATTTGTTTGAAACACCATATGCAAACTTTTCCTGCCCAGACCTAAGAGTACATGGATGACTCTAGGACACACTAAACATCTAATCAACTTTGTAAAATATTCATTACTATAGATCCTCTTTGCTTCCACATGTTTGTTTTTGTCACTTCCGATTACCTAAAAAAATGTGGTGAAGCATAAGGGTGAGACCCATGTCCCATCAAGAGATAAAACCTACAACAACACTTATTGATTACAACATTTTAAATAGTAGATAACTAAATAGTTGGAGTATTTAATAATCAATTGAATAGATTGAACAATTCAAGTATACTAAATAGATTAAGAAAATCATCTTAGCAACAAGTATGATCATCAATGCATATATACATAACAAATAAATCCATTTCTCTAGATAGATATCTACTCAAATATCATCAAATTGCATCTAATAACAATCATTATCATTAATATGACTATCATCATATTCCTTGTTAACAGTATAAGCAATCTAATATCATAAGCATCCCTGACCTCATGAATATGTCTAGTAACATAACATGGCTATCAATATTGGCATTTCAAATAAAGTGAACATATCTATATCATAAGTAGAAATAACATCATAGCACAATTAACTGCATAGGCATGATTAGAAGTTTAAAAATTTATAATTACATAGGCATGGATAACAATATTAAACATAGCTAGAAACATCATCTTAACCATCAATGTCAGCATATTTGACAACATAAGTATGTTTACAACATGGGCATAACTACAACATCAACATATCTATTATCTCTTATTGTACTATATATGATCTCAATGAAAAGTAAGCAAACAAGGTTATCATCCAATATGAAACATTGTGTATAACCCTAAACATATATGCTACATGACTATCTTACATCGTTGACTATGCCTTGGGAAATTTGAATCATACCATCCAAAGTCCAACCGACCCCTGCGAAGGACTATTCGGTTCCGTACAAGATCTAGGAGTGTTGGAATCCGAAGATCTCTTCCCCTCACTCAGTATGCGTAAAAGGTTGTGACATATAGTCAAATTGCAAATCAGTGACATAAAGTCCTGTAACTAGTCCACCTTGGTATAGGTCACGACACTAGCATCCAAGGTATTCAAAACCCTCTAATCTAAGGTACAACCATAGTTGTCCTCATTCACATCAAATATCTGAGGCATGACCATAGCCACCATCCATAATCTAGATTGTGGATGACAAGGATATATCCTAAACTTTCCATCCCTACATACTTAACAGTATGCGCCTTGAGTTTCCCTTAGGAATAATCATTTCATCATTCAACAAGTTCTGACACTAAAGATGGCTCTATGACATAGGGCACTACATGATTAGAGTTGCACTTGATTAGTTATGCCAATTGGGTGAATTGAGGATGCATCAAACAAGTGGACATACAAATCCTAATTCACTTCTAGAAAGCATATAAATATCAAAACTTCAAAAGATATAAAATGTGTGAAACATAATTTCACATCTCAGCATCACATGGTACTATTCACCTACCATTCATGAGACTACATTAGTCATCATACTATCACAAGATATAAACCCTTTTCACAATATCACAGGGTATCAACCCTTATCAACACAAGAGGATTACACCTAATTCATGGCTCAACCATGCCCAAAGGTCATTAAGACCATCATACTATTCCCTACAAGAACATCATTATCTTTGCATGCCTTATAACAAGGCTCAACAACATCACTTATATATAATACACCAGATCAACCCAATATTGCATTAATGAACTAGGAGATATTCATAAACAATCATAGCAGGGAGAACATTCCCTTATTACACAAACATGCAAGGAATCTAGATATGATTAACCTTCATCATATTCTTAATGCACATGTTTATCAAAAGAAAGTATCAACCATGTGGATATGATAACCACTAATTAACATATTAAGGTTATGATCATATTAAGGAGGTTATTTCACCATCATTCCATCATATAAGAATGTTAAACCTGAATACTCATCTTTATCTATTTTCATTAAAGTTATGTTCATGAAGATAAATTATATTAATGTTACTTATCAACACTTACACCCAAACCCTAACTCACACTACTACAGAAATGGCTTATAAAGCCACTTTGCAAGGTGTCGGTTGTTTACAAAAACCGACACCTAATGTCTACAGTGTTGGTTGATAACATAAACTGACATCCAATCTGCTTAGGGAGCCCAGACACGGGTACCGCTTTTAATAGGTGTCGGTTAATTAATAAACAACCGACACCTAAACTCAACCGCCAAACCCAAAATTCCAGTGAAAAAATTGGCTCCAAATTTTACATATGGCGTCGGTTCATAACTAAATAACCGACACTATAGGTTTAGTTGTCGGTCTTTTTAAATAACCGACACTTAGTATAGGTGTCGGTTCATAACTAAATAATCGACACTATAGGTTTAGTTGTCGGTTTTTTTAAATAACCGACACCTATTGTGAACTTAATAGCTCACCAGCGACCGATTCTCCCCCTTTCGTCCCTGTTTCATTCATTCCCGATCGATTTCCCTAACCTCCGGCGATTTCTTGCTGCTCCCTGCCGCCGCCGCCGCCCCTCCGTGCCTGTCGCCACCGCTCCGTCGTCACCGTCGTCGCCGTCGCTGCAAGAAGCTGTCGCCGCCAGCCCACCCTCTCTGCCGTCGCCAGTAGCAGCTAGGACCGGCCGCTCCTCTCCTCGCCTCGCCGCCCTCTCCACCGCTCCTCTCCTCGCCGCCGACAGCTGCTAGGACCGGCCACTGCTCCTCTTTCCTCAAGGTGCCCGCCCTAGCTTCTTCTTCTTCCTCTGCTCCTCTTCTCTCAAGCTGCCTGCCCTGCTGCTGGGCGTTTTTTTTTAAATTTATTTACTTCTCTCAAGGTGCCTGCCTGCTCATACGCATATTGATGTAAATAGAATAAATGCTAAAAAGGTGTGATTTTAGGGTTTAGGTACTGATTTTGTGCTTCTACTGAGCTGAATCCTCTATTGTGTATACAATATATACATGTTCTATGATAAGCCTTAGTTAATTTAATATGCATACTTTGTATGTAAAACATAGTAATCGGGTACTACTGTATATCCAAGTAAATTACATGTAACTAATCATGACATAGATTTTAGAATGCATACTTTGGTTAAATGTACTGCTGTAATTTTTGATCAAGTGATGATATGTAAAAGTAGCAATAAGTTAGTAAGGTATCAATGATAAGTCTGTTGTAATGTGATGCAAAATAGTTATTGTATCATGCATATATACTTAATAATTTTTTGTTTTATAGTTGTATAGGGTGTTTTATGTGTGGCAAGTATATTATTTAATAGTTTAGCTATAATCATTGTTTAATAGTTTAGCTATATTCTTGGTGACAATCCTAATCACCCTTCTTTTGCTTAATGATGAACTGTAATGCACACATGTGACATGCTTGGAATGTAAATGATGAACTTTTCCCTAAATTGCCAATCATGCTTTTAAAGACATCAATAATCACCCTAACTTGAAGAACTAGGATTTTAGGTATAAGAATGACAACACATTATTTGTTGGCCTAGAAACCCATCCAAGATTTACTCATTAGGAGTAAATCTTGGATAGTCCCCGGTTTGGGACTGTTCTTGAACACCTAATCTCGCTTAGGATGTAAGTGTATATAATGTGTGTTGGGTTTTCAAGAAAATTTCCGCAGCATTTCCCCGTTTGTTCTCTAATTAGTACATATGTACTTGGAGAACAGCGGGGAAATGCTGCCGAAATTTTCTTGAAAACCCAATACACATTATACACTTACTAGTGAGATTAGGTATTCAAGAATGGGATAGGTGGTACACATTTATTATATATAAGAATGACATCACATGTATTTGTTAACCCTAGACCCTAATCTTGTCCTAATATATACTTGTTTTCTCTTTGATCATAGAATGGATAGATCATGGATGTCCATTCGCAATCGCTGCACCCCAGAGTTTATTTCTGGTCTTGACCAGTTTATTAGATTTGCCGAGGAACATAGGAAACAACCTGGAGATAGGTTCTACTGTCCATGTAGGCATTGCGGTAACCACTTGAAAGTCAACACTGGTGACGAAATCAAAACTCATGTCATGTGCAACGGGATTATACAAGGCTATACAGAATGGCACTGGCATGGAGAGATTTCAAACCCGAAACCAGTGGATGTCGATAGCAGTGCTTGTGTGGAAGAAGAAATTACCTACGATGACGTAGATGTGAATGAACCATTTCCAGTAGACATCGTTGATGCGATGTTGGATAGTTGTGGGGTAGAGCACACCGATCCACCTCCCATTTTTAGAAACATTGTGCATGATGCTGAGATGCCGTTATACACAGGTTGTACTAAGTTTACGAAGCTTAGTGCTGTGTTGATATTGTATAAGTTGAAAGCTAACAATAGATGGAGCGACAAAAGCTTCACGTCATTGCTGTCTTTGTTGAAAGAAATGCTTCCTGAAGGAAACGAGCTTCCAATCTCAACATACCAGGTAAAGAAATTGTTGTGCCCAATGGGAATGGATGCCAAGAAGATACACGCATGCTCAAATGATTGTGTATTATTTCAAAAGGACTATGCGGATTTGAAAGATTGTCCAAAATGTGGTGCGTCACGGTATAAATTGACGACTTCGGGGGAGTCCAAAACTGGTTCTCCTGCCAAGGTGATGTGGTATCTACCTATAATATCACGGTTTCAACGCTTGTTTGCCAATCCGATAGATGTGAAGAATTTGAGGTGGCATGCAGATATTAAGAAAAATAATGATGGGATCCTACGACATGCGTCTGATTCCCCACAGTGGAAGAGGATTGATCTATTGTACCCTGAATTTGGTGAAGAAGTCAGGAATCTAAGACTTGGGCTTTGTACAGACGGGATGAATCCGTACGGGACATTGAGCAGCCAACATAGCACTTGGCCAGTCATGCTTGTTATATACAATCTTCCTCCCTGGCTGTGTATGAAAAATAAGTATGTAATGCTGTCATTGTTGATATCGGGCCCTAAAGAACCTGGAAATGACATCGATGTTTATCTTGAACCTCTGATTGATGACATAAAGAAACTCTGGGGTGAAGGTGTGATGACCTATGATGCTTCACGAAGAGAGACATTTCGTTTGCATGCTATGTTGTTTTGCACTATTAATGACTTTCCAGCATATGGGAATTTGTCTGGATATAGTGTCAAAGGAGCTAAAGCGTGTCCTATATGTGAAGAGAACACTGATTCAACAAGACTAAAACATGGCGGTAAGAATGTATATCTCGTTCATCGAAGGTTTCTTCCAAAATTCCATCCGTATCGTAGGAAGCACAAAGCATTCAATGGATTGAATGAGGAACGGAGTGCACCTAAACCTATACCAGGGGAGGTTGTTTATGAAAGAGTAAAAGACATTGTCAATGAATTTGGTAAGAGATCACAATGTACTACACGGAGTGACAATTCTTCATTCAAGAAGAAGTCAATATTTTGGGATCTTCCTTATTGGAGTTCTTTGACAGTCAGACATTGTATCGATGTAATGCACATTGAGAAAAATGTCTGTGATAGCATCATTGGTACTCTGTTAAATATACCAGGTAAGACTAAAGATGGGATAAAATCCAGACTGGACCTACGTGAAATGGGAATAAGGTCATAATTAACAGAATTACGTGAAATGGGTAATAAAAGAACATACTTACCTCCCGCTTGTTACACGTTGTCTAGAAAGGAGAAGAAAGCTTTTTGTGAATGCTTGGTAAATGTTAAGGTGCCACATGGTTACTCATCCAACATCCGTAGTTTGGTATCAATGAAAGATTTGAAGTTGATAGGTCTTAAATCTCATGATTGTCACACTCTAATGCAACAAATATTGCCCATGGCAATTCGATCTATATTGCCGAAGCATGTAAGGTTTGCAATCACCAGACTTTGTTTCTTTTTCAACAGTCTCTGTAGCAACGTTATTGACCCTGAGACTCTCGATAATTTACAAAGAGAAGTGGTTGTTACCCTATGTCAGCTTGAGATGTATTTTCCTCCTTCGTTCTTTGATATCATGGTACATCTTGTTGTCCACTTGACTATGGAAGTGAAAATCTTGGGACCGGTTTTCTTGCATTGGATGTATCCCTTTGAACGATACAAGAGCGTTTTCAAAGGTGATGTTCGAAACCGCTATCGACCTGAAGGGAGTATAATTGAAGGTTATGTGGCAAGAGAGGTTATGGATTTCTGCAATGACTTTCTCAGTGGTAACGACACTCCTGATAATGACAAGAATATTGACGAGCTATTTGGCAAAGGAATTTTGGGTTCACGTGTGAAAGTAATAAGCCGTGAGCAGTTGGAACAAGGTCATTTGTATATTTTACACCACATAGACAAAGTGAACGTTTATATCGAGGAACATACCAATTTCATCAAAAGACAATATCCTCAAGTGAATACAATGTGGCTTGCTAGAGAGCATAATAAGACTTTTATTAAGTGGTTTGAAGATAAAGTCTTACATCAACTATCTCAAACACCAGATGATATTACTGAAACTATCAAATGCCTCACTGTTAAACCAAAGTTGACTGTTATGTCATATGAAGGGTATGACATTAATGGATTCACATATTACACAAAGCGCCAAGATGATAAGAGTGTCGTCCAAAATAGTGGGGTCACACTTCAAGCATCGACTATGTTTTTTGCAAGTGCATAGGATAAGAGTCCACGTGAAGCTAAAATGTCATATTATGGTGTCATTGAAGACATATGGGAATTTGACTACATAGATTTCAGAATTACTCTTCAAATGTAATTGAGTTGATAACACCAAAGGAGTTATAGTGGATGAATTTGGTTTCACTTTAGTGAACTTTGAAAAGATTGGCGAGAAGGCTGAACCATTTATATTGGCATCACAGGCGAAACAAGTATTTTATATCGATGATCCTACAAATGATAAATGGTCGGTTGTTCTTCATGGTAAAAGACAGTTCGTTGAAGATCCTATAGATGAAGAACAGTACTATGATAAGTATGATGACTCCAGTCCATTCTCAGTTGGGTTGTCAACACCAACAAATATTGAAGCTAATGATGACTTGTATGTGCACGGAGATCACAATGAAGGATTGTTAATTGATAAAAAATCGCAATATTAGAGGTATATATGTTTTGTTTTATACGTTTTTATTTTTTCTAAATATGTGAACTTTACAATGTGAGCTTAATTTATAATGTGAGATTAATTTTTCTCTTTGATCATAGAATGGATACTTTACAATTTGAATTACTTTACAATGTGAATGTGAATTTTACAATGTGAGCTTTAATGTGGATATGTACTCATTAGCCTAGAACCCCGTCCAAGATTTACTCATTAGGAGTAAATCTTGGATAGTCCCCGGTTTGGGACTGTTCTTGAACACCTAATCTCACTTAGGATGTAAGTGTATAATGTGTATTGGGTTTTCAAGAAAATTTCGGTAGCATTTCCCCGTTTGTTCTCTAAGTACATATGTACTTGGAGAACAGCAGGGAAATGTTGCCGAAATTTTCTCGAAAACCCAATACACATTATACACTTACTAGTGAGATTAGGTGTTCAAGAATGGGATAGGTGGTACACATTTATTATATATAAGAATGACATCACATGTATTTGTTGGCCTAATCGTGTCCTAATATATACTTGTTTTTCTCTTTGATCATAGAATGGATATTTTACAATTTGAATTACTTTACAATGTGAGCTTTACAATTTGAATTACTTTACAATGTGAGCTTTACACTTTGAATTACTACTTTACAATGTGAACTTTACAATTTGAATGTGAATTTGCAGATGGCTAACCATTCTCCTGATGACCGTGCTGATGACTACCGTGAGGGTGAGGACATCAATGCGCCGCCTCACAATGTAAGTTTTAAAAATATATCATATATTTATATCTATATGTCCATTTATAGTTATATCTTGTAAATGTGAATTATTTTGTCAAATTTTAGGTTGATGATGCACAGGTACCAGCTGAAGCACTTGAGGAACTTGATCAACAACACCAAAAAGTTAACAAGAGAAGGGGCATCACTATGATGAAGAAGTTAATTTCACAAAAGGGCAATGGACCCAAACTTGTTGTGGATTTCGATAATGCAGGAAATGCATGTGGTGTGAATCGCAATTCATTTATTTCATATCTTGGGTTTGTTACTCGTAGCCATTGCGGTTGTCACTTAGATTCTTGGCATAAAGTTTTTAAGGAGAAGAAAGATTTAATATGGAGGGATTTATGCGTGAGTTATTATTAATTTGCAATTCTATTTTGTAGATTACTAAATTTTTGGATACTAGTTAATAGCAATTCTATTTTGCAGAGTATATTTGAATTGGATGAAAAGCTGCATCGTAAATGCGTGATGCAACGTCGTGGGAGAGTCCTAAGGAACTATAGGACAAATCTCACCAGAGAATACATAAAAGAAGCCGACAAGAGGAAGAAGACAGCCACTGAACAGTGGAACTTCCTGGACAAAGAAGAATGGGACGCGTTTGTCGCTTCAAGACAAACTGATGAATTCAAGGTATTAGGCGTCAATCTCATTAATTAATATATGTTGTATTCACTTATTTAAGATTAACATTTAGTGTTACTAACCAAATCATTAATTTGCATACTAACTAGGCCCTCAATGAGGCACAAAGATCAAGGCATGCACTGAATGTGCATGACCACACAATGGGTCCAAAGGGGTATGCAGGAGTTCGCCAAAGACTACAGGCTGAGGCTACTGCTGCTCAGTCTGCTGCTACTCAGGAGTCCTCTACCATAGGTAGCACACCTCTGCCTCGCCATGATGTCTGGATAGCTGGGAGGCAAAATAAGAAGGGAGAAATACCTAAGGCCGCAACTGCTGAGGCGGCTGCAAAAATGGTAAAATACAACTCTTACAGCAATCATTCAAATATTGATTATTTGTGTTGTTTACTTAAGTACAAATTTTTGTTTTGGCGATTAGTGGGAGCTGCACGAGCTGAGGAAACAAGGAATGTTCATCCCTGAGGGAACAAAGGATGAATTGACAGTTGCTCTGGGTAACCCAGAGCATCCTGGACGTGTTAGGGTTGCAGGCGCTGGTGTGGGCATCAAATCTTTTTTTGGGTCATCCCAGCGCAAACATGTCCCAAAAGTGGGACTTTCATAAGAAGAGGTAACATATTCTTTCTTTATAATGTTACTGTAAAAGAGAATTCAAAAATTAGAATTTGACATTTCTTTTATCCATGTATAGGTGGATAAGCTATTTGACAGGAAACTCGAAGAAAAACTCAAAGAAGCAATGAAAAAGTGGCAGGCATCTCAGACTGCCACTTACCAGACAATACCTACTGCAGACTCTACTCCTACTCCTACTGCAGAGGTTGGGAGTAATCCTGTAGAACCACCACCTAGCACATCCACTGTAAGTATTTTTATGACATAGTAATTAGTTTTTTAATTCAAGATGATACGTATATATGAAATTGTAGTCGTTTAAGAAAAAGATGATATGTATATATGTATATAACATTCTTTACACAAAAATTTGTAGGGGTTGAAGCCATGCCGTCTAAAAAGTAAAGAATATGTCGTGGCAGAGGCGTCGGCTTACCCATCCCTACCAGGGGAAACGTGTCACGGGTCTCTAGTACCAGCTGGTTGGATTCGGGTGAGCCTGATACATATATTCCCCCAGTGGATGGATCTTACACTGCCATATGCCCACCCCGATTGTGAAACGCTTAGTGAGGCAGTAGGCGGAGTGATATTGTGGGAAAAAGCGTATGTCTTCTTTACTGAAAAGGTGTGGTAAATTTACATTACGTTCAATTGTTAGTGTGTGTATATGCTGGCAGTTGATATGAAATTTTATATATATATACAGGTTAAAAAGAAGACACCCACAGCATCTAGGCCTCCACCTCCACCTCCTGCATTACCTAGTTGGGTTCCACAGGACCTACCTGTCCCGTTAGGTCCTAACTGTAGGGGTATGGCAGTATGGTTAGGGGAACATGATATAAACTCCCCTATAATTGTTTCTTCTGATTCAGATTCTACAGGTCAGTCATACGAAACAAAACTATTTATACAAGATATTTTGGAGTTGTTTCGATATGATTGGCTAAATACATCTGTGATAGAGCTATGGATAAGGTGAGATGTTCTTTATACATCCATATACCTTGTGTATGATCTGGTGATCTGGTTTCTTATTTATTAATGCATGCGTAATTAATACATATTTTGCAGCTACTTAGACAACATATGTGCAGATTTTGGATTCGAACATGTAGGGTTTTTGATTCCATCCTTGATTAGTCTAGTAGCTAAAGACCCTACATCAGTTCAACAATACTGATGTGAGGCTTTTTCAATTTTTGCTATAAAAAAGAAGACGGTGATAATGGCTCCATTCAATGTAGAGTAAGTTTACTTTGCTTATTATAATTTGGACTTAAGAAAATTAAATTTTATTGTGGATTTTGAGTTATTAATTTTTAACTTTTTTTCCTCTAGGGGTAGGCATTGGGAGTTATTGGTTATTGCCCCCGAGACGTTCACTGTGTATTATCTAGATCCTAAGGGGGGTAAATTGAATACAAGATTTGGACACATAATGAAAATGGCAATATTTCGGTGAGAAATATTTCATTTTTCATATCCGTTAACATATGTTATTACATTACTATTTAATTGCAATGTTCTGTGTTACATTAACATGTAGGGGTTTTGAGGAGTACAAAAAGGCTGGAGGAAAGGTCCCCATGAAAAAGAACCAGCCAATAATTTGGAAGAACGCGAACGTAAGTTCCCGACTGCAATATATGTATATATTATTTATGTGAACAATGCTTAATTAGTTGTATTTGTTAATATTTTGTATGTTTGAATTTATAGTGTGCTACACAAGACAATGGATGGGCATGTGGATACTATGTCATGTGATATATGCACATGATTATCAAACATGCCGCATTGGATATCGAATGTATTGCTTAGGTATTATATAGTCTCATTAGATAATATGATCGAAATATATCAATCTTATTTATAGCTCATTAATTATATATATACATCATTCTCTTTACAGGTGTTTAAAGATTACCCCATTACAGGAAAGGACTTACCAAATGTTAATGCTCCCTATACGATGGGAGAATTAAATGAAGTAATCGAAGAATGGGCAACATCCATACAATTAGTGGGGGCTTTAAAATATAATTGGGATCCTGATAGCGAATAATGACTAAACAATGATACTTTGTAAATGAATTTCTGAGTTATAATATATGTGTGAATGTTTCTACATGTCTGGATATTTCTACATGTGTCTGAGTGAAAATGAATGAAAGTGTTCATTGCTATATGAATGTTTCTACATGTGTGAATGTGAATGAATGGAACTACAGATTGCTAGAATGTGTGAATGTTTATAAATGTGTGAATGAATGGAACTCTTTTATTGTTAATTTTGCAGGTTTTCAGCCTGTTGTCGGCTGATATCAATGGATGTCGTAAAACCTGTAGTTCATAACTGAACTGAACATGTTTCTCATCCTGCGACCAGCCACAGCAGGTCTGCAGACTGACAGGAAAAAAAAACAATAGGCGTCGGTTATTTGTAAATAACCGACACATAATGATATAGTGTCGGTTTTCCTACAATAAACCGACGTCTATTCCTTAACAACACGGCCGTGCTGGACAGCACGGCCGTGGCCAAGATGGCGCGGGTTTGGGCGTCAGTTATTTGTAAAAAACCGACACATAATGTTCTAGTGTCGATTATTTGTAACAACCGACGTCTATTTCCTAATATATGGCGTCGGTTCTTTGTAAATAACCGACACTGATAGTGGCCAAGATGGCGCCCTTTCTGTGGCACGAAAGTTTTGGGCGTCGGTTTCTTATCTAATAACCGACGCCTATTGTCCCCTGATGGCGCGCTTCCGGTGGCGCGCAAAGAGTTTGGGCGTCGGTTTTGCAACCAACGCCTAATGGGTGGACTTTTAGTGTCACCCACATAGGTGTCGCTTATAAACCGACACTAAAGGCTTTAAATAACCGACGCTAAAGGTAGGTTATGTAGTAGTGATCACGACATCCCCATTAGATCATGGATGCATAAGGTGAAGCATCACCATCACTTTCCATAGTATTCTCAAGTATGAACCCACACAGAAATCAAGGTGTAACCATCATGTTATAGCATACTAGGGTTTCAACATAAATAAGAGAGTACTCCATGATTGTATTAGTCATTCAAGGACAATTCATACTTAATTCCCATCATTTAGTTATATTAAAGCTGGGTATAACAAGCTATACCTCATTAGGATTACCCATTAATTCATTATGGTGATTATAAATCATAATCATACGAGGGCAAGGGCAAGACTACAAGTTTAAGGCATTGAACCATCAAATTCTCATCATTTGAGTCATAACATTACACTACATGCTTCACCCAAAACAATGGGAATATTGAGGCATCAACTTCTAACCATGAAATGTTGAAAAGTTAAAGCCATTGGTCGTTAACATAAGCAAACACCTTGAATGATTCATCTATGATGTTATTGAGTTGTTATCTATAAAAGTCACCATTTAACTCTAGGCATCCTTTTATTAACAACAATAAGGGTTCTGTTGAGAGTAGGGTAAAAACCACAATCGAATGTTCATTTAAAACAAGCCATCCATTGTCAACAAGTAAGCTCCTTAAGTTGATCACATAAGGAAACCATATAAATCACGTTGTTAGAAACAACATATTACATTAGCCATCATTCCAATTTATTAGAGGAATAAACATCAGATCTTGACCATTGGGTCAAGTTCGTATGTTAAAACCATCAATTACACTATAGGTCCGACCATTGCATCAAGTGACCTAAGAAAACACTAGTCTAAGGCTTAATTGATGCTACAACTATATGATTAACTCACCATAGGTTTTGGAGACCTGATCCACCATCATTAGTGACCATTAAGTCACCATAGGTTGTTAGATCAGCACTATATTCATTAATCAACATCAAATATCAAACTAATATCACCATTGATTGTTAGCATCATTAGGGTACTTAGTTGTTAATCACTAGGCTTCTAATTAGGCGAACATCTGACCTAATGGGTGAACATAAGTTGAAACCCTTGGTCACCACCATCACTTGTCATGCAGATAATGACATCAGTTGTTGCAATGGTACCACCATTGAGTCATGTGTTTATAGAAGTAATCACCTTTAAACCCTACAACTGACCATTGGTTAATAGGTGCTTTGCACCCTAGGTTGTCAAACCAACCTGATCCAAGTCATATTATACCTTAATAATAATGTACACATGATCACAGGTTCATCTAGAACTGAAATCAGAATAGGAAACATTATAAAAATCGAAATCCAAGTCAAGCATAGATTTTTAGTGCATGGATCATCATTTAAAAGCAAGAACATGAGCTAGCTAGCTTATGGTAAGCAATAAACGTGGAGCAAGTTATAAAAATTGCCTATAATTAGAAGATAAACTCCCAAACAGAAGAAAACATGAGCAGGTAGGGTAGGAAATCCAAGCATAAGTTATGAACTCGTCCATCTAGCACCTTTCTTCATAAAATGAGCAAACCCTAAGCCTAAGGAGCAAGAAAGGTAGGGTTTTAGAGCTTTAGAGCAATTTCTATCATGGAACAACATGGTTCTGACCTGGAGAAAAATAGGAGGAAGGATAAAAAATAAATAAATGGAGGAAAGAAGGGGATTCTTACTCTTTTAGGTCAAGATCACTAGAAGGAAGCTTTTTAAACCCTAAAAGGAAGTCAATTGCAACCCTAGAGCTTTTTCCCCAAGAAGTTCCCCACTTTCTTCTTCCATGTATAGGAAATTCATAGAAGAACAGAGGGAGAATGAGGTTCATAGAAGGATGGAAGTGGTGGGGATAAAATGGCTCATTTGGGTGCTTAGGGATAAGTATATGAAACTTTAAGATAAAGAAAAAGAAAAAGTTGAAGTTCTAGTATCTTTTCAAGTGTCAATGGCCTTAAACTATTAAGAATATACAATAACACACACAATAAGCTCTCCCATCATCCATATAGACCTTCTTAGCTTTCCTTTGTCGAATTTACAAGCCAATCAAATACTTCATTAGTTGGTAGCTACTAAAGGTAGCTCATCCATGAAGGGGTAAACCCTAATATACCATTGAAGAAAACACCTTCAAACCAAGCTTTCGCTAGGATCCCCATGGCTTAAAATGATAAAGAATGATAATATAACATATAATTAACATAATTCATTTGACAATTTGCAAAGAAAACCCCTCTATTGGGTAAATTGTAGGAAAGTCCAAAATGTACATAAAATTGCATAACTTGCTCAAACAGTGTCTAAATTGGACCAAATTTGAAACTTAAGCTTGTATTATGATTTAAAAGCATATCACAAGGTTATATTAGGGTTATAAGAATTCCATTATGATAATTAAGATTTTTCAACACTTTGAGAAAGGTTAGGGGTCTCACAATATGTGTAAACTAGACACACTTAGACTTGTGTGACTAAAGATGAATATGTTCACTGAAGTAGACTAAAAGCCCTAAATGTGATTAGGTGAACGAGACTAGGATAAGAAAGATATGAAGACCTATAATAGGAATGTTTACACATGTTCACTTTTGTTTGACTAACGTAGATAATATGTTCCTAGGATGACTACTCAACTAAGGGGACCAAGTATATTTATTAATTTTACCTTTAGTCAGGAATAATAGGTATGTGATCTTCCCTATTTAAATTGGGCATTTATATGACTAAATTTTCCCATAATGAGTCAATCCTTGAAATACTTTCTCTTTTGCTTCACTTGTTGAAAAATCATATTCTCTCTATTGACAATTATTCTTTCTCTTTTGAAATTGTTGTTATCATGTTAAATTGGGTCAATGACTTCACCTGCTAATGTACTTGTATTATGAAACATATGTCTAATGAATAATATATCTTGCCATTATATTATGCATGGTATATAATTTGACTAGCTAACTATCGTAGACTCTTATGCGTAACCATTAGGGTGTGCTGCTTCTACCCTTATATATATAGAGGTGTGCTAATTTTTCCTATGTGTGTGATATTTCTACCCAAAATATATATAGGCCAATGACTCTATGGTATCTTTTCCCTACTATAGCTAATTTAGTCTAATATATCTACATGTTAATAAATGTTGTAATGTGATGATTGATTGTGGCAAGGTTTGTTGTTTATTGGATTATTTATATTGCCTCATTCTTTTGGAAATTCCTTTTTTTTGTTAATTCTCATTAAAATTTACCTAATTTTATTGGGCCCCTTTTTGATGGTATCATATTACTTTACTTATTAAATAAATAATTCCCAAGTTAATTTTCTAATGTACATACTCAACTTTTGTCAATACATGTCTTGTTTTCCTATTTTGTTTGGGTGTTCCCTCCACCCAGGTGTAGGTACTTTATAGGATAGAGACTCTGGATGATCGTGAGCTTGTTGGTAAACATAAGGACAACTTGAGATAGCCTTGTTACCCTCAAAATATGATCTTATGTGTTTATAGATGTAACATGTTCATTTATGTACCACCTTAGGGTGAGAAAGTTATGTACGTAGTAATATTTTGTAATCTTGTAAATAGTTGTGTTCTGCTACTTAAATATTTCATGGCTCATGTTTGTACAATTGAGTGGGCACACTATTGGGTCCCACTCCTTACAACAATTTTATTTCAACAATGTATTATTTCTTCTTTGTATCATGATTTTCATATAAGTGAAACTGGTGAGATGTTTTCTTCCCCTTATCATCCTTTGGGGCCTCTAAGTAGGCATATGTGCCAGTCACATTGACAATAAAAAGATGAATCATATCATCATATGGCTCAAGGAAAAGGACATCTATAGGATAATAGTCAAGGATCTAGCCTTATTAGAGTTAGGAGAACCTAAAGACTATCCTAGAGGTTTAGAGATAAAAAGGGTGCTTAGGAGAGACCAAGTTAAGAGGACTTTTTTTTAGCAAAACAATATGGATCATCTCTGAGACCACAACACTTAAGATTTTGGGTGGCACCATGGTGGAATACTAGGGAGGGGATGAGGGGGAGGTCGGTGGGAGAATCGTCAACAATGATGATGGACACATATTAGTGGGGTTCATGGGACCAATTTTAGGGAGGGGCCTCTTTAGGTGCATCCTAGGGGCATTATAATTGGCTCTTGAGTTTTTTACAAAGATAGTTGGTAGAGGTTTGCAGATAGAGATATGTTGTATTCAACCTTTTAAAGTCTTAAATGGTTTGGACCAAACCTCATGGTGATACAATAATAAGTGCTTACAAATTTCCTCCTTCTCGTGTAGATATATTGGCCTTGTACAATTGTATACAGATAGTCAACCAGATGATGTGTTGGTTTGCACATTGGCAGATCTACTTTATAGGTTCTCCAGTCTAGCAGAATTTCCACCTCTGGTTATAGGGGTCTACACATTGGCAGATCTATGCCTATCCTATATTCAAAGGAATCGTGGGTCGGTCAATAAAGTTTTATGTTTATATGGAGAGAGACAACACATTCTTAAAGTTCCTAGAGATATGTGTGAGGCAGCTGAGTTGGTATGAGTTTTTCAGGTTTAACTTTAGAGTATGATTTCCTGTTGAGAGTGGAGTTGATTATGTAGAATGCATATAGGGTAACATTGTAGATACTATTGGCTCTTATCCTATTACGAAAAGAGATGAATAGAGACCCCCATAGTTTCTTATTTAAAAAAGATGTTGAAAATGATCAAAGAGTTGACAATAGATCTAATGAAGTTTTATTTGCAATAAATTATGTATTTGGATTCATGTAAATCAAATTGTACCTCAAATTATACCTTAAACGAATGAAATTATACAACTTGTTAGGAATCATTTAAAATCAAGTGATGAATAGATGGAATCCATCTTAAACCCATTTAAACTCTTGTATACACCCTAAGGGTAATTAGTTTTAGTATAAAGATTATTTGACCCACTAATAAAATTTAGGACTTAGTGGGACATATCAGTTTTTCCATAAATTGTAATTTGACTCAAAAGCATGTGGAATGAAATTAGTTCAATTATAACATAGTAGTTAGACCATTGGTGGCTAAGGAATTATCTTGGACATATTATAGTTTGACTAAGGTTCTCCTCAATCAAATTAAGATATATGTGGCCTACATTTTGCATACAGTTATACAATAGTGCACAATCAATTACTTCTTTCACACTCACTATCCTATAATGACTAGTTTGGAACTCAACTCGTCCTAAAAATTCAAAATTCATCCAGAATATTCCTATGTGTTACCTTTATGTAGGAGTTTCAATGGATTCCCAATGGACATATCAACAAGTTGAGCTTTGCGTTATACTTTTCCACACCCTACTTCTTCCAAGCTACCCTAAGCCTACTCTATCTTAAGTTTTTTACTCCACCACAAATAACCTTGACTAAACACAAGTGGACTTGCTCACCGCGTGTTCATTCATACTTCATGTTGTGTATCTTGTGAGAGATTTGTAAATATTACTTCTTTCTTGTTCTCTATATTGTTCATAGATTTGAATCCACTTCTTAAGAGAAGGCTACATATGAAGAGGTTCAGAGATACTTCATGTGAGAATGCTTTGTCAAAAGGAGATAGGAGGAGATTGTGATCTTCTTTAAGGGTGGTCTTCTACTGCTAACATAGAAGGTGATTGTTATTCTTCAACAAGAAAAGGAGGTTAGTCTTGATTTATAAAAGATATTGACAATTTTAACTTGTATTAGTATATAAAAGTCAATAAATTAGAGGTTGAGAAATCTGAGCTGGGTATGGGTTGGTAGTGGAGACATGACATATTTAGATGGAGCCACTATAAATCAATGTGTCTATTGTGGTTGATTCACTATCAGTTTTTGGCTTTCATTTTTTTTTGCAATTTCTATTAAAAAAGTTGTAGTTAACCTCCTTGTGTTTATTCACAACCTTCTAGATTTTTCAATTAGTATCATAGTAGGATTTCTAGAAGATCCAATAAGTCTTAAAAATGAGTGGAAATAAAATTGGCAAGATCAACCTTGAAGGAGCATATGTCTACCACACAACCCCCATGACATATCCAATTACACTTACTAGAATTTGTGTATGCAATTCTTCTTCCAAGGGATCAGCTTTGAGATTTGGTCAATGATCATTCAACATTATTTGCTTCTAAATAATGAATTTGATCTATGAGATGGTGACACTATAAATTTTACTCATAATGTTAAGTTTGTTAGTACTTTACAGTAATTTCTCTCTCCTAGTGAATCAAAAAAATTCCCTCTTTCAAAGTATATCTTCAATATTTGAGATAAGTAAGAAAGGAGTAAAATCATGCTAAGAAAAATAGATTGTATGATGAAGTGCGATTTTGCATATAATTAACCTATTTGCTCATTTAACCCTCAAATATATTGTTTATCTTACACTTTATCATTCTCATGTCCATGGAACTCATATGACTCTCTATGATCAAAACTTTCTGTTTGAGTCAATTTTAATTACCTAAACACAACCCTAACCCAAATTTGACTTTGTGCTTAATTTGATTAATTTAATGATATATCTAGACTTTGTGCTTAATTTGATTAATTTAATGACATATCTACATCTAATGATGGAACTAAAACTTTGTATCAAATCCCCATAACCCATCTCTGATCAAATTTCAAACTAAATCAGATATTCCTAAAATTGAAATGAATTTCTAAAGTTAATTGCTTAAATTTCCTTCTCTTACATCATTTTATTTCCATTTTTCTTCATTTTCCCTCCCAAATTTTTCTAGAAAATTGGATATGCTTTATTAGGCCTCTCCCCATGCATTGATGTATTATGGACCTATACTAGTGGGTTCGGCCTGGAACCGACCAAGTTGTCATTGGATTTTAACCCAACAATGTGGAGGTCATACCCTACCTCATGTCGATTTGGGGAAGATACAAATTGGATTGCAAGTAATCACACACGAATTGTAGTCTCCTGAACCCTCATGGAACTCTCTCTCCCTCTAATTCCCCTCCCTTTATACACCTCTCTTCAATATGGCCCTGAACATGGGTGGATTCTCCACCTAGGATGCCTTGGATGCAACATTTAAAACAGCCACCACCACTGCCTATCACCTAGCAAAATGCAGTACCCTAAAACCCTAAACCTAGCCTTAAGACCCCTTTAACCCCCTTGGCTCTGTGAGACCACCCTTGACCACTTTTTCATCTTCTTGATCCCCACCTATTGACTAGAAGGTCCAGTTGATTGACCAGATCGAGATCTGTCCAACTGATTGACTGGTTGGCCCCCTCGATTGAGTGGACAAGAACAACCAATCGGTCAACTAGCTAGTCCAATTGATTTCCTAGTTTGGATCCATGGGTCAATTGATTGGATCTAGTAGGTTCTGACCCAATCCAGTTGATCAAATGGACTGGCCATTAACTCAACTAGATGTCCCAAGTGGGCCACTATAAAGCATCCCACCCAGGCCATTTGATCGAGTAGACTAATCTTGTTGATCGACTAACTGTCCATGAGTGGGTTTCTAAAAGGAGGCTATTGTCTTTTCATTTCTCAGGGTTTACTAGAAACCATGCTTCCCTACCTATCATATAAATAGGGGCATGGTGTGCATGGTTTTGGTTAGAACTTTGGTATAGCTATAAGTATCCACAAGGAGAGAGAGAGAAGGAAATATTGTGTAACCATAGCACATTTCCAACAAGAAGACTATTCCTCCCCGCTAGCTCTTTGAGCATGACATGGAGTTTCCTCATACGTGTGAATGATATAGAGATGTAGACACATTGGTCGCTATATTGGGAGAAATTCATCAACATCCCTCCTCTACCTATATATCTTTGTAAGTGATATTGCCAGATCTACTTTACAACAATGTATAAATCTCACATCTTCCTTCCTGGTATATCACTATTGATGAGATCATCTAGTGACAAAGTGGATTACTTAAATAATTATGTTGATACCACTACACTTGTCACATCCACACATCCCTACAAATATATGATGGTTTTGTTCAAAACAATAACTCAGAAGGAGATTTCATATTAAATTTTGCATTAGTCTAACTATTAATAAGATATGTTGATGTGGAAAAAGCCTCAGAGCACTACTTTTTTGGCAACCTGGCTTCAAACATCATATCTAAGCCTAATTAAACCACATATCAATGCTTCCTCTCTTCAACTCCATTATGAGAAGTATCATAAGGAATAGAAATTCGATAGAGTGTCCTTTTGATATCTTGACACTATTTTAACTGGAAATTCCCAAATTCACCATCTCCTTCACTTTGTAAGACATGTATACCTGTATCAAATAGATTTTGCATCATCCTATAGAAGGAAATAAAGACATTACATAAATCACTTTATTCTTCATGTGGAAATAACAACTATATCAAGTACAACTATATGTAATCATTATGAAATAAAGAAAACCATTAAGAGAAGGGACATGAATCTACCCCCATGGATCATAATGCATTTTATAAATGGTTGTATAGACCTTATATATTTGTGAGAAACATGGAGTTTTCTTCTATTAATGATTTCATAGCTGATGTGCACTTCTTTGAACTAGGAAGACTTTCTATAGCTTTGTCACAATCTAAGTGAAGGGTCACTTTTTTATTTAAATGTCTAAAATGATTATGCCACATCTATCCTGACACCTTATTGAACTTGTTAAAAAAAGGAAACATTTAGCTTACTTGTGATCAACATGTAAAATCCTTGCTCACACTTCACCTTGGTAAGTCTATAGTGAGTCCTTATGTTCTTTATGAAAACCACATTGTCAGTAAACATGACATAACAAGGAAACCAGACTGTTAGCCTAGACACAAACAATAAATTATTCTTAATTATAGGTACAACCAATACTTGTTTGAGAAGTACTGAAGTGATGTTGTTTAGACAACCATTTCTTATATGTTTAAGAAGGATGAAGCTTCCATTTTCTACAATAATGGAGTCACTAAGTTTGTAAATTCATAGATTATAGAGGTTACCAAAGGTCTACAAAACATTATAATTTCTCTAGAGTCAACATGCCACTTTTTTAAGTCATATTCAATCACTGTTAATGTTGTGAGTGATGCATCAATGTTGTCAGCTAGAGTCTTAGGAGGAATGGTATGCTGGTAGGCATCATCATAATGATGCTTGCATCTTAGGGTATCATGCTCTTTATTACCATAGATCCTATAGTATAAGGAATCTCTATAGATGTATTCTTGAGATTTATTTCAACTACCTCCACATTATTGAGTTGTTGGGTGATATATCTCCCCTATGAAATAAACTATGGTGCATTTTGTGTGGTACCACTACCAAGAATCCCCTAAACATAATTGTTGTTATAGCCTATACCTCTTAATCTATAGTAAGTCCCACCTATTCCATAGTATGTGTTTTGTTTGTGGAGATCATTAGTAACATGATTCACATTTGCATTTGATTCTATTTTATCATTGTAGAGAAAATAGGAGGCTGACTCGCACTAGGCCTTCTAGAATTCCTTCTCTCAATTTCTTGAAGAAGAGAGATTAGTTTATTATAAGAAAAAATTTGAGATTTTTGACAGAAAAACTAAAAATCCATCAAACTTAGAACTATTGAATCATTTAGAATAGTGAATACCTTTCATTGATTAGATACAATATAGCCAATTGCATTTAGTTGATCACAAATGGTCTTGAATATCCTAAGATTTCTAGATATATATGTGTTATCTTTTAGAAATGTTCATAGATGAGGTTTTAAACTCTCGTGATTGTGATGACTCAGTGAACTTCTTGTTGAGAGTCATTCATACTTCAAATTTAGGTTTTACACCCTATGATTTTCCCATCCCATCTTCTGTAAGAGATGTAGAAATCTAGTCTTTGACTAGTGGACCAGTCCCCATCCATGCCTTGATATGGATTCACATCAGGTAGTCCACTCCAACTAAGAAGAAGGAAGGGAGGTGGAGCTTCTAATCCATCTAGAAATCCATGTAGGTAATATGATTCAACCATGGTATGAATTTGTGATTACTACAGGAGAAAATTGTCTATATTCGATTTTAGAGAGATAAAGTTAGACACATTTAGTCTAACTAGATATAAATATGGAGACACATATGGATTTCTTGTGCAAGATGACACCACTAACAAGAATGACACCATGAGAAAAGAGGCAGAGAAGCGAGTAGAAAGTTTGTGAAAAAGATAGATGCAAAAAACAATGGTATAGATTGAACATGATATATACTTAGGGAAGATATAATAAAAGAGATGATCCTTCCTTAGTGAATATGAACATGAAGAGAACCAATCAAGATTTAGTTAGAAACGATATTGCAAACCACAATGAGTAATTCACTACTTTACTAACTCCATTGAGATAGAATGAGAACCGTAGGAGGAACAGAAGGACATGATATGTTTTCGAGAAGAAGAAGAAGATGTAACCCTAGATCATATCTAATTTGTCCATACCTAGATTGCTTCAAGAGGATCAAATACCGACCTTAAAATTGGAGATGAAGGGAATGATCTGTTGGTATGTATGCCCTGAGAGCCAATCATGGGATGATTGGTGGGATACATTAAGATTGATTTGATAAACATCAAAGGCAAGCTTCCAATTCTTTCTGGTTCAGTCATATGAGATAGTGACAGATTAGATTGAATGTCTAGAGAATGACAGTACTCAATGACGTATGCTTTCAGGTTGAGGACCTGAACGATGAGATCATACGGATGCTAAGAGTTTGTACATTCTTGTTATGTCCCTAGTCGGATGTCATTGTGGAAGGTAGATAGACAGCAATGACACACAAGACTAGATTGTGGTGTTGGTTGATGACAGAATCTCATTAGTCATGATATAGAGATATCAAACCAAACACATAGGTACTTGTTAGAGAACAAGGTACCGGACAGACCCACCGTGAGTTTGACACATGGAACCATGAGATGGTAGTCATAGTCAGTACTCACAGTGATGGTGGTGAGTGTGATTCTTAGACCTGAAATCACTGCACTCAACACATGTCGTTGGGCACACTTTGACATCATCAAACGCAGTCCTGAAACATGGTTTGTTATAAAGGTGATGATTGGGTGGCTTTGACACATGGGGCTTTTGAGGGGTGAGTGATAGATATGGGATTTGTCCCTCCTGAGGGAGTTTGATATCCATGGCCACTTGATGAGTAGGATTGAGATAGGCGTGCGCACGCATGTGTGAATCAGTATGTGATATTGATGTCATACATATCTCCTTCAATCTACTCTGAGATCAAGAAAGTGAATGAACGTTGACAGGATGACTGTTCCATGCCTTGAGTTCATTCGGGATATCAGTGACAAAGGAATTATACATTCACTGTAACACCATTCACGGATTGTAGGATGAAAGTTGTTCTCCAACTTTCTACTTTCACTTGGGTAGCACTGATGTGTGACTAGGCACCGCTCTTTGCTTGTGAAGTCATAAGTGTTATGGACTTTCACTGCCAACGTGAAATGGACCTGCATGGTCACACACATAGGATTTAACCTGGAAGAGGAGTTTTATCCACAAAGAAATGTTTAGATTGATTACTAAAGGAGTTTAGTAGTTCAATTAAACACTCAATCAGTCAATAGCTCAATATCATATGGTTCAAGGTGTTGGACGCATTGATTGGAGTATCGGATTGATTGAAATCGCAATTGACTGATTTTTGCCCAACCTGTGCTCCCAACCGATCGGCTCATGTGATGAACCGGTTGGCTGAGGTGCTGAACCGGTCGGCTGGAGTGTCCAGGCCGATCGGCTCATGCCCAGGTTGAAACGACCGGTTCAAGAGTTGAACCGATCGGATCAACTGGTGCAACCGACCAGTTGGGAAAGTCATGTCGGCAAGAATTTTCCTTTGGTTTCAAATTGCCCAATTCGATTGGGAATAACATTGGTATTCGATACCAATTGAGAACGAAACAAGGAAAGTCTTTTTGAGCCGGATTAGGACCATGAACCAATCGGTTCAGGGCACCAACTGATCGGTTGGAGTGCCCCAAACGATCGGCTCAGGTCCAACCGATCGGCTCAATGGCCGAACCGATCGGTTCAGTTGTGAACCGATCATTTCAAGTTGCGAACCGGTTGCTTTTTGTGGAAAATTCTCGAACCCTTCTACTCCTGCTTTAGTCCCGTATTGCCGGGCACAGAGAACCCTGTCCCATGACTCGCCTATATATATAGGGGTAATTGGGGCTTCTCAAAGTACAACTCAATGCAAGATGGTTGCTTTGCGAAGTTGTCGTTCTCTCTGGTTTTGGTAACCGTGAGAGATCCCGAGCAAGTGCTTCCCACAAAAGGGAGGTGTAGCAAGGGAAGGACAACTGCAGTTGCAACTGGTAGTAGGAGAGTGTGTTGGTGACGAGTACATCAACAGGAGGGTGCGACTCCTTCCACTACCTTGTGGGACAAGGAGAGTGGAGTTCCAGGTGGTCCGTGTGGACTACTTCAGAGGCGGGAGGTCACTGCCGCTCAGGAGGACAACTGTCATCCGACAGTCCGGTAGGAGGAGGAGGAGTCAGTCCCGGTGCGACCAGGAGCTGCACAGACACCGTCCAAGACTGGAGTTGAAGACCGCGCATTGCGCGAGGTATTGTCGCCGAGCAAGCCTCGGGACAAGGTATGATTCCACAAACCATCCTTTCCTATTATATAGACATTGACGTGTTTCCTCGGTATGGGTTGGGGGAGAAATTTTTTTGTTTCCGCTGCCTTCTCTGTCTCCCCTAAAACCCAACAGTG
The DNA here is from genome assembly GCA_963693085.1 of Alisma plantago-aquatica. Lineage (NCBI taxonomy): Eukaryota > Viridiplantae > Streptophyta > Magnoliopsida > Alismatales > Alismataceae > Alisma > Alisma plantago-aquatica. The sequence goes on along the minus strand of OY856413.1, from coordinate 882,126,470 downwards.
GTATCAGAGCCACGTCAACTGCTCTATATTTTAGGAATATCGATATGATCGATTTTGGTTTTTCGCCTTTATTTATTGCATACGATGCGAATAATATCGGCTTTATGCATGTCCAATCCTAAATCCACAAATCCCTAATTACATATATGATATGTATTATTAATGCACTCGATACGTGTCGCCCTTAAACGAGTTTTGTGGTGGATGTGTGTAGCATGATTATGGCCTATAAACCCCTATCTATGTGTGGTTGTTTGTGGTTGCTTGCATCTCGGTCTGCGCACCGATCTTCCCTCTCTTATTCTCGATGTAACTTGAAATAATTCGAGATTCTTTCCTACCTTTGCTCCCCCCGAATGTAACTCGGGGTTTCCCTTTAAAGCAATGTAATTATTAGGATAGATTTTATTTCCTGTTATGTCGAAGACCGGCGGACATCAAGACGACAGCTGAAACGATCGGTTCAAGGCGTGAACCGATCGGTTGACGTTCCAGACGGTCGATTCAAGGAGTGAACCGATCAGTTGATGACCGGTTCGAGGAGCAAGACGAGCGGGTGGCGGACATGACGAGATGCACGACGACCAGGCGAACCGATCGGTTGGAGGAGCCAACCGATCAACTGGTGTCACCCAGACGACCGGCTGGAGAGTACAGATCATTCATGTGATGAGTTGATCAACTCGGATGGCAAGGCACAGAGTTCATCTTGTATAGGTTGCATATGATGTAGACCTAGATGACCGTGATTCCTCTTGGCTCGAGGAATCACATTAGGATGGCCATAATCATCGCTTTTTATCGTTTGTGCATGTTTTCTGTGGGATATAGCATGTATATGATACGTACTATGTATTGTGGTGATTGGATATGTATATAAAACCAAATCCCTCATTAAAATATTAAGTTTTAGATGCCTTCCAAATGTGACACACGTGAAAAGCTTGTTCGACCAAGTGTGGACACGCCCTAGCGTGGTGCACCGTCTACCTCGTGGAAGCGTGAAGGATGAATGTGTGGGTCTGCCCAAGTAGGGTGCATATTCATCGTGTTTGCTTTGGGTCGGAATTAACAAGGTGACCTAGATAGGATCTAGCGCCTTGAGGCATGGAGATGATCATTGCAAGGAGTTGTAGATGACATCTTATCAAGAGTTGCATATGATGCAATTGGAAAAAGTTGCCTACCTGAGAGATCTATGTTGTGGGTGACAGCCCAAGCTGGTCCATGACTTAGAGGATTTCAGGATCTTGCCCACTAGAAGGTTGTACGCTGTAATCTTCCGAATTGATGGTGAGGGCTATCAATTTGAACTAAAATAATGGGAGCGATAATTAATTAAAGGCCTAATTTTATCGTCAACTTTTCAAATCAATCAAACAAGTCAAAAGAGTTTTGGACTAAAATTGCATATATTTCCTTTTGTTAAAATAAATGGTTAATCAACAAATCACTTTATTTGCGATCGGTCTTTGAGACCAACAAATTAAATGGGAATAATTCCACGACTGGTTAGGATGATGATGAGAAGTGTTCTCAATCAAAGAGCGAAAGCTCTAAGTCCTAGTTATACCAGAACCAGATGAACTCGATCCCACCACATCAATGGTTGAAAGTATGCTTATGGAAGCATAATGAGGATGACATTGATGAGGAGTGCTTGATGTTGTGTTCTCTGAACTATGAGTTGCAGAGACAACATGAGACATATGATGTCTCCAAGATACTGTCCTAGTATGTTATGACAGAAGGAGATACAGTAAGGTATTCACACACTCAATGTGATTGGGTATGTGGAAAACCTGATTAAGAAGGATTCCCTCTGAGCCAAGAGTTGGCTATTGGTATGATACTGCAAATGTTGTGAGAATCATACAATTCATGATAAGCTACAACATGAACAACTTTGACAAGCGTTGACAGAGTTGTTGGACATGTTGAGGATAGTAGAGGCAAAGATGAAGAAAGACAAATCATAGTCTTTGATGTGATCAAAGAAAAGGTAAGTCTTAAGGGCAAGGGCAAAGCTAAGAAGTGTTCTGATGCTAGCCAGCAATCCAAGCCGTCTTCAGCCTCAAGGCACATGGGGAAAGGGTGTATGAGGGAACTGCCCTCTATATCTGGAAGAACAAAAGAAGATGAAGGAGGGGATGGAGATCTCCACCTAAGGTATCATGAAATGAACCACTTCTTTATCTGAGGTATATGATACCAAGATATGGATATGTCATATATGATATGCAATATCCGCAAAGAAGTGATGGCCTTTGTGAAAGGACCAAGAAAGAAGTACCCATCATTGGAGCAAGTGTTGCGGCCATAGATAGGAGTATCTTTCAATTTATTTCAGCCTAAAGGGCACGAAATAGAGTTGAGAACTGCTATTTCATATATTGCCAATAGATAGAAACACTTTATTATTGCATATTGTATGACAATGATGGCAATCAATAAAATTGATGTTTCAATCTTAAAGATATGATCTTTGTGGCAATGCCTTGTTTATCTTGTAATACATGGTATGTATAAGATAAAATGATACCTAAAGTTATTGATAACTCAAACAATTAAATTAGCATATATCATAAGAAATTCATTTCTAGTTTCCATATGATGGATAAATCTAGACTCTTTTGGTTAGAGAGCCAGTAAGAGACATGAATATCTTGGACATGATTAATCAATCTTCACTAATGGTAGTGGGAGAATGATTATCCTATTAGGTATAATACATTTGATGTATTTACATACCTATTGGGACAAATGCTAATACTTCAAATGGTGTTTAGAGAAATACCAATATGAATATCTTGAAGTGTTCAAGATTGTCATTGATGAAGTACAAATTTGGTAAAGTATTAATTCTTGATGAGATCAAAGAATGAAATACTTGGACCAAATGTTTGAGATCCTTATGAGTGATTATGATAGTGTATCATAGTGAACTCATGATTAAGGCATGGTGATGTCTAAATCAAGAAGGAATCATACTCTAAGGAGTTAGAGAATGATTATCGAATAATTGAATTCTTCTTAATAAAAGAATACCCCACACTAATAAAGGAAATTAAGAATCACAAGGGTTGTGAATTCTTATATTCTTGACAGATACACCTCAATTATCTATGTGATGAGTTGTTCATGTGATGAGTCAACTATCTAGATGAATATGAGGAATCAGATTTTGAGTTATGGTATAGAACCATTACATCCTAAATGACTTCCATGTGAGCCATAAGGTATGACCTTGATGGTAGCACTCATTGGATGAAATCCATAAGTGCAAATGAGTCTTAAGTGTTAAGACACATGGATAACATTTTGAGAAGGATGATGCTTGTTGATTGCAACTTAATGACTAAGACATTTGGCATATGGATACTAAAACCACATTCCTATGAGGGATAAAACAAGGATGTGTACGTGACACAACCTATAAGGTTTATGAATCCACTAATGCAAATGAAGTCTATAAGTTACAATGGACTAATCAATGTGATTGATTGAGTACAAGCAACTCAGAATTGGATCTTTACTTTGATGATATAGTCAAAGGGTTTGACTGACATGTCAAAGATAAAGAAGGGATCTGTGATTTAGTGGGAGCGTATTCACATTCCACATGTTGATGTGAAATGGAAATGTTCTTGAATGGAAATCCAAAAGTGGAAATTATCTTTAAGGAAGATAGAGATGTTTCCTATGTGATAGGAATAGAGATCTATAGAGATAGTTCTCGAAAACCTCTTGACCTGAAAAGAGAAAGCATACATTGGCAATCTGTACTGAAGGGTTCAGTGTACACAGATTCAGTGGGAGAAAACTTGTCCATGTTACATGGAGTTAGTATCCCAAGGCCAACTGTTCAATTCTTATGAAGAATGGGAACACTAAGAATAGATATGGATCTATCATGTATGTAATCATCCCATTATCTTGCATGTATCGACATGGCAAGAACAAAATGCATTCATCATGTTGTATGTAGGACATGACAATATGATGTGCTCATCCTGATAACTCGTATGTGGGACATGACGAGTGGATGTCTGTCTGATTCCAGTAAGGGTTACTGGAATACCATAAGAACTTGATAAGTACTTGGGAAGTACTAGTTCTATGGAGATAAGGAAGAGTTCGATGTAAAGAGTTACATTGATGCGAACTTCCGAAAGGACAGAAAATAAATCGCAAAATATATATAGGATATATAAAAGTGAAAGTTTGTTGATAATTGGAAGTGTTCCAATAAAACCATTTAAAAGGGAAATGCCGAGTATCCGTGTGTTAGAGAACAACAGTGGATACTATATGGATCTGGAAGTTCATGAGATGAACTCATATTCCACTCATTGATGACAAGTCTGGAATCCTTGATCATGCAATGTGGCTAAAGGTTAGCGATGGAATACTAGATCGCATATTACGGCAACTCCATCTCATACGTGTGACGTACAACGAAGAGATGAGAGACATGCAATTTATACTGACTTTGGCAAGGTGTTGCCATTACTCACTATATTGGCACAAGAGCACAGTAACATGTGGGACATGTTTAGAGATCACTATGAATATGATTCAAGGGTGATTGGCTCACAGTGCAAGTGGGAGTCTGTTGGTATGTATGCCCTGAGAGCCAATCATGGGATGATTGGTGGGATACATTAAGATTGATTTGATAAACATCAAAGGCAAGCTTCCAATTCTTTCTGGTTCAGTCATATGAGATAGTGACAGAACAGATTGAATGTCTAGAGAATGACAGTACTCAATGACGTATGCTTTCAGGTTGAGGACCTGAACGATGAGATCATACAGATGCTAAGAGTTTGTACATTCTTGTTATGTCCCTAGTCGGATGTCATTGTGGAAGGTAGATAGACAGCAATGACACACAAGACTAGATTGTGGTGTTGGTTGATGACAGAATCTCATTAGTCATGATATAGAGATATCAAACCAAACACAAAGGTACTTGTTAGAGAACAAGGTACCGGACAGACCCACCGTGAGTTTGACACATGGAACCACGAGATGGTAGTCATAGTCAGTACTCACAGTGATGGTGGTGAGTGTGATTCTTAGACCTGAAATCACTGCACTCAACACATGTCATTGGGCACACTTTGACATCATCAAACGCAGTCCTGAAACATGGGTTGTTATAAAGGTGATGATTGGGTGGCTTTGACACATGGGTCTTTTGAGGGGTGAGTGATAGATATGGGATTTGTCCCTCCTGAGGGAGTTTGATATCCATGGCCACTTGATGAGTAGGATTGAGATAGGCGTGCGCACACATGTGTGAATCAGTATGTGATATTGATGTCATACATATCTCCTTCAATCTACTCTGAGATCAAGAAAGTGAATGAACGTTGACATGATGACTGTTCCATGCCTTGAGTTCATTCGGGATATCAGTGACAAAGGAATTATACATTCACGGATTGTAGGATGAAAGTTGTTCTCCAACTTTCTACTTTCACTTGGGTAGCACTGATGTGTGACTAGGCACCGCTCTTTGCTTGTGAAGTCATAAGTGTTATGGACTTTCACTGCCAACGTGAAATGGACCTGCAGGGTCACACACATAGGATTTAACCTGGAAGAGGAGTTTTATCCACAAAGCAATGTTTAGATTGATTACTAAAGGAGTTTAGTAGTTCAATTAAACACTCAACCAGTCGATAGCTCAATATCATATGGTTCAAGGTGTTGGACGCATTGATTGGAGTATCGGATTGATTGAAATCGCAATTGACTGATTTTTGCCCAACCTGTGCTCCCAACCGATCGGCTCATGTGATGAACCGGTCGGCTGAGGTGCTGAACCGGTCGGCTGGAGTGTCCAGGCCGATCGGCTCATGCCCAGGTTGAAATGACCGGTTCAAGAGTTGAACCGATCGGCTCAACTGGTGCAACCGACCAGTTGGGAAAGTCATGTCGGCAAGAATTTTCCTTTGGTTTCAAATTGCCCAATTCGATTGGGAATAACATTGGTATTCGATACCAATTGAGAATGAAACAAGGAAAGTCTTTTTGAGCTGGATTAGGACCATGAACCAATCGGTTCAGGGCACCAACCGATCGGTTGGAGTGCCCCAAACGATCGGCTCAGGTCCTACCGATCGGCTCAATGGTCGAACTGATCGGTTCAGTTGTGAACCGATCATTTCAAGTTGCAAACCGGTTGCTTTTTGTGGAAAATTCTCGAACCCTTCTACTCCTGCTTTAGTCCCGTATTGCCGGGCACAAAGAACCCTGTCCCATGACTCACCTATATATATAGGGGTATTGGGGGCTTCTCAAAGTACAACTCAATGCAAGCTGGTTGCTTTGCGAAGTTGTCGTTCTCTCTGGTTTTGGTAACCGTGAGAGATCCCGAGCAAGTTCTTCCCGCAAAAGGGAGGTGCAGTAAGGGAAGGACAACTACAGTTGCAACTGGTAGCAGGAGAGTGTATTGGCGACTAGTACGTCAACAGGAGGGTGTGACTCCTTCCACTTCCTTGTGGGACAAGGAGAGTGGAGTTCCAGGTGGTCCGTGTGGACTACTTCAGAGGCGGGAGGTCACTGCCGCTCAGGAGGACAACTGTCATCCGATAGTCCGGTAGGAGGAGGAGTCGTCAGTCCCGGTGCGACCAGGAGCTGCACAGACACCGTCCAAGACCGGAGTTGAAGACCGCGCATTGCGCGAGGTATTGTCGCCGAGCAAGCCTCAGGACAAGGTATGATTCCACAAACCATCCTTTCCTATTATATAGACGTTGACGCGTTTCCTCGGTATGGGTTGGGGGAGAAAATTTTTTGTTTCCGCTGCCTTCTCTGTCTCCCCTAAAACCCAACATGATCAATACATAAATTGGAACTACACACTCTTCTCATGATGCATTGAGAGTGTATGTATAGAGAGCATTTCATTTACAAACTATAACACTAGGATCCAAATAAATTGAAGTTAACATAGATTAGTAGGATTAGAGGCCCATTATATAACTAAAATTTCATATTGAATTGAACATAGGAAAATACTGTAATTGTTCCTTTTTGTAAGAGAAATTTTGAAGATGACGTATATTGTGCTTGTGATAAGAGGGGACAATTTTATGTCAAGTACATCTACTGCTTTATGATATGGGGACATGAGGAAGAAGTGGCTATCGAGAAAGATGAATGGAAGATATTATTGAACAAAAGATAAAAATGGAAGCTTACACACTTCATTTAGATGGTTTATAATGTTATTCGACATATGAAGGTATAAAATGCTTCAAGACATATCACATAAGATGATAATTATATCAAACTTCAACAATAATACAGTCACACAACTCTATGGAGATCATGACATGTAACCAACGCCAAATGAAATGGATACCACCACCAACACAATTAATCAGGTTTAACACTGATGCCACATGGAAGCTAGGTCAACAGTCAGATTTTGGAGATGTCCTCTGTAGTGACAAGAGAAAGGTGAGAGTCACCTATTGGGCCCAATCAAGACAATGTCACTCCATTCTTTGCTAGAAGCTTTAGTAGTTCATGAGATCCTCATGTGAGAAACACATTACGGAAACACATATTTAATAGTTAAATATTGAGTCTCAAGTGATGGTATAAGTTATCAAGAAAGATGAGCATGGAAGGAGCTAAAAAAATCACATTATCAAAGACATTATATTTGAATCCACTAACATGGAGGCTTTCAATATTTAGTACACACTACTTTACAAAGACACTTGTAAAATTTATAATTAGTAGTAATATGACTCTCGACGTCTCAATTATAAAGGATGACTTCTCAATAAAACTTCTTCTGATTACTAGAGGCGATATGAATGGATAGAAGCAGATTTTTTTGGTCTCCCAAAGCAAGTTTCCCCTTTTTTGTATTTTTTGAAAGAAAGTTACAAAGCACAAAGGAGAAGAAGGATCTATAGGTAGCAGATCAAAAGAAAGAAAATCTTTACAATTGGTGGAATTAGGAAAAGAAGAAGATAACTGTCTATACACCATCCAGATCAAAGAGTTGATATCATTCTTTACTCTTTTCCATAAAATATTAACATGACTATCGATGTCTACAAATACGCTTTGGTTTCTTTCAATCCAATTGGTACTGATGACGAAAAACCCCAAAGGTTCATTTTTTATCCTAAGAAGAAAATCATATCACTCATAGAATCAAGACAATAAGGAATATAACCATCAATATATGATAAACGCCAATGGTCTTTAGAAAATAAACAAATAACAAAAATGTGACTTGTATCTTCTGTAGAGTTTATGTAGAGTTCACATCTTGAGGCAAAATTGAGATCAGGAGGTTAAAGGTGGTCATGCATGGGTAATTTGTCAAACATAAGTTTCCAAGCTAAAATTTTACATTTTACTAGAGCTTTTGACTTCTAAACCCAGTTAGACCAGGTTACTTGAGGGTACTTTATACAAATAAGATTATAGAAATCCTTCATTTTCACAGGAGCTTCATTATCAAGCAGGGTAGAGAAAGAGGACGTGGAGGATAGATCTAAATAAGGTCTAATAAAATTAGAATTTTATTGCAATTTTTGGATGTACTAACAATCCACTGACCATCATAAATCAGACATTCCAAATTAGCTATCTTGCCTTTGCCTAGCTTCATTATATCATGCTTATTTAGCAAATCATCAAGGAATTGCCCACCTGGAAACCAGGGGTCTCTACAAATTAGACTAGAGGGGTCAACAATGACATATGATCATTTAAAAATCAGGGTTCTTATAGATAAAGATAATTTCACATCCAAGAAGCCTTGGACATGTGATTGATCCTCCACATTGATTGACCTAAAGTGAATCCTTTTTTGGAGTAAAGTTCTAGATATTCTTAACAATACAACCTCAAATATTATCTGCAATGAACTCAATATTTAGGTCCCTTCCTTCTTGGTTCTATAGACATATTTCAATGAAACCATGTAAATTATATTTTCAAGAGTAGGCACCCCACATAAAAATTCGTTAAACAGCATCAAACTCCTCAGATGAAGCAATGAAGAGAGGAAAAAAAGAGGCCCAATATAGATGAAAAGAAGATAAAGTATCTTATAAGCTCAATCTTACCAACATAGGAGAGATGGTGAGATTTCTGTCCTTCAAGTTGGGCTTTTATCTTTCCAATGATATGAGAACATAAACTTCTGGTGAGTCCTCAGTGAAGAGAGGGAGCCTAAGATACTTCATAGAATGCCTGCCAATCTTGATGTTCAAATCAGACACAATGATGTTTTTCTCAACAGAAGAGTTACATATTACAAGATTTTATCAAAGCTAATTATTAGGCCTGAAACATTGCTATAATTTGGAGAGTCAAACAATACCCTTAATAGGCTTATATTTAGCTTCAAAAAAGACCACGCCATCATCAACAAATATAACATGCAAACCAACAAAATCATGGGACATTTTAATAGGTATAAAAGCATCATGTGACAGGCTATGATTCATAATGCTAGAAAATCCTTCCATGGAAATCAAAAATAAGTAAGGGGGCAAGCAGATCACCCTGCATGATACCTTTACCCGACTTAAAGCATTCTCCAGGAACTCCATTTATGAGAACCTGCGTACTAGTTGTCTTCAGAAAAATATGAATCCATAGAATAAAACAGTGAGGGAAACTCATATTGAGATAGAAGCAAATTTTACATACAATAATAATTTTTTTGCATGTTTCTAAATTTTATTTGAAATGGATATTAGTTATCATATATTATCGTGTTTACATATATGAGTATTAGTGTGGGACTATGTCCTAGAACTATTGGCCTTCATCTAGTGGGTGTTGATATGGGGTTTAAATAGATTCAATATGAATTGATAGTGAAATATCAAAATTACTACACAATTCCTATTAGATATCCAACACATGGTAATACATTACGGTAGAATCCATGTACACAAATAGTAAAGATATTTGTTCCAAAAAGAAATCCTATAATTTACCATACTTCTAAAATTTGCAATAGTTAGACAATTCAAAGAAAACCCCACAAATGAATGTTCAAATTACCCTCTATTATTTTCCAATAACTTAAAACCCCAGTGTATGGAAATACTATTTTAGCAATAGTCTAGAGTCGATTGTATAAAGACATGTTAGGTGCTTTTTTTTCGGTTAGAACTTTTTTAAAAATGGTGATCATTCACCCCGTCGCCAAGGGGTTTTGAACTTGCGACATCTCAGTCATACACCATCACTTTTACCACTCAGATGACACTACTTTGGCATTGTCTTCCAGTTAGCTAAATTGGATAGAGTTATAAATGATATAGGGGATTTGGAAAAAAGACCCACCGACAAATAAGGCCTTACCAACCAAAATTCCCTACACATAAACTATTTTTTACAAGTTGACTATCATCACTTGAGATGGGGACTGACACTCTACAATACTGGAAAGTTGATGGAGGTAATTTTGATGCTAATTGAGACATACACTCCTTGATACACGCATATAGACGCTGAATTGTTTCTAATTCAAATACAAACACATATACACAACTAATAGGTTGAACAACCATCTACAACAGATGGTAATCTGATGGAGGTATAAATACATCGAATTTGAATCAATTAGCATTGTATCTCAATCTATATCTGGCTACAAACATACAATCCAATATCTAAAGGATGATGAGAAACCAAAACATACATTATATAAGATGCTTACAATAAGGAGAGCACATGGAGAGTGGCGAGCTGTATTGGTAATAGTACTACAAATTTCAATCTGAAATCTACCTCTCAATGTAACATCTTTCACATGTGTGCAAGAGGAAAGCGGGATGAATAAATAATCCCCTAGACTTATCCAAATAAAAAACACTCATTATGTACACATACAATGAAGAGCTTTTACTCCTAAAACTCCTTTTAGTTTGCCACAATCCTAAATCAACCCGATAGTTTAGGTAAATTCCATGCAACCCCCGCTGACCCAAGAGAATCCCATAAATATATCTGAACTCCTTATATTTTTTAATAATAATGTACAAGAAACACTCCACGATAAATAATGAGAGAGGGTTCATCTGATAAAGCTGAATTAGTGAAAGTTATGGGAAACGATATATACGATATGGGGTGTAAAAGAAGAAACCCAACATCTAATCACGTCAAACCAACCCAAATTCCCTGCGCTTAATTGACTGCCTCAGGATGACCGCCATCCCTTCATTCTCTGGAAGCCACCGGGCCAGTCAGCGATCGCAGTTGTGGGTGAGGCTGGTGGGTATGGCCCTGGACCTGACGCCGCACCTCGCTATCACGTTCCTGGCGCGCCTCGCGCTGCCTACGCCGTCAATCACCCCGGCGGACGCCAGCATCCGCTGGAGGCACCCGCACGTGGCGCGCTGGTCCGCCAGAGTGGGCGCGAGGTCCTGAACAGCCCGGGCTCCGTCGCAACACTTTTGCGGCAAGGTCTTGTCCAAGCCTGCTATGTAGGCCACGCAGAAGCTGAAGGCTGTCTCGGCCATGCCGCAGTCAGAGTGCGTATCCGAGAGAGCAGGTTGGGGAAGAGCCGTTGATGCCAGCAGAAACCATATAAGGATTGGTAGAGTCGCTGCGGGCATGGTTAATTCGCTAATTTATCACGTACCAGATGTTCTGGTTGAAATAATAACTTTCCTGCGAGGTTTGAGGTGGTGCATCGCCAAAGCCCGTTATTATATAGCAGCTGGCTAGATGCCCTTACCCAACTGGCGGAGCCGATAAACATCCATGTAAGCTGCCGATCAGTGCGTCGACGAGGGAAGGAAAGTGATATATCTGGTATTGAGTGTGGGATATACGTGCCTTCGTGGGGATGTTGACGCCTTCCGGTAGCATAATGATTGAGGTTGACGATGAGGTATCCTGTAAATTATTTGTTCCAATGGAAGACAGAGTGATGTCGATCGATCGCCGAGGTGGACTTGAGGGAGGTGGAGGCAGGGCATAGTTTGAAGGCAACTGGGAACTTCCAAATCCAGGGTCTCTTCTGGACAGCTTCATTCACAGTAGCCGACGAGTCAGGGCTCCGTCAAAAGTCGCGTGCGTCCCCAATCCGGTCGCTGTCTGTCCACGTCGCGCTCAGGCGTTTTAATCCAGGACGGCGACGTCGACGTAGGTGACGGGCTCCTCGACTTCGGCTAGTGGTTGCTGGGTCCAAGCTATGTGGTTATGGGAGCGGACGTGAGCCCAGGATGGTTACGGGTGACAATGGCTGATAACTAGCTCTAAGGGGTAACTTGCTTTGCGTCAGAATGTAAAGCAAACGAGGAACTTGTTTACAAATATACTTCCATGTCACGAACTTGCGGAGGAGTAATACTCCACGGCGACTAGAAAAGGTGCTTTTAGCACTTAGTGGGCTCAGCTGATAAAGCAATATAGATTCAAAACCAGCTGAAGCACTAAAAAACACAAAAACTCAACAATTAGGTCCCGCAACGCGTATACGCAGAGACTATATCCCCTCACTTTAAATGGAATATTAAAAAAAAGGTTGCTTATAAGCTACTTTAGGATAAGAACAAATACCACGACCCAATAGTATCTCAATTGGTTAAGGTAATTCTTTTTAAGCATATTCGTCTTCAGTTCCTTCCCCATAAGGGTGATATGTATAGATTCCCAAGTTTCAAAATAAATAAAATATAAAATAAGAAACACCCATCAAAATTTTAACCATGCGTATTTTAGAAAAGAATAACCGTGTGAAATGAAAAATCATGTATATTGCAACGATGGCATTTCACAAAACAGGATAAACAACGCAAGATCAACTTCAATTCAAACCACAAGGCAAAAACAGTAGAAGGATAAAAAAGAAACAAACGAATATCAGTAACTTGTCTCATAACGAGTATGTCCACAAAGAACTTGTTTGGTTTTGGTGCATGTCCGTCTTCGGCTCTTTCCCCCTGAGGATGACACGTATAGATGCCCCAAGATTCAAAATTAATAAAATATAAAATGAAAAACACCCATCAAAGTTCTAACTACAATTATATTGAAAATAATAACCATCAAACATGAAAAACCAAGAATATTGCAACGACAACAACTAACAAGGCAGTGAAACAAGGCAACATCCGATACCCAACAACAATACGAACTATGGAAAGCTAAAGGGAAATAATCAGAGATCAATAACTTATCTTAAAATGAATTGTTCACTAAAGACTTGTTTGTTTTTTGGTGCCTTTTGTAAGCCAAAATCGTGGACAGTTTGAAAACAAAAATGCTGTCACGTTTATAAGAAAAATATGAAAAATCATGGGGATGCTTCAGAAAGTGGGTGGACTAGGCACAAAAAGTCAACTATTAGGGTAAGTCATCGAGATACACATGAGAAAATGTTAGGCAACCTCACGATACCCAAACTCATGTGTTGTCAATCCTAGTGAGGTAAAGGTAAGAATTTGTTTTACAGCTCATGCTTAGATGGACAAATTACTAAAAATAAAAAAGCATACATGATAGTGGCACAAGAAAAGAGAGTTATCACATTTATATTTTATACATGATTATCAATCTAGGGTCCTCATATCATCAAACTACTATAAAATTAGAAAGGGGGTCGGAAGATATCTATATTGTGGCTAGACGTGATCTACCTTGCTTGGACATTGTAGGAAGTAAAGGAATATACTTTTACTTCTTTCTTTACCAAAAGAAATGGGTTGGATTCACCAGAGTTGTTTCTTTCTAGGGATTTAGAGGTTGAAGATGAAATGTCTAGGTTTTTGGTGGTGGTAAACTCTCTCTAATTTCTAAACAGGTGTTCACCAAATCATAACCAGGTTACATAGGTTCCAGCTTCATCAAATGAATGACATGAGATTGTTTATATAGAGGTTTGCTTAATGTTAGGGTTTGTGTAGATCAACAATTAAGTCAGAAAGAGTCTAACAACCAAGGGGCACACTCCTTGTCAATGCCTCATCTTTCTGAGACTTCCAGGGTTGGTTACATGATAACCCATTGATTATGTTGAAGGGGGAGATGGGGCACATACCTAGTCCACACCCCGTTTTTCTCATCTTTTGATATTATATTAATGGTGAATAGTTGACCATTTCAAATAGAGGAAGGTGGGGTGTGTTCCTAGTTTTTTCCTCACTTTCCTAGTTTTTTAGGAGTCATTAGCTAAACAATGATGGGCTATGATACTTTCTAGGATCCCCATCCAACCTAAATATCCATGAGTTGGGAGGTGTCACACGAGCTTGGATATGATTGAGAGATAAAAAAGGTGCAAGTCTGGGAGCACTTCGTTGGTTGTGAGTGTCAAAAATCCATTTTGATTTTGAATTTTCTTGTCATATCTTGATTCATTCATTTTAATTGACATTTTTTCACAAATTTAACTCATTCTACAACTAAATTTGGTGAACCAAAAATGGAAAGTCAACATTTTCCCCTTGACACACAAATGATCTGCATGAAAAATGCAACTGTAGGTGTTGAGTGATAGAGGAATGTCAAGTCTTGAGTTACCAAACATTGGGAATGGTGAAGCTAGATACTACTACAAATAAAAAACCAATCAGCTAGACTGAAAAAGGGTTTGGTTTGGCTACTTCAATAAAGGACTTAAGTTAACAAGACAACTAAATCAAAATTTAAACAATAATGATGGATTCTTCATTATTATAGTTTCATCACAATATCAATTGATGCACAATTTCCTTTTATATAAAAATAACTATCTTTTCTTTTAGAATTAGTCATATGCAGACAACATCACCCCCTTTCATAGAGTAATATACATTCAATGTAATTACAAAATTGATTTCATAGTGCTCATATAAAAGATCCAACACATTAAATTTCACTCGATATTGAACCTCATAAATTTATCCCTCTTTCATAGTGCATTATTAATTATGGTGATGATTTTTTTCCACTTGTTAATCTCACATTCGCAGTGATTAAAAATCTATAGCATAATTCAACTTGATCACACATAATCATGATAAATCAAAATTATTATTACCATCACAACTGGAGAAAATAAGTTGATTCTTAAATAAAGATTGTCATGTACAAAATAATACTAGGTTACTCATGGGTCATAGATAATAGGCTACTATCCATGCATTGTTGACATGATATCACACAAAATAAAGAAAAGGAGGGAAATAACCCTCTCTTTCTCCTACATATGTTTTTGTGCACAATCAACAGGGTTGTGTGTCTCATGGACACATCCCCTTAGGTCATAAGTGGGAAGTTAATCACTAAGACATCTATACCACTAGATTTTTTTTATAATAATATAGTTCATCCATATTTCATTACTCACTAGCACCAACTTTGGGTCGGTGGCACCAAGCACTCTATTTACTTGTACAATTGGAGCTAGGTCGGTACTACCAAGTTGATTGTCAGTAATATCTACATGATTTTGGAATGCTCATGAACCATGTGTTCGTACCACCTATATGCGTCATGGTAGCACCGAGTTGTCAAGATAGTGTTCCTATCGTTATCTAGGCATAGATGCTGATACCATCGAGATATCTCTCGGTAGCATAGAGTTGTCCTCTCAAAAACACCAAATATGTTTTGATATTACTGTGAATTTCCTGTAGCTTTGCTGACTTTTTTTAATGCAAAACTTGTTGGTATATTGACACCATTGCATGCATGAACAATACTTGTTATTATTTTTTTCAAAAAATTTCTTTTCAGAGTAAACAAAGCCATTATCTAGCCAAGATAGATTGAATTTCCTGTTTGAATCCATGCATGTTGATTATTGAACTTTCCTTACTCGAAGTAACACCTTACATTTGTTGACTTAAGTGTTATATATTGTCCATATTTTGATAATGACTTAACCATTCCATTCATATGTATATGTTTGTTTAAGATTGGTTTCAGGCATTAGATATATGAAAAGGATCAAATTGCTCAAGCCCTATCTTGGTTTAGTTCAAGTCAAAAGCAATGCAAATGCACAATTTGGGAAATCACTCCAAATCACCTTAGAACAATTTTGTAATCATTTGTATTGATGATATGACTTGTAACTAAGATGAGAAAAAATCAGGGACACTTGATTCGAACTTTCAATCACTTACAGATAATTTTGAAAAATTCATTACAGGCACTTCATTGGTCGAGTTTCAGTCTTGGCCGATCCTTAATGGATTTTGAGAATGATGTCAATCGATGGAGTTGTCCATCAACAAAACTCGATCGATGACCTCTCTTCCCAAGATTGATTTAATTGGATCGGTCGAGTTGCTACCAGGCAAACTTGACTAATGGTTTAAATTGGTCTTGTCACATAGTGTGATCGCTCGAGTTATCTTTATTGAAACAAGAGCAAATGTACTGTGCGAAAAATGTAGAAAGGCTGAATCTAACCGTTGGAGAGTTGCAAAACTCAAAAAAATATCCGTTGCAACCATCCAATTGGCTAGATAACATTCACAAGTGTTCCCGCACTCTAGTAGACACCCCCAACTATAAATAAGACCCCTTGGAGTTCATTCCAAGTTTTCTCATTGATTCTATTCAAGGTCCTTGCTATAGTTGAGTGTTTTCTATCCACTTGAGCCCCTTTCTCTCTCTTGATACACCTCAATTTGTCATTATGAGTGAGATAGGTCCTATGTGAAGAGAGTTTCCCATTTTTATGATTGTAAAGCTCTCAAGCTTCATCTTTCCCATCCATGGCTTCAAATCTCTTGATTGGTGAAAGCCTCTCCAAGACAAGGAGAAGGAGCAAGCTTCTTCAGCTGGAGAAGAAAGTACTCAAGGTTACTCCAAGTGAATGAGAAGATCAAGGCAGAAGATCCAAGGAGCTAAGTGGGTAAAGCCTCAAGCCCGAAGTCTCATTGCATGAAGGGGAGGACATTGGTGAAGGCATATAGTTTATTTTAAGAGTGGGTAAGACCTTTGCGAGGTAGAAGACTATCTCTTAGATAGGTAAGACCTTGATTAGGTTGTTGGCCCCATTGGCCTTAAAGGGAAGCTGGCCATCCTAGTCCCAGAAAAGGATGGTCATTTGTTGTAACTCTTACAAGTGAATGAAAGAAGTAGACAAGATTAAGAAATCCTAGAGCTTGGCCTCTCTAGGTAGTGGAATGACTCTCCTCATTTGGAGAGTGGAACCACTCTAAAACAGCTTGTCTAATTGGTTTCTTCAATTTCTATCATCCTTGTTGTACATGTATAGATGACAGTCAAATTGACTATTTACAATTGTCTAGTTGAAGTAAATTGAAGGTCCAACTAGTTTTTTACAAGTTTTCAAAGCTCTATTCATCCCCCACTAGAGCCCTCTGATCCAACAAGTGGTATCAGATCCACTGTCTTCTCTGACACATCTCCTATGAGAAGAGAAGATGGGCAAAAACCTGCTTGGTTCTTTCAACCTAGAGGGAAGATTCTTCATGCGACCACTGATCTTTGACAACACCAACTTCCTCTATTGGAAACTAAGGATGCAGTTCTTCCTTCAAGGGATAAACTGTGACATGTGAAAGGTGGTGATCCTTCCATACAAGGAGCTGGAAGACGATGTAGCTATTGAGTCTATGGATCTGGAGTGGGGTGAATAGAGCTTCAAATTCTCACAAGAAAAGTTAGACCTTCAAATTATATCAATTGAAACCAAAAGTGTAAGATTGATTTGAAGTCCTATCTAATAAAGCATAACAAGGATGAGAGAAATTGAAACATGCACTTTGACAAGGTGGTTAGAGTGGTTCCAATCTCCAAACCAGGAGATAGTCAATCCATTACCTAGAGAGGTCAACCTCTAGGACTTTGCAATCTGTGTATACTTATATTCCATCATAAGAGACACAAGGAGACCACCATACATCCAAGGATTTACCTACTCAAGACAAGACTCTTTCACCTACACAAGGACTGACCCTCTTGATCAAGATGTCCTTCAATAAGGACTTACTCATACTTGCATCAAGTCTTTATCCTTGAAATAATTACCCACTCTTATTGAATATTTGCCTTTCCCTTCTCCTTCACCTGGAGAAGATCTTCACCTCTTCTTCAACCTTGAAGAAGACTTGCAACTTCACCTTAGGTTAGAGTAGCTTGCTTTAACATTTGCTCTTAGATAAAGGGGATTGGGAAGATGGAAGGAATGAGAGCTTTACAAGAACACGAAGGTAGCTCTCTTATAACATGCCTAAATCACTCATAATCACAAAATATTTTGTAAATGATAGATAGAAAGGGGATCAAAGGGTTGTAACACATTCAACTATAGCAAGGACCAAGGATAGCATGAATGAGAAAACTTGAAATGAACTCCAAGGGGTCCTATTTATAGATGGGGGTGTTCCTTTGAGTGTAGGATAACTTAAGAACAAAAAATAGTCATTTTACAACTTGCAACAGATCTATTTTCATTTACAAAAACTCTCCAAAGGTTATAATCACTTTTTCTGTGTTTTCCATATAGTACATTTGGTCAAGTTTCAATAAAGATAACTTGACTGATCCACTAACTGACAAAGCCAATTTTCAAACTATCGGTTGACTTTGTCCTGGGAAACTCGATCGATGAGTCAAAATCAGTTTTGTTTAGTTGATCTATTGGTCGAGTTCTATGAGTGTGCAACTAGATCGATTGGTCATTTTAGAAAATCCATCACTGGATTGGTCAAGTTTCCAACTCAACCGACAAAGTGCATGTGACAAATTTTCCAAAATGATTTTTGAGTGACCTAACGTTGGAGTTAAGTGTCACTAATTTTTATCATATTAGTTACAAGTCATATCATAAACATTAGTTATTACAAAATTAATATGAGGTGATTTGGAGTGATTTCCCAAAATGCACACTTGCATTGCTTTTGACTTGAACTTAGACAATCTAGGGCTTGTATAAATTGTTCCTTTTCATGTACCTAAAGCATGCAATCAATCTTGAACAAACATATTTGATACATAGAAATAGAATGGTAAAGCCATCATCAAAATATGGACAATGTATAACTCTCAAGTCAACATTCTCCCCCTTTTGACAATGACAAACTATTCCTTAATCATATTGAAAAGGATGTACAAAGTTATACCTCAGCCTTGTGAATTGCAAGGGGATTCATGATTTTAACAATGTGAATTGATCCTCCTCAATCTATGCTCACTCTTACCTACATAGTTAGTATTTCTACACAAAGCAATGTAACATACTATATGGTCCTTTAGCAAGTCACATGATAAAGCATATATTGAACAAGGCAAGGATCACATAGAGAATAAAAGCAATATGGCTGAGCTTCAAAACATTGAACTTCTCTCCCCCTTTTGAATTTATCAAAAAGGAAGGAGGGATAGAAGATCACAAAAATAGGTCTTCTCCAAGCACAACCAAAACATGCATCTACAAAATATAACATGCAACCTGATAAGCAAACATAAAATAGAGATGAGAGAGATAAGAAATCTAGGTCATAATCAAAATATGAGTAACATAACACCAACTAATGAGATATAATCAATCAAAGAATAAGGGTACATATGATTAAGATTACAACACTAAAGTGTATCCTCAAAACAACCATAAACAAAAATAATGAAAGCATCATGATGATACAAATAATACAACTCAGATAATGTGCCCAAATGTTTATTAGTACAAAATAGTCTAGAAAGATATATATGATAAAACTATATAGATAAGAAACTAAAACATCTAAATGTCTAGGCTATTTATGTCCCCAACAACATCATCATACTCATCATCATCATTAGAAGCTTCACGCTCGTAGTCATCATCTCCATCTGAAGGTGCAGAAGAGATAGCAATGTCACCTTCATCACCAGATGCACCACCAAAGCCATCATCAGAACCATCTGATCCATCTGAACCATCATCATCAAAAGTCTCCTCAATAGCAGGAACAACTTCCTCATCAGGCTGATCTGATATCTCCTCATTGACAGAAGGATCGAAGCCACAACCAAGCCACATGGCATTCTGCTCAGCCCAAGACATACCAAGATCATGTAAATCCTGGGCTTGAGGATAAGAAGGAGCAGAAGTGCCAAGTCCTGCAAGCAAGGTAGATATAGAACCAACAGGGAGAGGTAGCACAGGAGGGGTAGATCCACCAACAATAGAGGGTGTAGCAATAGAAGCAGCAGGTGGAGGAGCTGGTTAAAAGTGATTGTATGCATAGGATGCATAATCACCTCCTGGGTAGGGATGGTAGGTAGGGTAAGGATGGGTACTAGATAGGTTCATGTTAGACATGATAGAATAGAGATCTTGTTGTATGTTCTCTTGAACCTAAAGGTTATACGCTTGTTGATGCATCATGTAGCCCATGAGGGTTTCATTTGATACATGGTAAGAGCCATGACAGGTCGGGATGGCTAAGGTGGTGGAGGTGCATAGGTGGAGGTAGAGTCTCTATGTCTGGAAGAGGAAGGGGAAGGGGAAGACACACTCTTTTAAAGTGTGGTCTCAACGATGAAAACTCCTTTTTGGGCAGTTTGTAATGAAGGTCATGAAAAAGAGATTTACCAGTGGAAGTCTAAAAAAGACCACAAATCAAGGCTGGGTAGGGTGGCGGGGTTCCTCGGGTGTTCTTACCAGATTCAAAGAAGTTCATGTGGTGGAGAACATATCTGGCCCACTTGACTCCAATGTTCTTTAAGATACATAACATAATCATTGCAATATTCTCTTCAGTTTCAGTTTTGTTTTTCTTTGGGTGAATATTGCAGTTGAATACTAAGGCATGTATGCGGTTCTTGAGGTCTAAGGATGAGGAAGGAAGGATATACTTCTTCCTGTAGGGAAACTGAGGCTTCTTCAAGAATTTATGAATGTCAAAAAGAGTGAGATCATAGTGCTTATAGAAGTCCTCAGGGTATAGGAGGTCAAAATACTTAGGGTAATTCTTCCTCCATGTGTCAGTCACCTCAGTATCAGAGAAAAAAATATTCAAGGTATCCTCAGAGACTTGGAATTTCTTCCTGAATATCATAGAAGAAAGTACTACTTGAGCATTAGATGGTGGTATGAGAGTGTCCTAATTCCATTGCAAATTTGCATAGAATTTGTGAATGGCTTTGGTGCTTGTGATGGCATTGTGGTAGAACGTGCGTTCAACACTCAAGGTGGAGAGGTGGTGGTCATATAGCAACTCGGCTACTTGATCGATAATCTTTTGTCTACTTGGGTTTGGCTAAAAAGGGCACGAAATGGAAATGGGTTTATAGAAAGGAGCTCCTTGTACCTATTTAGAGAATCATTGGAGACAAAGAAGGTATCATCAAAGGGTATTAGGAACAAGTTGGAGGATGAGGATGGTGCTCTGGATGGGGAGGCTCTCTTTCTCCTATTTGAGGCTATGGAGGCGAGATAAGAGGATTGAGAGAGCAAAAACATAGGAAACACCACCACAAATTGACCAAACACCTAGGGTTGATGAGCAAGTTGTTAATGGAGGTCGAGAAAGGTCAAACTTGGGCTAGGAAGAGGACGGTCGAGGCTAGGGTTGAGAGCTTCAGGGAGATGGAGGGTGGATCAGTCAATTTTTCTCTAGTTGAGAGGGAGAAAAGTCAGTCGAACTATACTTCTGTTTGATCCAACCCGGTCATCCATCGATTTTTGTGATTGGGAAACTTGACCAATTGGCTCTTTACAAAAGCCCTCAGCCATAGATCGGTCGAGTTGGCAACTCGACTGGTGGTCAACCTGAACCAACTTTAGAAATTTCAATTTCTAGCCATTAGAGTGCTAATTAATTTTTTTGTTGTCGATTTTTCATTTTAAATGTACTTAGGCACATATCACTCATCATTGGGTACTATTATGCGATAAAACATTGTGTTTGTGAAAACTACCCAAAACAAGTTAAAAATAGGGCGTATGAACATGAAAATCTTAGCATTTTAGCAAGCAAAGATGATTAAGACATAAGAAAAGCATATAGGATATAGAGAAACTAGCTAGAAGGCATATCAAATTCATCCAAAGCATTTATGAGAAGTTTAGATCTAATAAAAATAAATTTCTCTCTAGGTAGAGGTTTTGTGAAAATGATAGCCAACTGGTTTTTCGTGTCCACATGTGTGATATAGATATCCTTTTTGGCGTTGTGATCATGAAGAAAATGATGACACACCTCTATGTGCTTGGCTCTACTATGTAATATATTATTGTAAGATAAATTGATTGTACTAGTATTATCACAATAAATAGGAGAAGCATCAAAATAAATGTTAAAGTCTTGGAGCATTTGATTCATCCATAGGACCTAGGTACAACAACTCCCGACTACAATGCATTCACTCTCGGTAGTTGATAATGCCACTGTGCTCTATTTCTTGGAGAACCAAGACACCAATCGTGGGCCTAGGAGAAAGCAAGTGCCACTTGTGAATTTTCTATCAATCAAGCATCTTGTGTAATCCTCATCACTATAAGACGTAAGAGTAAAGTCCCTTGACATGGGTTTCCATAGTCTAAAATTTGGAGTTTTGGCTAAGTACCATAAAATACTCTTAATAGTTATAAGATGTGATTTCTTCAGATTTGATTAAAAATGCACACACCAGCCAACACTAAAAATTATATATGGTTTTGAGGCAGTTAAGTAAAGTAAACTTCCAATCATACCTATATAGAGCTTCTCATCCACTTTCTCACCTTCTTCATCTTTGTCAAGTTTGGCGGTGTTTGACATGGGTGTGTCCATCGACTTGGTGTTCTCCATTCTAAAGCACTTAAGTAGCTCACTTGTGTACTTGACTTTGTTGATGAAGTTCCCATCTTTAGTTTGCTTGATTTGAAAGCCAAGGAAGAAAGTAAGCTCACCCATCATGCTCATCTCGAACTCACTCTGCATAATATTACTAAAATCCTTACAAAGATCAAGATTGGTTTCATTAAAAATGATATAATCACCATATATTTGAATGATAAGAAAACTATTAGAAGTGTGTTTGAGAAATAAGGTAGAATCTACTTTTCCCATAATATACCCATGATCTAACAAAAATTTCTTTAATTTCTCATACCAAGCTCTAGGTGCTTGTTTGAGTCCATATAGAGCTTTTTGCAGCAAATAAACATGGTTAGGTAAACTATCATGTTCAAAGCCCAGGTGTTATGCAACATACACTTCCTCCTCAATTGTACCATTAAAAATGCACTTTTAACATCTATTGATAAAGAAGAAATTTCTTATAAATAGCAAAAGCAAGCAAGATACAAATGGAATCAGTTCTAGCTATTGGTGCACATGTTTCATCAAAATCTATACCTTCCTACTGATTGTAGCCTTGATACACTAGCCTTGCTTTATTTCTTACCACCTTGCTGCTTTCATCTAGCTTGTTGCGGTATACCCACTTGGAGCCAATGATCTTTTTGTCACTTGGTCTTGGCACTGAGATCCAAACTTTATTCTTCTCGAATTGCTCCAATTATTCTTGCATAGCTAGGATCCATTTAATCATCCCCAAGGGATTCTTTGACGTTCTTTGGCTTGAGTTGTGAGATGAAGGTGTTGTTGGCTTGTTCTTTGTTGAAGGAAGCCTATGTTTTCACTCTTTCAAATGGGTCACCTAAAATCAGCTCTTTTGGATGATTCTTTACAAAGCGGGGAGTTGGATCCTTGTTCTCTTCATCTTTCTATTCTTCTTGAGTGACCACCTCTTTTTCCTTTTGGGTGATGTTGAGTTCTTTTAAAATAGGAATCATCTCACCAGCAACATCATAATTTGGAGCAATATATTTGGGAATATAGGGGTCAGTCTCAATAAACTTAACATTAATGGATTCTTCTACTTTAGCAAGATCAACATTAAATACTCTATAAGCCTTTCTAGTAGTGTTGTAACCAAGGAAGAAAGCCTTGTAAGATTTTATATCAAACTTGTCGATAGAGTCTTCCATATTCAAGACAGAACAAGGACATCTGAAAATGTGAAAATACTCAATAGAAGTTTTCCTAGCACACATAGCTCATAGGGATTTTTCTTTAAATAAGCATGCGTGAAAACCCAATTTTTCACAAAACATGAGGTACTGACAACCTCGACCCAAAATTACTTTGGAGTGTCATACTCTAAAATCATGGTCCTAGCCATCTCCTGTAGTGACCTATTCTTCCTCTCTACAACCCCATTTTGTTGAGGTGTTTGAGGTGAAGATAAATTATGTGCATAACCAAATTCTTCACAAAAATGTTCAAAAAGATCATTTTCAAATTCTCCCCCATGATCACCATAGATGGAAATGATCCAAAAAGAAGCTTTGTTCTCAACTCATTTGCAAAAACTAGAGAAAATAACAAGTGTATCACTCTTTGAAATGAGAAAGAAGGTCCAAGTATATCGATAGAAATCATCGACAATAATAAGAAAATACTTTGAATCGCAAACCAATTGAGTTCTCATTGGTCCAAATAGATCAATATGAAGAAGTTCAAGAGCTCTCTTGGTACTAAGGACTCCTTTGGATTTGAAGGAGGACTTGGTTTTCTTTCCTTGGGTACAAGGTTGTCATTTCTCATCCTTTTCAAAATCCAATTTGGGCAGTCCCTTAACCAAGTCCATTTTTCTCGACCTCTTTAACTGATGCATATTTACATGACCAAGCCGACGATGCCAAATAGAAATATCATTCAAATTGATTACTAGTCATCTACCTACAATAGGATTAATAGAGTCAAGCACAATTACATAAAGATTACCACTTCTAGTTCCCTTATATATTACTTGATAGGTGAGGGAAACCAAAATTAACCATTCAAAATAAGTAAATAGCACAAGGTAACCATTATCACATAATTGACTTACACTTATTAAATTGTGATGTAGGCCATCCACAAAGAGAACATTCTTAATAACAAGGATTCACCTACATCACCCTCACCTTTTACCATACCTTTCTTGTTGTCCCCAAAAGTAACCGAATCTCCTTTCTTCTCAGTGAAGTTGTTGAAATGGATTATATCACTGATCATGTGTTTAGTGCAGACAGTATCAACAATCCATCTTCCCTTTTCCTAAAGAAAGGCGAGTGTCAGTTCCCAACTCGAACTTTGGGATCCGTAGTTAGCTTGGGAACCCATTTCATCTTTGGGTTGGTCTCCTTAGGTTTGTTAGGACAATAAGTAGAGTAATGATCATCACTTTTGCAATGATAACAAATCATAGGGTTCTTAGTGCCTGAAGACTCTCTAATGAAAAAGGAGTTTTCCTTACTCTTTTTCTTACCTTTGGCTTTGTTCTAGCCCTTAGGTGATCCCCCTACAAATCCCAAACCACTCGTACCACTTTGTTTGGTAGTATGGTCATGGATTTCATTTAGGGAGTTTTTTTTCCTTTGAGGAATTTCTATATAGCGGCTCTAAGTCTAAGCTTTTCATCATTAAGATATATAACAATAGAAGACAAACTAGCAGGATCATCTCTAGTATGAACAAGGTCGTCCTCTAAACAGAGGGATTTAGTCAAATAAGAGTCTCTTTTAAGAGAGATAGAAGCAATATAACCTACTAGGCAAAATATGTCTAAAAGATAAATCATTAACTTGACCAAGTAACCTAGCATTTTTAGATTTAAGAAATTGAATTTTTGTAAGATAAACATCCCTCTCATCTCTACAAGCATAAACAATAAGATTGAAATTAACATTTTCAGTTTTAAGAGTTTCAAGCTCATTTAGGCACTTTTGGTTATCTTCCTTAAGATTTCCATGTTGTTAAGGTAAACACCATTATCTACCTCAACTCCATTGTATTGGAGCTCAAGATCAAGAAATTTGCCTTGAAAGTTATCAATTCTCTCAAGATGAATTTTCTCATTTTTCTCTAGAATCTAAAGTTTAGCATACAAATCATCAATGATTTTTCCTAACCTTTTTCTGTTAGATTTACATTTAGAAAAAGAAGAACGGGTAGTAACAAGCATATCAATAAGAGCTTCTTGGGCTAACTCATGCAAGATTACCTCACTTACCTCACCAATATCTTCACTTGTAGAGGCCATGAGTGCAAGGTGGCACTCTCCATCTTCTTTGGATCTTCAGCCACATGAGAATGATGCTTCCCAAGCTGCATGAGCTGCATTCTTGTGTATTCTCTCATTCTTTTCTTTCCTCTTGTACTTGCTCTCCTTCTTGTACTCTTCCTCCTTCTTGGAGCTTCTACGATGATGTGAATAGAGGGGGTGAATAGAGCTTCACAATTCTCACAAGAAACGTTAGACCTTCAAATTATATCAATTGAAACCTAATGCTTAAGATCAATTTGAAGTCTTATCTAAGCAAGCATAGAAAAGACGAGAGAAATTGAAACATGCACTTGGACAAGGTGGTTAGAGTGGTTCCAATATCCAAACATGGAGATAGTCAATATACTACCTAGAGAGGTCAACCTCTAGGACTTTACAATCTATGTATACTTATATTCCATCATAAGAGATATAATTAGACCACCATACATCCTAGGACTTACCTAATCAAGACAAGAGTCTTTCACCCACACAAGGACTTGCCCACTTGATCAAGATGTCTTCAGCCTTCAACAAGGACTTACCCATACTTGAATCAAGTCTTTGGACTTGAAGGAATTACCCACTCTTCTTGAATTTTCTCCTTGCCCTTCTCCTTCACCTGGAGAATATCTTCACCTCTTCTTCAACCATTAAGAAGACCAACAACTTCACTTTTACTTGGAGTATCTTGTTTCAACCTTTTGTCTTTGAGAAAGGGGATTGGGAAGATGGAAGGAATGACAACTTTACAAGCACATGAAGGTATCTCTCTTATAACATGCCTAACTCACTCATAATAACAAAATGCTTTGTAAATGAGAGAGAGAAAGGGGCTCAAAAGGTTGTAACACACTCAACTGTAGAAAGGACCAAGGATAGCATGAATGAGCAAACTTGGAATGAACTCCAAGGGATCCTATTTATAGCTGGGGCGTTCCTTTGGGTGTAGGATCACTTAAGAACAAAAAATACCCATTTTACAACTTGCAATAGATCTATTTTCGTTTACAACAACTCTCTAACGGTTATATTCACTTTTTTTGTGTTTTCCATATAGTCATTAGGTCGAGTTTCAATAAAGATAACTCGACCAATCCACTAACTGACAAAGACAATTTTCACACTATCGGTCTAGTTTTGTCCTGGGAAACTCGATCGATGAGTCAAAATTAGTTTTGCATAGTTTATCGATCAGTCAAGTTCTGTGAGTGTGCAACTCGACGAATTGGTCATTTTAGAAAATCCATCTCTAGATCGGTCAAGTTTCTAACTCGACCGGCAAAGTGCATGTGACAAATTTTTCAAAATGATTTTGAATATCCACAAGTTTTTGAAGAAGCCTCATGTACCCTATAAGAAGAACTCGAACTTTCCATCCTCTTCCCTTGAGCTCAAGAATAGTCTGATCACATTTGTTGTTAACTGCAACGTCCACCCAAAGAAGAATCAAAGGGAAATTGTAGAGAACACTGTTGTGATCATGTACTGTCTCTTGAAAAATGTTGGAGTCAAGTGGTCAAGATACATTATACACCATATGACATTCTTTGCCATTGGGAAGAATACTCGTGGTACCCACCCTCCCTACCATGCCTTAATTTGTGGGCTTTTCTCTTTTGCTACTCAAAAATCTCTTTTCCATGATCTCAACTACAAAGCTAGTGGGAAAGGAGTTTGCATTAGTGAAACTACGATCAAGAATACCTTCTTACCTATCTCATATACAACACTTGGAGCCACCACCTCTACCTCCACCCAGGAACCTCCACCTCAACCACCACCTCGACCTGACTGTGCCTCTTTCTTAGTGTCCAATGAAGCCCTCATGGGTTATATGATACACTAGAAGGCGTACAACCTTCAGGTTCAAGATCATCTCCACCAGGACCTCTGCCAGATAATGTCATATGAACCTGTCCTGTAGCCACCCCTACCCCTCCTACCAGCCATACCCAAGTGGTGACTATGCATCATATGCAAACAATCACTTTTACCCATCCCCTCCACCTGCTACTTTTGCTTCTACATATACTGCTGATGGTGCACCTACCCCTACTCCTAGTGTGCGTCCTCCACTGGCTCTACCTGCTGAACCTCTTGCTACCCTATTTTCTAGACTTGGATCCTCTTCTCCCAACCTCCTACATGCACAAGACTTACTTGCTCTTGGCATGTCTTGGGATAAGTAGAATGCAAAATGGCCTGGTCATACTTTTGGTTCTCTTGCCAATGAGGAGATGCCCGACCAGGCTGATGAGGAAGTTATTAATGATGATGAGGGAACTGAGGATGATGTCTCTGATGTTGTTTATGATGATAGATTTTTTGGTGCCTCTAGAGATGATGTTGAGGATGTTGTTGTCTCTATTGCACCTTCATATGGAAACCAGGACTATGAGCCTGAGGTTGGCGATGATGATGTGGATGATGACGTTGTTGATATAGATAGCATAGATGTTGGTTAGATGTTTTAGTTCATTAGTCTTTAGGTTCTTATCATATCTATCTTTTTAGACTATGTGCTAAGACATGTGGGCATTATATCTGAGGCTTACTATTTTATCATATGTTGTTTTATCGTTGGTTTGTAGCTTGTTATGTGATAACTTGTTTTAGTGTTGTAATCTTAATTTTGTGTACCCTAACTCTTTGGTTGACTATATATTATGAGTTTGTGGTATGTTATCCCATATTTTGATTATGACATTAAAATTGCTTGTTCTCTGTGCTTCGTCTCTGTTTGATGTGTGCTATACGTGGTTGATTGATTTAGCTAGTGCTTGTGGAGAAGACATATTGTTTAGCTCTTCTATCTCCCTGCCGTTTTGAAATGACAAAGGGGGATAAGTTCTTTCAATCATATTGTTTTAACGCTTATATGATCCATTTCTTATCAATTATTTACATATCATGTGACTTGCTAAAAGACCATATAGTATGTATATGTGCTATGGTTATTTGTGGAAAGACTAACCATGCAAGTTTAGGTAAGAATGAATTGAGGGGGGTAAATTCACATTGTGCATTTATGTATCCTCTTGCAATTCACAAGCTAAAGGTTGTAACTCTCACATCCTATCTCAAAGGTAAAGGTTTACATTTCATATCCTTTTCAATAAGTTGAGGAATGGTTTGTCATTGCCAAAAGGGGTGAGAATCTTGACCTAAGTGTTACACATTGTTCATATTTTAATAATGACTTAACCATTCCATTCATATGTATCTAACATGCTTGTTTAAGATTGATTTCAAGCATTAGGTACATGAAAGGGATCTAATTTCTCAAGCCCTAGCTTGGTTTAGTTCAAGTCAAAAGCAATGCAAATGCACAATTTAGAAAATCACTCCATATCACCTTAGAACATATTTGTAATCATTTGTATTAATGATATGACTTGTAACTAAAATGAGAAAAAGTCAGAGACACTTAATTCGAACTTTTGATCACTTGCAAATAATTTTTAAAAATTCATTACAAACACTACATCAGTCGAGTTTCAATCTCGATCGATCCTAAGTGGATTTTGAGAATGATGTCAATCAAATTAATTTTTCATCTACAGAACTCAAACAATGACCTCTCTTCCCAAGATTGATTTAAGTGGATCGGTTGAGTTTATACCAAGACAAACTTGACCAATGGTTTAAATTCGTCTTGTTGCATAGTGTGATTGCTTGAGTTATCTTTATTGAAACTCGACCGAATGCACTGTACAGAAAATGCAGAAAGGTTGAATCTAACCGCTGGAGAGTTGTAAAACTCAAAACTTGGATAGGCACACCCCCTCCTTATATCTGCTTCTTTTGTACCACTCTGTATGCAATAGCGGATGATTACATCCACTTATATAAATGTTTCATGCTTCTTTGTTCTAGAAATTAACTTCATGTGCACATAATGCTGACAAAATGTTTTATTTTTCACATATTTCTCAGACTCTTTTCTAGGAAACTACCATAAAAAAATTATAAAATGTTACTCTAATTAAGAAAGCTCGATCATCTAACAATAAACCATGAGGTCAATCACTTAGAATATAATATCTATTGAGAAAGATGACAAATAGTTCAACCAAGCTCCAAGCTCTATCAAGGGAAACACAAACACAAATCTTAAAAGGCAACTTATCGAGCTACCCTACCAATATCTTTACCAATCAATCGTAAAGATTGGTCAATATACAAGGTCAACCGATGAAGAGGCTTGAGAAATGTCAAGGATTAACTAAGGTAAGAAAAGTAGTTGATCTCTGAAGCTTGGCACCCAACCTTAGTCAACCACGACCTATCAAGATTTCACACAAAGACTTCCTATCGACTATCTGGTCGATTAACCCCCAAAGTAAGTCAATCCGTCTTATTCATCTTTGAAAAGATCAGCCTCTTCTACCAAGGCCACTGATTGACCAAAAGGTGATTGTCTACTAAGAGACAAGAGTAGACATGCAATAAAGAAAAAGGTCGATCCAACTCCCTAAGCCTAGGCTCCTTGATCCTTTGAGATCAATTCTACATGGACCAATAGAGGTCGACACAAATATGACCATACCCTATGAATTAAACCCTATGGCATCACCCCCAAGGAATCTTGTCTTTAGAAAAAAAGGTTGAATGCAACTGTAGAGCCCAAAGACTAAAGTCTAAGTGATCATTCTCAAGAGAAATTGACATACTTGAACTTTGCCACTAGCTACTCTCATCGAGCTGGATCAAGTTCATATTGATTTTGAATGTCACCAATAAGAGAAGTGAAGATTATCAACCTTCAAGTTCGCTTGAGGAGCTTCATCAACCTCAATGCCAATTGATCACCTCAATCAACCTCTCAAGGAAATATACCTTTGGAAGACAGATTCAACTGAAATGTGGGTAGATTGAACTCCCAACTTGATCTACCCTTCTACTCGACCTCCTACTTTTATATTAGTTTTTTCTTGTTTTCTCTTGCAAGAAGTGACTTGTTCAACTTGTATTTGGATTCTTTCTTTCTTTATGACTAGATACATATATAAAATTGCGTTGGGAGTAGCCATAAGGCATTCCTACCATGTGATCTTTCCTTATTACTTTTAATACATATATTCTTGCGGTTTTGTTTCCATACTCTTGTTTAAATGCATTACTTGTTGATTAGATACCTTCTTGTAAAGTTCAATCTGAACTATTTTGAGAGAATGAGTGTAGGAAGATTTAGAGTTTGGACTAGTGATGATCCATGAGAATGAGGAATCACTACAAAAAATGTCATATGTTTATTCATGATCCTCTAGTTACCATATTGAGAGAGAGGTTCTTTTGGAACAAAATCTACCTGGGTCTCAAAAGAAGGATGTTTTAGATTTCTTTTGTGAATTCTTGCAAAATGCATTGTGAATATAAAGTAAAAAATAAAGTTCTGAGTGGTTGATGTTGCTTTGATTGGGAAACCTAATCCAAGTTCCCTTTTATCATAATCACCATTACCCTTATCTTGTTAGAGTTTTATGACTTAGGTTTATTGGTTTGAGTATATAAATTTGTTCCTTAACAAGAACATGGTATTCAACCTTCTTGTTCAAATAAGTTATGCTATGGCTTTTTTTTGTGTAATTGTCTCCCCTTGTCACTGTGTTCAACCTCGATTATTGCAATAAACTATGTATTGAGTTGTAGACATCTCTTGAAGTTGGGTACAAATTTAAAGTTCGATACCATTCAACCAGGCAATTGTCTGCACACGGTTGACCCACATTTAAGGGTCATAAACATTTGGCACAATTCCTAGTGACAAGGCAATCATCAATCTCTAAGGAACCAAATTCCACTTAGACTTTATCAGTGCTATTAAGTCTGGAAATGGACTTAATTGCACATCCTTTTAGTCTGATCAAATTATATATTGCAGGTTCATTTGGAGGGTCTGGTGACTAACCTTGACTCATATTTTTATTCACTGATCGAAGAAGACATTGACGATCAAGGTGGTTGAACATTAGATGGACATGGAAATAGAGATGCAGATGGATATGACCCTCCTCAAGAACAACCATCTATTGGTGGGGCCATAGGTGAAGATCCTCAAAATTCACTCTCATCTACTAGCGGTTCATCCCTTCGTTCATTGGCGGGCACATGCACCAACAAAATAAGGCAACCTATGGTTCTCCCCCGAATGAATGTGGTCAACTTTGACCTCAAGCCAATCTTCCTTGCTATTGTTCAATAGTGGACATTCAGAGGAAACTCAATCCATGAAAATCCTTATCACCACATAGTACCTTCAAAACATCTATGATACCCTTGAGATCAATAAGGTTCCAAAGAAGTAAACTCCCTACAAAGCTTTTCACTTCTCCTTAAGAGGTAAATCTCTCACATCGTACCAAGATTTTAAGCACAACAGACTCTTTGGTTGGGAACCCTTGAGGCATTTTTCAACAAGTTTTCCAAATTGAGAACACCATTCTTTGTAGGAACAAGTTTACCAGATTCAAACAGAAGGCTGCAAAATACTTGAGTGAGGCCTGGGAAAGGTACCAATAATAATATAAGGATGCCCTCACCATCATTTTTCTGAAAAATATATGGTTACCACCTTTAGTAATGGGCTTACTCCAAGTGAAAGAACATCTATCAATCCATAATATGGACATGATTGTATGGGGAATAACACTAAGCACTTCGAGGAGATAATTAACACCATGGTTACATTACAAGCTGATTTGGACTATGGAAGAGGACTGATTGGAAATGTATTGTCAATCGGTGCTACCTCTAATTCGAAGATGCTTGATGCTTTAGAATCCAAAAATGAAAACATGTCCGGAAATATTAATACTTTGAAGGATACAGATGCCAAAGCAAAGCATTATGTGAAAACGCCATGAACTGAGTAATTTGTGGGGAAAGCAAGCATGGAATTGATCACTGCATATAGACTCAAAAGGAAGTAGATAATCAAGGTGGGTTTTTAAAAAAATTAATACATCAACTTCAAAAAGTAGACCACCACCATTTTTATTATGGTAATAATTCACCAATTGAAAATTCTCATTAACTAAACCAACCTCCAAATGGAATGGGTAGAGGACAAGCTATAGAAAGATGCCAGAATTCACCAGGATTCCTGTAGAACAACAACCCTCTACAAGATAGGATATTTAATCAACGAGGAAATTGCAATGGTCAACTAAGGAGGAGTTCTATCATACAAAAAAAATTGCAATAATATGATGAACTCTTCGACAAAGCATCTTGGCCAAAGCCTTATGAACAAAACTGATCTGACAAACACTATGCAAGCAAAAATTGGGATTGAATATATGTTGAGCAATGATTTACAACAATATAATAGAATGACTGGCCAACAACTTGATTTTATAGAAGCTTCTATCCAGAAACAAGAAAGACAACACAAGGAGTTAAAAAGGAAAATTCTTCAACGAAGAAGCATGTCGAGCATTATGCTAAAATATCTTTTCCTAATTGATTTATCAAGGCTCAGCTTGAGAAAATGTTTTACAAGTTTCTTGACACCATAAAGAAGATACATGTAAGGAGTGAGACCCGATATGGGATCCACTCTCTTACTCGATATGAATGATATAAAGCCATGCAATGGAAAATTTGATAATAACTTTTCACAAAGGATGATGAACTAGAATTCAAGTATGTATTGTATGATTCACCATGAAGTGTAGCAGAAGTAGAAAAAGACTAAATATTATGATATTTATTTCTATTTTTTTTCACCATACAGGGTGTACATAAATGAAACTATAGCAAATCAACCACAATTAGTAAAATAACTACTTCAATCTACCTCCCAAGAAAGATCATATGTACTTGGATAAGTCATGGTCAACTTTGATCCACACCTAATTTTTGTTTACCTAAGGGATTGGAAGCATACCCATAAGAGAAGACAAAGTTGATGTTTCCAATATAAAAGATGATATGTGCATATAATAATGATTGGAAAAATATTAGGGAAAAGGAAATACAAATAGCATAACAAAACTTTCCAAATAAAAGAGAAGAATGAATCATACAAATAAATATCAAAAGAAATCTTGATATAGTAAGCTATAAAAATCATATGAAAAAACAAAAGATATAATTATCAAATCTAGCCTTCAAATATAAAATTAAATAAAAATGTCAAATAATATGAATTATGAATGCATATTATCACATTAATAACAAGTATAATAAAATTCAAGGTATATGGAATCACCACCATAACCACATATTATGGGATCACCACCATAATCTTTATGCGAGCAATGAAATCACAACACTACTATGCAGGGGTAGGAATCACCATTTGCACCCTCTATTGGTATTACAAACAATAGGGACTCCACCTAGTGTAACTTATACATATTATTTAAATCAAACATCCAATTTAAATAGAGAGGCAAGCATCAATTTAGTCAGATTACAATATACTCTTCAAATTTAAAAGGCATCATAAAGATGTATAGACATGATCAATGATACAATCATAAACAATAAGTAACAGTTAGGGCTTCCATCAAATATGGATCAGTAAATCCTTGAAGGGTTAGATTGAATGAAACCACACTAAGGTACAATAATAGAGTCCAATTTACAATTTTAACAGTCCATAAGACCAATCCAAGAGAATAAACCGAAATGGGACAAATAGATGTCAACATGTGACATTCAAAATAATAGGTCACTATCTAGACAAAGACATAGATGAAATATAAATCATAGTCCAATATAGAATTGAGGAGATGCAACTTACCGACAAAATGTGTATTCAAAGTCAAACTCCAAACCTAGATCCAATCATGATATATCTTCAACTAATATCATATTATATGTAGATAAATAAATAATGTTTATATTATAAATCATGGATATATCAACTTCTTGTTACAATGAAATTGGGTTAAAAAGCCATATTACAGTAGGGTTTATTTTTCTTATTTAATAAGTACTTGTTTGTATTTTGGACCAGTGAATGATTAGTTATGATTTATTGAAGTTTAATGAATTTACTAATACTTAAATTGAAATCACAAGTCAAAAGACAACTAAGCCCATGTAGCACACATCATTATCTTGATGCGTGACATGTCATACATGTAAAACCAATAACATAAATAGACCCACAACCATACATCATATTTGAAACAAAACAACCAAAATATCTAGGACCATGTGGGACAAATTAAATAAATATGGGGTAATGTTATAAAAAAAAGATATAATTGTCTTCTTCATCTGCTAGATTCTTAAAACACAAGAAACAAAGGTCAGAACCTCATTGTCGACATAGCCAAACTCCTTGAGTAAGTGATTCAAACCATTAGAGGGGATCACAACATGGTTTGTGAGTCCATGTCGGTCTCTAAGAGAACTGGTACTTGATATAGAAGTGTCAATCACCTCGGACACTTCTCTCGTCATGGCTGACGAGGAGAAACTACTAAGAACCCACCAAAACAAGTGAGCACAACTAAACATAGTAACAGGGAAAGTCAGAAACCTCATGGCAGAGAGAACATATAAGAAAACAAGCCTCAACCGTTACTGCAAGTGAAGGAGGCGTCTGTAGGCAAAAAATAGTGAAAAGAACAATCATAAGGGGTAAACAGACCACACACCTAGAGAGACAAGATCAGTTTTGGGAGAAACTTCACAAACACATAAAGATGTAGTCCACCTAATCTCAAAAGCATTCTGACAATAGAAACTTGTGATAGAAACCTGAATGGCAGTTGTCGAATCTTGAGTTTAACGATCCCTTTTTTATGCGAGCTAGGTCTTAAAATATGGTTAGAATAACTAACGAGTCAAGCAGAGGTCCCGATGGGGGCACTTATAGTCTAGGATGATTGGGGTGATCAGGAAACACAAAGACAATTGGAAATAGCAGAAGAAGCATTCATGGTTCAACTTGGAGATTAGGGAGGAAAATTCCTATTCAACATGGGATTGTTGATCACATAAACACATGAGGAACACATATAAGAGGATATAATGTAATATGGAGGAGGATATAAAGGAGACAAAGATCAAGTATGGAGCAGAAAAGTAATGGACTACATTGTCATAGTCACGTTGGGATCGAGTCAAGGTGATGATGGAGAAACCCCGACAAAATTATAAAATTACTCATTAATTTGGTTATGTCTATTCATTTCTACATTATCTTAAGTAAGGGCACATTAATTACGTACACTTCTGTTAAACATCCGTTTTTTATTTTTCATTTTGGTCGGTAAAAAACTCTGTTGCTATATCATTTGCCAAAAACTTTGGGTACAAATAAGATGCGCCCCTCAGACCTGTGCTAACAGCACTTACAAACCATTACCACGGTTCACGCATGAAGCAGAACCTAAGACAATAGGAAACATAAAAAACATTTACAGACGCCTAAGACTGGGTACAAGAGCCATCCAAACTTTACAACCACCTCATATGCATTAACCTCACCCACAAAGAATGAGAGTTGTCAAGCAGGATAACAAGAGCACAAACAACTTTAGCTGTCCCAAATGGAGAGATATACAAACTACCTCCTAAGAATCCACTAGCCAAAGCTCAGACCTCAAAAAGAAATCATCAACTCCCAGCTACCATAGCAAGCAATGTCTGCTACCCAGCAACAAGACTCCTATTCCAATCAATCAGAATCACCATCACGCCTTCTCCATACCATCCAGTTCACCACTAGCAATAAAAACACCTTCAAGATGTGGAAAGAAGATGACACAAAGAAAACATTTTAACCACCCCAATAAATAAGAACAGCAGGAACCCATGTTAAGATAGCATGCACACAGCTAATCCTCCCTCTTTTTCCTTCCTGATTTCTTCTTATTCCTTGATCTTGGGTGATCAGACTCAACATTTGAGATTGAGTCTCCCTGAGACTTGTGCCATTGCCCATAGGGGCAAGTCATCGAACACCTAGTGGTCGACCTGCGAATAGGCAACGACAGTGTAGGTGAACACCCAGTGAGGACTCCAGTCCATCCACCTACCAGCCAGGTGTGAAGAACCAGTGAGGAGGCAGAGGAGGAATCCCATGTGCTTCCGAGTGGACTCGGCGTCGAGGCAGTACACCACCAAGGATCCCGAAGGGAGTCCTTCTACTGTGTCGGGGTCGGAACCCCATAAGGGGGCCAGATCTGCGGGATCAGAGCACGCAGTGAAGAATAGGACCACCACGCGGTCACGATCGGCCACCCAGCTGGCAAGCGCCGACCACCCTGCTACCAATGCCTGCAGGGTGCGGAGGACGCCACCAGAGCTTGGGGGAGGGACCCCATCAAGCCTGGAGGATGCCGCCAGAGCCCATGAGGGCGGATCTATGTTGTCGATGGAGAGGCCCTGCGGCAGAAACGGTACAGGAACAAACCAGACCCTCGTCGAAGAGCCAACTCCACCTTGGACACCAGGCTGAATCAGATGCAGACGGCGGCTCCATGAACCTGGATAGCCAGGTCTTAACTCGAGGGGAAGGTGGCACAAGTGCCAAGGACAGTCAACAACAAATGTGAGCGACTACGGGGAAGGATATTCTCCATTCGTTTCTCTTGAACGAGATGGAGTCAATGAATCGAAGGTGCCGACTTCAATCAGGTCGTGGCTCACGTAGCGCAGACACATCCTGTGCTTCTCGGAATTGAGAGAGGCAACCGTCAGGCAACTGGATCAGCTCGACGCTATCACCTCCAAGATTACGAACACTGCTTCAGTCGTCGTGGCTGATTGGAACATTAAATTTATTAATGATAGTATTTTCATTGAATCATTCTCTTATATTTATTCACATATGATGAATAATTGTGGTCATGTATATCATTAGTTGCATTTCAATGTACAAAGTTGCATGTGTTATTTAATTAATATACTTATTTACAAATTAAATCATGTCTAAGTTATTAGGCCCATTTTGTGTGTATTAAGACAAATTATGTGATTAAGCACATAAGGTCACAATTGTATCTTATGAGTTACCAACCATGTACACATTTGGGTTAATGGGCTAGCACTTAGGGTTTTGGTCACATTGATCACTACACATCACCTGCACCTCATCAACATGTACAAAGATTAGGTTTAGGTTCCATACATCCGGCTCATAATCAGATTAGTGTTTACTTATCCAAAATATGGTTAGGGTTACATCTAAACCTTGATCAGGGTTTATATTGAAGTTACATATTATACACTCATTACATGTTCATAAGGGTACACACCTATGTATTAGGTTATATCCTTAACCTTGTTTGGACAATATATATATATATATATATATATCCAATCATAAAAACATATGAATCATGAAATCAGGGTTTCTAAAATTAGAATAGACAAGTTTTAGTATGTTACATGACTCCACCCATAAAAGGTTTTCATTCTCAAAATTAGAAAATCCATAAACCACATGGTAATAAACTCCACCACTTAAGAGGTGTAACCTGGTAATACAAACAAAACTGAAGGCACAAAAATTATTCTATGTAAACCACATGTACCATAATCCATTAAAAGTACTTATACATCAGCATGTCAAGACATAAAGCAACATGAAAAAGGGAACAAAAAATATATACTCATGTTTAACTATGAACATAAGGGTTAAGTTCATAATTTAGGTTATAAAATTCTTCACAACCAATGGCATTGAGAGGTCCTACATGCCTATCATGAGGTACTCCTCCATTGTTGTGACTTTTACCATTACCCCTACATCATACTTGTACTTGACCTCCATGAAGTTGAGGGAAATGAGGTTTGATATGGCCATGTTATCTACAATGATGGTGTACAATTGGTCCTTCAGGTTTAGGTGGACAACTCATAGAGGAATTCTTATTATGGCACTCAGAAAACCTATTGCTCTTTGAGTCTTCACTAGGAGACTTCTTCTTATGATTAACATTTTCTTGATAACCCGGGTAAGCTTCTATAGAAAGAGCTTTATCCACCAACTACAGAAAGGTAAGGGGTAGCAGAGGAATCATCATATTTCCAATACTAAAACACAACCCTACTGAAAGAATACTAGCATGTCACTCATTAGTCAGACTGTTAGCATAACGCTCTAGGTACACAAACTTTTGCAATTACTCAATGAGTGTCATCAAATTTTACTATAGGTTGTAGAATTTAGATTCCTTCTTCCTTAAATCCATAGAGCATACATACATCTCCCTAAACAAGGATAAGAATTGATTTCACATCGTGGAAGTAACACAATGAGTCTTTGCCATACTATTCCACCAATGATTAGTTGGGCCATTGAGAAAATATGAAGCAAAATGAACCTTTTGATGCTTAGGACAAGCCATGCTTTAAAACTTCTACTTGACAACAAGAATCTGATCATCAACTTTGTCCACCATGTTGACTTCATTCTCACCATTAAAAGAGGCAGACACATCATTAGGAAATCAATGAGATCATACTCCTTAGATCTTTTGCTAGAAACACTAAGCTAATTTCCTTACTAGGACTGAGGAAATTATGTGTTGAAGATGAAGCAACTCCTGATTAGGGGGATACCCAACTTGGGGTAGTTGATATTGTTGTTGAGGTAGATGGAACAACTATATGTTACCTCCTAATTGCTAGGGAAACTTG
Source organism: Alisma plantago-aquatica (assembly GCA_963693085.1). Lineage (NCBI taxonomy): Eukaryota > Viridiplantae > Streptophyta > Magnoliopsida > Alismatales > Alismataceae > Alisma > Alisma plantago-aquatica. Next base: position 882,086,822 of record OY856413.1, on the reverse strand, counting down.
AGACACCTAAGGGGTAAAAGAAGAATCCATCCTTGAAATTAGGTACTTTGGGTCCTGAGGTGTCTGAAAACTAGCTAGCTTATCAACAATTGAGTTGCCACCAGTCACAATGATATGTTTGCACAAGGCAAGGGTATATGGTGTAAGAAATATGTATGAGAGGTAAAACACTAAGAAAGATAAGATTGAAATATTCAAATTAATTGACTGCCTTGAGTCTGATGCCATACTTGTAAGGAGTGGGACCTGATAGGGGAGCCACACTGTTACTCCATGTGAATAATAGAAAGTCATCCAATGCCAAAGATTTTAAATATTTTTCACTAAGGATAATGGAGTACAATTCAAGTACATATTGTATCATTCACCATAAAGTAGTAGTGGTAGGTAAAAATTTAACTATTACAATGTTTATGTCTAACATTTCTCTTTACCACTGCGTACATCAAATGAAACTACAGGAAATCAACCACAGAGGGTAAACCAACTACTTCAATCTACCTCCCAAGAAAGATCAGCTACACTTGGATATGTCATCTCAACTTTTATCAACACTTAATTTCTCTCTTCCTAAGGGGTTGGAAGCATAACCCACAAGAGAAGACAAGGTGGATGTTGTCACCATAAAAGTTGGTGTGTGCATATAATAGTGATGGGAAAATATTATGGAAAAAGGGACAATAAATGATGTTGATGGATATCCAGAGAGAGAGAGAGAGAATCATCCAAATGGGTATCAAAAGAAATCTTCATATAGCAAGATATAATGACGATATATGAAGCAATAAAAGATACCATGATCCCATTTTGCCTTTAAATATCAAATTAAATAAAATCAAATATTAGGAATTATGCATATAGATTATCATGTTAATAAAAATCAAAAGAATCTATACTAGGGTTATGGACGCAGAGGAGTGGAGAGGGGTGGTTGGAAATCCAGGGGAAGGGGAGAAGTCGGAGAGGGGAAGGGAAGATCGGGATGGAGGACAAGCACAAGGCCATGACTCAGGGAAAGAGGACTACAATAGAAGAATATCTCGAAGCCCAAATACTCATCAAAATACTAATGGCACAACCAGAGAAGAAGATATACAGGGAAGATATAGAGAAACTGATAGTATGATTATAGCACAATTGGGATTGAACCTGCACTATACAGGAATGAGAGGAAACTCGCAAGAATATCAGAAATCGAAGGAAAGTAATATGGACAAAGATCATCCGGTTTTAGATGCGGCGAGAGACATGGACAGGAACTTTCTGCCATTGTCTTCAGAAGCTATGATGACACAGGGGAAGGAAACAGAAGGAAACCAGAATCGTTGGGAATCTAGAAATGTCAGATCTGAGCAAGTTACGAGGAGGGGTATAGATTTAGATATGTTCCTCAGCAAACTGTTCGAATAACATTTGGAACCGGAGGCTGTTAGCATGGGAGAGTCCGAAGGAAAACCATCCATCATCATTGACCCCATGGAGGAGGAGATTTGGATAAAGCCATGGAGGTATACTGTTATCGTCAAAGCTTTGGGCATAGAGATCAAATATATGACTCTCAGAGACAGATTAAGAGCCATGTGGAGCCTGGTGGGCAGATACAACATATATGAGTTGGATCTCAATAATTTTGTAGTACAACTATCTTGTAGGAGGGACTAAGAAATGGCCATGGTAAGTGGACCATGGAAAATTTTCAGATGCCATTTGGTGGTTTGGGATTGGTACTCTACCTTTATTCCATCTAGTGATCTACCAAGGTACATAGTATGCTAGGTGCGAATTCTCAACCTACCCTTGCATCTTTATGTCCAAACTATGTTCAGTAGCATAGGTACAGTAGTTCTAAAACTAGTGAAGGTAGATGAACACACGATCAACAGAATGAGAAGCAAGTTTGTGAGGCTAGCTATCGAGATAGACACACATAACGAGCTAGTACCTTCGATCTTAATCAATTGCATAGACTATGAAATAGAATATGAAGGTTTTCTGTTTGCTTGTGCGATCTGCGACGTTGAGGGTCACACGTCAAAAAATTGTGGAAGAGACACAGATCATTCTGAGGAGATATAAGAAAATAGGGAGCCTACAAGGTAAGAAATTGAAGAAGGAAGAGAAAAAAAACATGGTAGACACAAAGAAGGAGAAACTCTAATCAAATAAGAGGACATAAGAAGGATAAGAAATCTGGATACTCAACATCTACAAAGAACCAATTCAAGGAGTTGGGGGAGGATTATGAAGAGGAGACAGTGAGGAAAGAAGGAGAATTGAACGATCAGGTCGCACAGGGGAACTCATAGAATTTTACGACACCGAAAGTTTGGAGGAAGAAGAAGGTGAACATTAATACTGAGAAGAATTCTCTAAATGAGAAAGCAATGTGAGACATTACTAATACAAGGCAGAACCATACAGGCCAGGGGGTAAGAAAGGTCATCGAGCTCACAAAGAAGGACATTCTGTGGTGAATCCGAACATCTATGAGGTCGTCGAACTGATAGTAGACTCAGATGACAAAGCGGAAAATTTCCTATCAAGCCCCAGAACTAAGTATAAAATTGCAGACTCGACCAAGGCATCTTCTGGTGAAAATGAATCAATACCAAGGACAAAAACTTCAAGTAAGATTATAAAAGGAAGCAGAACAAAAATGAAAAGGTAGGGAAACTCCGAATGAATTCACTAGGTAGAAGGAAGGAGAAAGATCCCCTGACTCAGAGGAGTGTACACCAAAGAAGACATTATAGAAGCGTTGAATGAGGTGGCCAACAAGGAGAACAAAATTCTTGAAGCTTGTTAATTAGAAGTCATTCTCATATAAAGCCTGGTTAAGTAGCTCCATGCTGAACTTCCTTTATTGGAATATTCGAGGCATAGGAAACAAAGATACTTGTAGAGTTTTGGGAGACTACATTTCGATGTTTAAACCTTTGATTACCATTATCTTGGAACCACGAATAAGTGCAGAAAGGGCAAGGGACACTATTAAATGCCTTGGCTTCCTGAACTCTCATAGGTCGGAGGCTAGGGGATTCTCAGGAGGTATTTGGGTTTGTTGGAATGAAAATTGCATTAACATAGAGATAGTCAATACTCATAGACAGTTTGTGACTTGTAAAATTAACAACTCTATCTTTGCTACATTCATTTATGTTAATCCTCACATCCATATTAGAAACTTGCTCTGGAAACACATCATTGCTTTAGGCAATGGGTTCAAGGAACCATGGATTATGGTTGGAGACTTTAATGCTATCATTTCTCCAGCGGAGATTATGGGTTACCAGTCCTTCAATAACCAAGAAGCTATTATCTTCTCTAAAACTATTCTTGAAGCTAGTCTTTCTGACATTGATTCTCTGGGCAGAAGTTTACCTACTGGCATGGCATGAAGCAAAGTCGATTGGACTGTGTTCTGGCCAATGAAACATTCTTACTGGAATATTCAGACATGACTGTCACTCATCTACCTAAGATTGAATCTGATCGCTATCCTCTTCTGGTGAGATCCGTGAAAATGAACAAGCTACCTGGAAGATTCTCCACCAAAGCATCATGGAATCTGGATGGAACTTTCTCGCCCATGTTAAATAATTGTTGGAACAATAACCTCAGCTTTACATGATCTATTAGTAATGCCCAAAAGCGTATCAAAGCATGGGAAGGTGAGCGTGCTAAACAAAAGAGGGCCCATAAAGAGAGGCTTCATCGTAACATAGACCTTCTTAAGAGGAACTTGGCAACCAGGTATTATGGTATCACAAAAAAATTAATCATTGATATGAAGACAGAATTAACTCAACATCTAAAGGAGGAGGAGGAAGACTAGAAGGAACGAAGACATGTGAACTGGCCCAAAGGAGGAGATAGCAACACGCGTTTCTACCGGGCCTATGTTAATCTAAGAAATCAGTCAAATTGCACCACTGCCATTAAACGCCCTATGGGAGGTTGGGCAACAGATGCCAAAGAAATCTTCATCATAGTGTCGAATTACTTCATTGATTTATTTACTAATCCCAATAAGATTCATCAGAATCTCTTCGATAGCACCCCTGCAAGATTTACCAACATACCGCCAGAGGCACATGCAAATATAGCTAAAGAAGTTGAGAAAACTGAAGTTGAAGATATACTAAAGAAAATGAACCCCTTCAAAGAAGCTGGACCCAACGACACCACCACTCTTTTTATTAAATCCAACTGGAATGTTCTGGGCAAGTCAGTAGTTAGGGCTGTAAATGACGTTGTCTATTGTTCTTTTTTGGAAGAAGGGATGTGTAATTCCACTATCATCCTCATACCTAAAGTCTCCAAGCCTAACATCGAGTTGCCAGTTCTGATCTATATCCCTAAATAACACCATCTTGGAGATATGTTCCAAGGTAGTGGTGGAGCGCTTAAAAAACTAGCTTCCACAGTGGATAAATCTTGCACAAAGCGCCTTTGTTCCAAGTCACAAAATTTCTAATAATATAGTGGTTGACCCGAAACTTATACACTCGATGAGGAAGAAGACGTCTACTAAAGCCATGGCTATAAAGATCGACCTAACTAAAGCTTATGATAAGATGGACTGGAGATTCATAGATGATACGCTAAAGAAAACTGAAATTCCTAAAAACATCCGCTCATACATGATGAACTCGATCACAAGGGGTCAAAAAACCATTGCATGGAATGGGAAACCTTAGTTGATTTCAAAGCTACCAAGGGTCTGAGACAAGGAGATCCTTTGAGCCCTTATATTTTTGTACTGTGCATTGAAAGATTGATCCAGATGATTGAAGATGTTGTCCTTGAGAAAACTTGGAATCCTTTAAAGCTGAGTCAGAACGAGCCTCGAATAACACATTTGTGTTTCACTGATGATATACTTCTTTTCGCCAAGGCTAATGTAACTAATATCAATACTATTATGAAATGCTTCAGGAAGTTTGAGAAGGTGTCAGGTCAAGCTATCTCTATGGAAAAAATGAGAATCTACTTCTCCAAAAGAGTCACCAGAATGGAAGAAGAAGGCATATGTGAGATAAGCAGATTGACAAGGACTCAGGATCTGGGGAAATATCTCAGAGTCACTTTGCTGCATAATAGAGTGAACAAGAATACCTACAATGAAGTTTTAGAGAAGGTGGATGGAAGAATGAATTTTGGGGCAGCCTGTAACCTATCAATGGTAGGAAGGGTGTGTTTGGTGAAGATCACACTCACAGTGATACCATCTTATGTCATGCAGACAGCCAAGCTCCCACTTCAATTATGCGACATAATCGATAGAGCTATCAGGAAGTTTATTTGGAGTGGAGGTAGGAGCAAGAGGGGGGTGCACCTCATCGCCTGGGATAGGGTGGTGAGAAGAAAATCCAATGGTGGGCTCGACATTAAAGCTATGAGGGACTGGAACAGTGCCTTAATTATGCAACATACATGGGATCTTATGAGTAGCGGACAAACTGCATGGAGTACAGCAATGGAAGCTAGACTAGAAAGAAAACCTAACACAACCAATGCATACCTCTCTGGCTTAGCTCGGTCGGTTGTCCTTAATAGGGAATTTGTTGAATCCAATTCCTATATGTCCCCCATCAACGACAATTCTATTAATGTTTGGCGAGATATATGGCTGCCAAGTAGAAAATTACTGAGGGACTATGTGAAACAAAGCATACTGATTGCCATTGAGGATCTGCAGGTTAGTAGTTTAATAAACCTAGATAATAAGTGGGATCTGGAGTTCCTAGATAACTGGCTCCAAAAGGAAATTGTTAAGGAGATTCAAACCATACCTATGCCTACTGCACAGGGAGGTGAGGATATAAGAGTTTGGAGACCTGATCCAAAAGGTAGATTTTCAGTAGCTACGGCCTACAGAGCTTTGAGAACTAACATGGAGATCAAAAGGGGTGGTCACTGGCGCACTATATGGGAGACCAAAGTTGCGGCCCGGGTGAAGATGTTTCTCTGGCTAATTGGAAACAATGCCATTCTTACTAATAAAAATAGATACAAAAGACACATGACTACAAATGCTACGTGTAGCAGATGTAATACATGTGAGGAAGATACGTTGCATGCCCTTAGAGATTGCAGGAAAGCTTGACCTATTTGGCTGGGCTTGCTTAGTACTGATACCCCTCCTAACTTCTGGGAAGAGGTTAATCTGGGTAGGTGGGTAAACCTGAATCTAAATTTTACTAAAGAGCACAAAGTTAAGTTCATGATAACTTGGTACATCTGGAAACAAAGGAATTCCTGGGTTTTTGAGAAGAAAGAAACTAATGTGCAGCACCAAGTTCTGTCGATTATTACTGAAGTTTGTTTGAATGGCCAAGCATGGGAGGCCAGGAGCGAAAAAGATACTGGAAATAACATGGTGGCCTAGTGGAGACCAGCTCAAGATTTCATGAAAATCAATACTGACACTTCTTTTAAAGGTAAAAGAAGTGCAATTGCTGCTGTCATTTGGAACCAAAATGGTGTTTGGATTGGAGGAATAGGATAGCTGATTAAGGCAGGTTCCCCATTGGAAGCGGAGATGCAAGTTGTGGAACTTGCCTATAAAATATGCATTGTCTGCAATATCAACAATATTACCATTGAAACTGACTGTAAACAGGCTGTGATTATGATTAATGAGGACCATAGGATGAACCCCAAGTATGCTAGACAAATCTGGGCAATGCAGCAGGATAGATGCAAGTCCACTCGGTTAGACTTCAGTAAGAGAGAAGCCAATGCACTTGCAGATTCACTAGCCAAGTATCACCTTAAAAAAAAATAGGAAACTATGTTTACCATAAGTTTCCAGATAAAGTATCATGCAATATGATAGGCGACCCTTGTAATGGTAGTAGTCTATGTAGTTTACCAAAATATGTAGCACAAGTTTGAATTGGCTTGTACGAGGTGGGCAAGATGAATAAAATCACCACCTGACTTCCTTAAAAAAAGATTATCATGTTACTAATAAGTATATTAAAATTCAAGGTATATGACATCACCTCGATAACCACATATTATGGGATCACCACCATAATTTTTTTAGGAGTAGTGGCATCACAACACTATTACCTAGGGATAGGAATCACCATATGCATCCTCTATTGGTAATACACACAATCACGACACTCCACCTAGTGTATACCTTATACAAGTTATTTACACCAAACATGCATTTTCAATAGAGTGGAAAGCATCAATTTAATTAGATGACAATATAGTCTCCAAATTAAAAAGGCATCATAAAATATGTATAAACATGAACAATGATACAATCATGGCCAACACATAGCAATTGTTATTTCCATTGAATATTGATAATTAAATTATTCAAGGGGCAAATTGAATGAAATAGCACTAAGGTACAAGAATAGGGTCCAATTTGCAATTATCACAGTCCATAAGATTAATTCCAAGATCCTGAACCCAAACAAATCAAATAAAAGTAAACATGTAACATTTGAAATAATATGTCACCATCTAGTCAAAGCAAGAGAGGAAATGCAAGATTGTCCCATATAGAATCGAGGGGATGCAACATATCTCAAAAATGTGTATCCAAAGTCAAAGTCCAAACCTAGATCCAATTAGGGTATATCTTCACCTAATGTAATATTAAAAGTAAATAATTAGTTATGATTATATTACAAACCCTATAAATAATGACTTCTTGTTAGAATGAAATTGGGTTAAAAAATGATACCATCAGACAAGGTTCATTTTTACGCTTCTAATGAGTACTTATTTGTATTTTTTTTGGCCAATCAATAATTAGTTATGGTATATAGTTAATGAATTACCTAACATTTAAATTGAATTCCCAAGTTAAAAGACCAATAAGCCCTTGTAACACACATCACTGTCTTGATGTGTGACAGGGCATACATGTAAAACCAGTCCCTTAAATAGACCCACAACCATATATAATTTTTGTGACAAAAGTACCAATATATCCATGCATCACATGAAAAAAATGAAAATCAATATGGGGAAATGTCGTGAAATTGGCAGAAATTGCCTTCTCCTTTGCTAGATACTGATAACACAAGATGGAGAGGTTAGAACCTCACTTCCAATAGAACTAAACTCATTGAGTTAGTGTTTTAAACTGTTGGAGGGATTTCTATAGGGTTCATGAGTCCCTATAAGTCTCGAAGAGCTCCAGAATTGGACCACCAAGTGGAAAGAACCTCGACCACTTATCCCTCCACGGCTAGCGAGGAGAAACTATTGAGCACCTACCCAAATAAGTGAGCACAACCAAACACAACAAGCAAAGAAATCTAGAATCCTCACGGAGTAGATAACAAATAAGATATTGAGATGCAATCATGACGGGAAGTGAAGGTGGTGCCTAGAATCAAAAAACAATGTACAAGAATAGTTAAAAGGGAGAAACGAACCACACAACTAGAGAGTTGAACTCGATAGTGGGAGAATATTCATGAACAATTGAAGAGCGGTCAACCTAATCACAAATGAATTCTAACTACAAAAACTTTCCACAGAAAGTGGCATGGTGATTTTCGATGATTTGAGTTTGATAATCTATTTCTTGTGTGATGTAGGGCTTAACAGATGTCAAAACAATCATACGAGGTAGTGTGGAGGTTCCGGTGGGGTTACTTATAGTCTAGGATGTCTATGGTAATTAGGAAACCAAAAGGAGATTGAAAATAGGGGAAGAAGCATTCATGGTTCGACTTGGAGAATAAGGGTCATAATTCTTTTCAACATGGGATTGTTGATCAAAGATGCACATGAGAAATTTTTGTAAGAGGATATAATAGGGTGCGGAGGAGGGGGTAAAGGGGAGAGAGACCAAGGGTGGAGAAGAAAAATAGTGTGTTGTAGAGTCCTAGTAACTCTAGGATCAAGTCAAGGTGATGATGGAGAGACATGACTCCATCAAGATTTGGACTACAACCTAGAAAGGGAAAAAGAATGCAATAAACTAGCATGAACGTGACTAAGGTAAAATCATCAATTGAAACCCAAAATTTGTGGTTTATATTTAACATTAGGGTTAGATGATTTAGCATTATTTTCATAGTTCATTCAGAGTATCTAGAAATATTTGATTGGATTGAAATTCGTAAATAGAGCATCAACCTATGAGAGGAGGATTTCCCAACTTGACCAAGTCACCAGACAAAACTAACAACCCTAGGGAACTTTGTCTGGTTCCTTTATATAGACTAATTAGGACCCAAATATTCCAATTTTTGGAATAGATTTATATTTTTAGATTATTTTGTATGAGTTATAATACATTTAGGGCTTTCCTCAATTATCTTAATAGTTTTTATATATATTATAACTATCCTTAATATTTAGGATTAAAGTCAACTTAACATCATCTTACTACCATTATCATAACATGATATTATATATATTAATTATATATTAACTAATTTCATTACATCCACTAATTTCAACATTAACAAAATAATGCCACATTACTTACTTCCACTTATGTTAAACATCCATATATTGCTACAATATGTCTATGTCACATTATTTTCCATGTGAATCATTCACTTATATTTATTCACCTATTATGACTATTTATGCACACATAAATTAGTAGTTGCATTTATATATACAATGTGGCATGTGCTAAATAATTTATATCTACATATTAACCCATAGTTAAGTTATTAGGTACATTCCATGTGTATTAAGACAAATTATGTGATTAAGTACCTAAGGTCACCATTGCATTATATGAGTTACCAAACATGTACATGTTAGGGTTTGTTTGCTAGAACTTAGCATTTTAATCACCTGAATGACGACACATCACCTACACCTCATTAGCATGTACAAAGACTAGGGTTAGGTTTCATACATCCAACTCATCATCACATTAGTGTTTACTTATACAAAGCATGGTCAGGGTCACATGTACACCATCAAGGTTTATATGGAAGTTACTCATTATCCACTCATTACATGTTCATCAAGGTACACACCTGCATATTAAGTTATATCCTTAAGCTTTTTTGTCAAGATCTAAATATCCATACATATAAACATTCAATTCATGAAATTAAGGCTTCTAGAATCAGGATAGCCAATTTTGGTATGTTAAAATACAAATTGATGTGCATCTTTTAGATGTTGTAGATGAAATGCCTACTTATACAAATTTTCTTAGAGATCTCATAACCAAGAAACAAAGGCAAGGCAAGATAGAAACTATCTGATTGGCCAAGATGGCCACTACTTTTATTTAGTTTATTATGCCTACAAAACAAAAAGAACTTGATTCTTTCACAATTCTTTTCCTCATAGGTGACACCACAGAAAGGAACAATCCAGCCAATCTAGGGTATGGCATTAGTCTTACAACACACTCTCTGGTGATCAAGCTAGGATTAAAAGATATGGTCCTTTCTTATATTAGAACACAATTGACAGGTAATTCTTACACTAGACTAGTTGGAGTAGTTGAGGATGTCCCAATTCAGATTGGAAATTTCTTTATTCCTTGTGACATTGGTATCAATGCTAATGAATATCCCATGTGTCTCATGATTTTTTGGGGACCTTTTACCTCAACCGTGTGTGCTTTGGTCAATGTAGCGGGAGGTCTAGCTATTGTCAGAGTAGGAAACGAACATATAGAATTCAATGTCTTAGATCATATGAAAGGATTGTCTCCTATAGAAAGAATCTACTTTGTATATTGTTGTAGCTTGCTATGTGCCAGAATCCAAAAATATAATGATGTGGTAGATCCATTGATTAGAGCTCTTAACAACGAACCTTCAAGTATCACAAATCCAGAAGTGAAGAAATTTTTTCTTATCTAAATGCAACTGGAAAAAAAGATGTTAACCCACAAGGGACCATATAAATAAAAGATTATATCTCTTTACAAAGAGAACCAAAAGATGCATCTGCACTGAAAAATCCTATCTGTGAGTTGAAGTCCCTTTGTGAAGATACCAAGTACGAATTTTTATTTAATGAAATGCAAAATCTAGTCTTTATCAAATCTGAACTATCTAAAGACCATTGTGGGAAACTTATTACCGAGCTTAGACTAAGAAAAAAATCTCTTGGTCATTGTATCAATGATACTTAAGGGATCAGTCATGTTGTGGGCATGCATCAAATCTTTTGTGAGTAGAATTATAGCCTTAGGTCTAAGAACAACAAAACTTTAACACTAAAACACATGAAGTTTTGTTCAAAGAAATCATCAACATGCATGTATTATGAATGCTATTAATGATAGCAATTTGGTCCCCCAGTTCATGTCATACCTAAGAAAATTGAAATGACTATTGTTAAGGGAAGCAATGATCAATATTTGACCACCTACATTAATAGTGTTTGGTGTGTGTGTACTAATTATTGACTAATTAAGGCCACCACCAAGAAGGACCAAATCCCATTGACATTTAATAATCATGTTCTTGAATCACTTGCTCAACATTCACATTTTTTATCTAGATATATATTCCAATTTTATCAAGTGCCTATTCACTCAGATGATCAAAAGTAGACCACCTTTACATGTTTGTATGGTATGTATTCCTTCTGCAAGATACCATTTGGATTATGTAGTTCTCCTACTACATTTTAAAGATGCATGTTGGAAATCTTCACTGACTTCACTAAAGAAATCCTGGAGACATTTATGGATGACTTAGTAGTGTATGGTCCCACTTTTAAAGAATGTTTGAAAAATCCATCTCTAGTTTATAGAGATGCAAAGAAATTACAATTGGTTCTAAAGTGGAAGGTGGCAATTATGGTACAAGAGGGAATTGTGTTGGGTAATAAGATTTTGAACTAGGAATAGAGGTGGATAAAATCAAGATCGTAATTACAAATTGCCACTACATTCCATAGTCACATATGCAAGAAGTTTCCTTGGCCACACAAGATTTATATAAGATTTATTAAGGAATTATTTGAAATTTCCAAGTTGTTGTGAAGGAATTTGTTTATTTTGATGCAGACTATCTCAAAACTTTCCATAACTTTAAAGATGCACTAATGTGGACAACTAATATGCAAGTACCGGATTGGGGTCTCCCCTTTGAGATTATGTGTGATGCCATCAATTTTGTTGTGGGAGTAGTTCGTCGACAAACTCACTTTAAGAACGATGATGTGATTTACTATGCAAGTAAGACTCTCGATGAAGTGCAAGTGAACTATATGACTATAAAGAAATAAATGCATGTGATTATATACACTTTAGAATATTTATCTAATGCTTGCTAGGATGAAAATTCATTGTCTACACTAATCCTGATGTTATCAAATACTTGATGTGGATGAAGGATAGTAAGCTTTGTCTCTTACGATGGCTTTGTTTCTTCAAGAATTTGATCAAGATATCATGGATAAAAAAGGGTTTAAAAATTTTGTAGCAAAACCACCATTCAAGAATCCTTGTTAAGGGATACAACTCCTTACCAATAAATGACTCATATGAAGATGAGTCACTATTAGCACAAGAGATCCATTAACATCCTAGTATGTGTATTTATGCAACTACCTTGCAATTCACCAATTTCCACTTCATATGATGTATAACCAAAAGAAGAAATTCTTCACTAACCTTAAAAATTATTATTTGGATGATCCTCTTCTCTACTGAAGATGCATGGTCAAGTCATATGAAATATGGATTACATAAGATGAAATCAAAGATATTCTTGATAAGTGTCACTTTTATCCATATGGAGGGCATCTGGGAGCCAAAAGGCAGAACTGAAGGTTTTACATTCAGACTTCTATTGGTCATCTACTTTAAAAGTCTCATAAGCATATGTAAAGGTATATGATGTATGCAAGCAAATAAGGAATATAAGAAAAAGAAATGAAATGCCTCTTGCAGAGTGGGCTGAGGTTGACATTTTTTATGCTTGGGGGATATACTTTATGGGTCCATTGACATCATCCTTTAAGAACCAATATACTCTAGTTGTTGTTAATTATGTATAAAAATGGTTCAAAGCTATGGCTTAATCAACATGTGACTCGAAGACTATCATGTGCCTCTTATCAAAAGTCATTTTCCAACATTTGGAGTTCCTCAAACTATGACTAGTAATGGAGGTTATCACTTTGTTGAGAAGAGATTTGAAGCCTTTCTCACAAGAGGCTGAGGCACAAGGTCTCGAACCCATACCACCCTCAAATAGTCAGCTAAGTAGAAGTTTCCAATTATCAATACAAACAAATTTTAAAGAAAAGCTTTGGGAAGTACAGGATGATTGATCTAAAAAGATTGATGATGCTCTTTGGTCATATAGAACTACATATAAAACACCTTTTAGAGTGACATCATATTGACTGGTTTATGGAAATCTTGCCACCTTCCCTTAGTGTTAGAGAATAAGGCATTATGGTCCATCAAAAATCTTAATATGGACCCTCACTTATCTAAGGATAATAGACTCCTTTAGTTCCAAGATATAGAGGAAATCCGCTTCAATTCTTATGAGAACACTTGAATATATAAACAAACAACTAAGATTTGGCACTACTTCCAGATGAAGTGCAAGGAAATTTTAATGGGCACAAGGTCATGTTGTGTAATTCATCTATCCATTTCTTCCTTGGAAAAATCCGTTCTCATTGGTATGATCCTTTCATGGTCATTACTATCCATCCATATGGAATGATGGATATCCACACAAAAATTATTCTAGAACATATTTTGTCAACAAACACTATTTCTGGAACCTATAATGGATATCTTTCCATCGAGGATGAGCAACATTTAAGTTTGGGATATTTTGATGAGTGTATATTTATTCTAGTTTTAGTTTTATTTCTCATTTATCTTTGCATTCGTTTCCATTATTTTATTCTAGAACTAACTTACATTTAGATTTCCTTTATTTTATGCTAAATCGTAGGTTTTTGCTCTAATTCCTTCATTTTCATGGAGCTTTGAGCTTTTTCATATACACACTAGAAAGGGAGGAGGTGGTCCCACATGAAAATAACACCCCCCTAGGTGGGTTTGCATCACTCTACCTAACCATCAATTTGGTAATTCTTTTTACCCATAGTTGACAATCGATGGTTGCCCAACGTTTGCCTTTTGATGGCTGATCAAACTTGATATTCTGATGTTTTACATAAACTTTCTAATTTTAGAGAAACCTTGTCCTTCTAATGGTTGGTCTAGCATCCCCTATGGATGGCTAGCCTGATCCAACCTATCAATGGATCCCCAACAGGTGTGCCTTCTGATGGATGTACTGCTTCAACCTTTTAAAGGTACCCCTGCTTAGTCTTATGACGGTCATCCAACTTGCACGTGGTGTTGGTTGTTTTGCATCTGCCGTCTGATGGTTCACCTGCATCCACCTTTTGAAGCAAGTCAACACTCCTTTTCTAATGGTCATACAGTTCTATCCTACCGATGATCCTTCTACCCCTTTGTCTACTAATGGAAGTGTAGAACATCAGAAGACCTTTCATCTACCTCCTTCTGTTGTCTCTTCACATCCATAGCCACAAAGACTTCATTACTAAGTAGTTGGGATGATTTTAAACCCTACTATTCTCCTATGAATATTATCCCTACAACTCCATGAAGGGCTTCTCTTCTCCAGCCACCATACTTCAACATCCACCTATCAGTCGATCAAAGATGATCCCCATCATCAGTTCTCAATCGGTTCATGACCAAATCAACTAAGGCCACATCTCTACCCAAGTTTGTGTTCTTGTCCTCAAAGAAGGAAGGTAAAAGGAACCACCACACCATCCATTTACCTTCTATTCCTCATCCACATACCAAAATCAATCATGGAGGATGACAAAGAATAAGGGTCACCCGATGACAATCTAAGGTGAATTCTACTGCTACATCTCTTCTACTTGTTGAGATCATGGTTATCTCCTTCCTTTTTTATGTATGTTTGTTATATTATTTCCATGAGTTGCAAGTAGTACCTTACGCTAGGGCATGGGGAGAAACCCCACTTCCAGCTTTTGTTTTCTTACTACATCCATGTTTGTATGAACTTTATTACAAATTGAATAAATCATCTTATGCATGTATGCTTGTTTACCCCATAGGTTTACATGTTTGTCATGATCTTGGATGTAGAGAAATTTAAGCCTAAGATATATGATATCAATTGGTTATTGTTAAAACTTTGATTAGAACTAGGGTAGGTGTTTTCCAGGGTGATAAATGTAGGATATCTAGGTAACTTGACAATGAGCCTAACTTGACACCTGTCCAATTTTAATATAATGTTGAAAGGGGGATTTACCCAGACTCAATGATGTTGTTTATGCACTTTGCTATGTAGAGAGATAGTGAACATAGGCAGTGGTGGTGAACCCCACTCACCCAAGCATATCCATTCATCGTATAACCTTTTTTTAATACAATCTTTTATTCTTACATCTTAGTTTTAATCAACCAAATCCCCTTTTGCATTAAAAATTATTCCTAGTCAAGGTTAAATTAATCTTTAATTCATAAAATGTTTTCCTTTGGGTTTGATCCTTGAATATACTGTGATAAGACATGTCCGCTTGTGGGTGGTGATTATTGAATGTTGTTTCAAGTATACTCTAGGAATTTCACCCCTAGTGAATTTGCTGGTGCAATATCACACACATCATTCCCCTAAAAAACAACGAGGAGGATACTATGATGCACTTGGACACTCATATCCCTATAGATGATGGAGACACATCTTCTTGATGAAGATAATGGCAATATGGCATTAGTTCTATCAAATGTTGGTTAAGAGCCTATGAATCCTATATTTCCTTATTCAATGTTTTCACTCCCTCCGCATATGATGCATGACATATATCTGATTGCATACAGGGGATGCATGTTAGGGATGTCTTTGTTCAACATGACCTTATGCATGACAATCTGGACAACAATCTTAGTGTATATAAAAATTGGGTTAGGTATCTTACCCAGAATGTGTCGGAGAATATCTTTTGTGGTAAAAAATGTCTCTTCACCATTATAACATCCACAATTCTCAATTATGTAATTCCCAATGAAATGAAATGACCTTACTATATTGCAACATCATCCCTTGTAGATTTCTTGTACAAGAACCATGTAAACACACCATTGATAACTACTTTAGTCAAGAAATTAACAAGCATAACACAAAGATCAACCTTCTCCTTTTACATTACAAGGTCTATGGGCGTATTTGCACTACGAATCTAGTGCAACAAAAACTATATTATTCAATCCATGTTGCAGTAAAGTACCACATGCCCATATGCAATTTTTAGACAAAGGAGTGAAGAAAATTCCATACATCCTATCTCTTTATGACGTCTAATAAGACAAGGATGTGCTTATTACATAACCAATTAGAGAAACTATGTTATTGATTTGTTGATACATAAGAAAATTCTAGGGAAGGGGGACTGTGCTTTTATCATCCTCCGCATCATAGAGGTTGTCAACTAGAACATACTAATAGGTACTTTGGATCCAGATGGATTCAACCAAACGAAGGGGTCTATATGCAATGGAGGTGATCCACGATCATCAATTCTTGTAAGAACCTAAATTTCCCAAAAATATAAGGAGTCTTTACCCCTTATCTCTAGTCTTGATAAGGTCTCATTTATGGAAGTTATACAAGAGGCAGAGCAAGCTCAACACCCTGACACAGAAAAAACTCTACCTACGTTAGGCCTTCTGTAATAGCAAAAGTTCAATATGCTTGATTCCCTACCTCTTATAAGAATTGGCTAGGAAGTGGTAGAAATTAAAGCTATTCTGGATGAGACTAAAACCACATTTTTCAGTTATGGGTTATTTGCAACTTTAGTGTTTTGCATCGACCTCTTAGAGGGATGACTTAAAAATCCATATAATGTGCCTCAAAGACGGTGGAGATAATTCTATTATGTTCCACCACAATGATCGTATTGTTATGAAGAATGGTATTCACAAAACTCTAAAACCTACTAGTTATCTGTTACTCAACCTCATGTTCACACATCAATATCTCATTTAACAAGACTTGGATGATGTTTGTATGTCTAGGCCATGATGATCTATATGCCAAAGACAAATTAAGAGAGAAGTATTTTCTAGGCTAGCTTCTAAAGTTAACTATTTCAAGATATATCTTATTTCCTCTACTCTATGACAACCATTAGATGTTTCTTGTGATTTTCACTTCATACTACATAGTTTCTCTATACAATAGCTTAGATCATCTTCTCAATCGTGTTTATCTCATTAATTGTACCCAAGTCAGAAGCGCAAACTGAGTGTCGAGCTAAATCTTCCATTGAAAAACTTATTCATCTTACTCACAAATATGATCAACTATGATTATCAATACAAGAAGCAATAGATCAAGCCCCAATTATGTCACAAAAATCCTCCATAATGACCTATAAAATAACTACAGTTTTCATGAAAAGGCATAACAAGTCAGGACAAGTCTTTGTACTTTCAATTCAATAATGATACCACTTTTATATCATTCTCTTAGAAACATATTGCAAATTCCACCACATTGATTCTAAACCTAGAATATCATGCAAAGATTCTTGAATATGCAACAAAAAAACAAATAATACACACCCTCACTTTTTCAATGATGCTCATTATAGGTATAACAATCTAGGGTAGTGGAAGGTAGGATGTGTAATCACTACTCTAAAACTAACTACTGTGTAATGTGAGGATCCCTTTCCCATTAAACATATATATATTTGAATGGCCCAAAGAAAGTAAATGGATAGAAATAATACTTTAGACTACTCATTCATCTTCCAACTCATGTGCAATAAAGATGGGAGTGAAAGTTGATTTGGAAGAGAAATGTGTGTCTAAGGCAATGCATGAGTAATAAATGTTGACATAATTGCCAAATTAAGGTTTTTGGAACATGATGTTGTAAGACATGTAATCATCCTAAGAATTAGTAATAGTTTTGATAATAGGTTGGCATAAAATTTTATATCGATTATCAATCTTGTCATCCTACATGTTCATCCTTACATTGTGATTTTATATTTCTAGCTTGAGAACAAGCTAAGTGCAAAGTTTGGGGGGAGTTGTCAACAATAACTCTCATGAATATTTATTGTTTATTTATTCTAAAAGTCAATCTTCATATGCACACGATGCTCATGAAATCTTTCATTTTGAACATATTTTCCCTAGAATTACACTACACTTGAAAAATGTAGATATTATAACTATAATTCATTAAGCTCAATGATCTAATACTTGAGGTTGATCACTTTGAATACAATAGATAACAATCAAGAGGATAAATAGTTTAACCAAGATAATCTCGATCAAGGGAAACTCAAACACAAAGTCCAATAGGCAACTTACTGAGCTACTATACCAAGAACATTACCAATCGACTGTAGAGATTGATTGATATCCAAGTTTGATGGATGAATAGGGTCGAGAAATCTCAAGGATTAATTAAGTAAAGAGAAGTAGTTGAGATCCTAAGATTGACAACAAAACTTGGTCAACCATTACCTGTTGAGCTTCTACACAAAGACTATCTATCGACATTCAAACCAACAAACCCAAAGCAAGTCAGTCAAGCTCAATCTACTTCTAAAAGATTGACCTCTCCTACAAATTCCACCAATCAATCGGAAGGTAGATCATCTACCTAGAGCCAAGGTATACATGCAATTAAGCCAAAGACTAGTGAATCTCCCTAAGATCAATCGCCTAGAGCCTTGGAGGTGGATTCCACATGGACCAATCATATTCTACACAAAGCTAACTATACCCTATCTATAGAACCACATGCCGTCACTCCCAAGGAATATTATCTCCTATAAAAGTACGAAACACTTATGTAGAGCATTGACACCAAACTCCAAGTGATAAATCTCGAGAGTAATCAACCTACTTGAAATTTGTCACCAACCACTCTCATAGAGTTGAATCAAATTTATCTTGATTCCAAGTGTCTCCAGTAAGAGAAGTGAAGATTATCAACCTCCAAGGTTGATTGAAGAGCTCAATCAATCTCAAGGACAATTGATCACCTTGATCAAACTCTCAAGGAAATCAACCTCTACTAGTCAGATTCATTTGAATGATTTGTAGATCAACCTCCTAGCTCGATCTACTATTGTAATCAACCTCTTATGTAATAACCCTACTTTTTAGCATCCTCTAATTAAAGAAAGACCCAAAAAGTTGAGAGACACTACCTAATATTCCCAAGGATCCAGATTCAACCATATAATAAATAATAGTAAATAATTTTTTTTAACTAAATATTGTTTCCAAGATACCCCTCTATGAAGTTACATGAATTTCTATCATCAGAATTGTAGATATGAGAATAAGTATCTAACTAATCCTCCTTTACTTATCTTTAATGCCTTCAAATAGTTTCATTAGGTTCATAATATTTTGATGCCTTGTTATTTATCATGTATTTAAAACGTCGTGAAACAAAAGCTCAATTCAACATATTGTATAAGTAGGGTGCATGAAAAAGTTTGCAAGTACATAATATCATACAATCAATCAATTACTTTCAAATAAGGATTGACATTTTCTTCACATATTCTCATCTTTATGTGACACTCATAGTGGCATTGTAATTGGTAGGATGTAAACAAACAACTAAGAATTTATGTAGTCAATCTTTGAGGAAAACTCAAAAAGCACTGGCAAACTATATTGTAGGTAGTCATAGTCATAACCATGTACCTTTATCAGAGACAATCAAAGTCCAAGTAAATAAGTGCAGTTTAAATCAAGTAAGCAATCACCCAGAAATTAATGCAAAATGCTCAAGTATTACTATTTTGTCCATAAATTAACATTAAGACTGAAGTGAGTTCCAAGTTAGGGTTTTGGGGTCAACTTAGGGTTTCATTAGGGTTTTGTCTTCCTAAACCCTATTTAAGGACTTTTTAACTTACAAACCTTAATTTTGATATTATATTATTCTTTATCTCAAATTAAGTCAAATATGACCTTTTTTATCTAAAAGACTAAACTTTACCCATAAAATTCATTAAAGTGTGTAATAATCGTTAAACTTAAGAAATTAGGCTTTCCATGTTTTAAATACATTAAAGGTAAAAACTTTGGGCACTTTTGGGGAATTTGAGGTAGAATTAGGTCTTGAATCAAGTTCTATTGAAATCCTTGCATTTCGCTGACCAACTTTTATATATACATAATAATATATTTGTATATAATTTGTCATTATTGGATATACCTACGATTTTCTATGATTTTAGAAAAATTAACTATTTCTGACTAAAAGGGGCTCACCACCTAGGTGATGAACCCAGGTCTCGGTTGTGTCAAATAGGTCGGGCTGAGTCAATCGACTCATGCCAACTAGAGTGGGCTGAGCCAATGGGCTCATACCAACTAAGCTTCCCATGCTCACATGAATGCTCACTAAATAGAGCGATAAAGATGGGAAAAGACAACACAACCCTTACCAGTTAGAAGAGAAGTCACAGGCAAAGTGGTCTTTCCACCAAGGATTGTCTCCTACTTTGGTTTGGCCTTTCCTTCACGATCATGCAATCAACCAGGTAGTTGATTCAAGTGTTATGCCTCTTGTGTTACAAGCAAGGGGGCCATCATATTCTCCTTGTTTTGATGAACTTGTTGAGGTTCTCAATTATTATGGTGATGTTAAAAGTCGAGAGGACGACAAGTAGGTATATCTAATAAGGGTATAAAGTGGCTAGGGGGTGAAGGAGGGTGCTAGTAGAGAAATTGAAGATAGGGAGGCATTCAGGGGAGTCAATCACAATCTTGTGAATGTTTTGGGGAACTCACATGAGATTCATAGGCCTACATATACTTGACTATGGCGGAAGAAAAACTTTTGGGTCTACGAATTGGGCAAAAGCATAATTTCTCCCCAATGTAGGTGAAACCTAGGGTAGGTCGGCTCGTAACCACCTCCCAAATCCATTAGAGGGGTTTCCATATTTTTTCCATGCATTAAAGAGGGAGAGAGAAGTGAGGGACGTCATCAGGGTCACCATTATTGGTTTCCTACCTACTTAGAGGTAGGGGATGATCTCCTAACCTTTTATCCCTGATCGTACGGTCTATAAGTCCTACACATATCGAAGGGTTGGACTTCCATATGTAAATTACTAATTAATCATTACCTATAGTAATTTCTTTATTATTAAATTTTCCTCTCTTTCATTATTAATATAACATTAATGGATTACTAGAAGTAATAAAATAACCCACAATCCATTTGTTATGGAGTATTTTCACTTTCAAACCAAGATTTCTAATATATTCTTAATATTTCATTATTTGCAATCGATCATATTAAAAAATGTGAAAAATAGATTATAACATCATTTCCCTCTTATAATAATTTTGTCCTCAAAATTTGACTAGTCATCTAAAATATGGATATGAGACAATTTGGTCATATTTTAGTTATAAAACCATTATATTTTATTTATGAACAAATTCCTTTCGTTTCTTTAGTTTGTGCTAGAAAGACCTATTTTCAAAGAAAATAGTGTCATGGGACTTTATCTGAGATATGGGTTGCACCCTTTCCACAAATATGATCTTATTAATTTGTCAATCCAAGGATTTATATTTACATAATTCAATTTTATCAAAATTGAGGATATTACATTCACCCCTCCTTAAAAGGAATTTTGTCCCCTAAATTCAAACTTAGTAAGGTTAAGGTGAACAAAAACTCATCTTAGTTTCAAACCTTATGGTTGGCACCCTAATTTAAAATATTTAACATCCTTTATAGATATGCAATAACCTCATATTATTACTAAGATTTGTACCTGAACTCAATTCGAGGTATATCTGCATCCCCATTTATTTTATGACATATCACTTAGCAATTTCATTTTCATTTGAATTTTATTAGTTATTTTGGTGAATACCTATTTCACCTAACTTCCAATATGTTATTCATTTATTTCTACATAAGGGTGAGGTTACACCTCAAATCCTAGGTCATGTCATTAAGTTTATATTGAATCATTCTTAATATGACTCTAAACCATACATACTTCTTAATTCTCAATATTCTTATATTTCATGAAGTCAAGTGCCTTTTTCACTCTTGAGCTTATATACCACTCCTCTTAAGATTTCATTATTACATGACTTCTTGTATCTTTTATTTTTTACATATCATGTCTCATTACCCTTAGTCATTTCCTCAAGGTCTTTAGGGATACATGTACTTTTGGAGTGATCTCATCCTAGCCTTGTCTCTTCATGCAGGGAGTGCCTCTCACATTTACTCCTTGGGACTCATGAACTCATGAAGGTAGCCAATCTCTTGACCCATGGGCCTCGACCAAACATGGATGGCTACCTCCTGACCCTGTGGTCCTATGCATTTACGGCACAATCACTTCCTAATCTCATTAGTCTTATGTACCTTTACTCCTCTCTACTTGACATTAGGATTTACTTAGGGCTTATCCTGCCTAGGGTTTATCAATTTTCAAGAAAATTATTTCTCACATGGGATTCTATAATTTTCCAAGATTTAGGTGACATACAAGGTTACCTCAATCCTTAAACTAATTTCTCAACTCATCTTTCTAGGGGAGGTCCTGATCTTGGGTGCCTTCTTGATCAACATGAGGAGGTTTGGATCTCTAGCCACAATCTGAACCCATAGGTTTAGGGTTTTGCATCCTCCTTAGGTCCCTTTCCCACTCTTGGGTTGACCCACCCTAGGTCAGGACACCAACTCTAAAAGTTGAATTTATATTTTTATGTAACCATAATATGATGAACATAAATTTTATATTATAACTTCTCAACATGTACTTTCTCAATCTATAGGGTATACCCTCTCCTTAGTAGGCATTCATACTCACTCGTTGGGAGTATTTCAATGATCTACCCACTCTCTAGGTGTGATCCCTATCCATACCCACTCAGTGGGCATATTCACATCACCATACTCACTCACTAGGAGAATTTCATTGATGCACCCACTAGATGGGGGTAATCTCTAATCATACACACTTTGTTGGGGTGTCCCTAATATCATACTCACTTGTCAGGAGTCATTCAATGGCATACCCACTCATCGAGGTAGCATACTCAATCTATGGAGTAATTTCAATAACATACCCAGTCACTGGGGGTATTTTCAATTGCATACCCGCTCGCTTGGGGTACGCTCAATAACATACCCACTCTCTAGGGGTAGTCTCAATAGCTTACACATTCACTGGGGGTACCATACCCACTCTCTGGGGTATTTTTTATTCATCCAATCCTCTAGAGATAACATTAGGGCGATTAGCAAGTTATATTCATATTTTCATTTTTATACATAACCATTGGTTAATTATGTTCCTCACATATATTCAAAACCTTTCACATGTGTCATGCATGAATTTCTCCACATTCATGCATGGGGGACTGGGTCACCTAAACCCATTTATATTTACTTTTTCTTCTTTCCCTAAATAGGGTTCATATGGGTAGGGTCACTAGATCACCATATTATTCCCATTTCCCAGGATTAGGGTTTTTGGTTAGGGTTAGGGACTACACAACCTTCACATTTCATCTTAGGGTTTCTATGTCCCTTGGCCCACTAGGGTTTCCATAAACCAACCTCCAACTCCTTCTAGGGTTACCCTCACAAGGAAAAACCATAAAACATGTTCTGTACAATATCATTATTTCCACATTATATAGAAATTATTATTTCCACATTACATGTAAATTATTATTTCCACATTACATGTATGTTATTATTGCCAAATTACATGTACATTTATTAGTGGAGGATGCCTTAATATTACTTCTTCTTAGGAACCCTAACTTGAGATGAGGAGGGAAGTTCCTTTTAGGGTTTCTTTTAAGCAAGAGGATGAGAAGATATGAAATTAGAGATGAGAAGGCTTAGAGGAAACATTACTTCAACAAACTCCAGGTTCTAGATTGGCTGGTATCACATTATCTATGGGAATCCTCATATACCAATTTAATGGTGTGGAGGAAATATTGCCAACCTCAAAAACCATGATCCATTCTAGACACTGTTACTATCAGCTCATACCTTAATAATTTTTTATATTTGTACAGTTTACTTGTAATTATAAACTATTAAATATTATTTAAATGTATGGGACTCTAATACTAAATGTAAGTACCTCACTTTTCACCATCCCCTAATTAATAAAAGGCCCAAAAAGTTGACAACCATTACCTAATATTCCCAAGGTTCTTGATTTAACCAAATACTAAATAATAGCAAATAATTTCCATTAACTAAATATTGTTTACAAGATGCTCCTCGAAGGAGTTACATGAA
The DNA here is from genome assembly GCA_963693085.1 of Alisma plantago-aquatica. Taxonomy (NCBI): domain Eukaryota; kingdom Viridiplantae; phylum Streptophyta; class Magnoliopsida; order Alismatales; family Alismataceae; genus Alisma; species Alisma plantago-aquatica. The sequence goes on along the minus strand of OY856413.1, from coordinate 882,062,511 downwards.
TTTCTATCATTAGAATTGTAGATATGAGAAATATTATCTAACTAATCCTTATTTACTTATCTTTAATGCCTTCAAGTAGTTTCATCTGGTTCATCATATTTGGATGTCTTGTTATTTATCATCACCTAAAATGTCATGAAACAAAAGCACAGATCAACATATTGAAATATACTGTGTGTGGGGTGCATGCAAAAGTGTATAAGTACATCATATCATATAATCAATAAATTACTTGAAAATAAGAACTGATGACACGCTTTTTACGTGCGTAGAAACGCAAGTGTACGCGTCAATGTAATATAGGCCTTTGTGAGGCCCGAGTCGAACTCAGGGATATGTGAATTGTCGGAGACTACTACTAACTACTCACAATCAGCTAGACCGATTAAAGAGTTGGAAGATGTTGTTAAAATTAAAAGAAAATGAAATAAAACAAAACAAAGCAATCGATTAAATGTTTGGTTTAATCAATTCAAGATGAGATCTTTAGGAATGTGGTTTCATCACGGGTTTTCACTGTATTAAATTCTATTCGGTCATTCAAATTTATCTCGCTATCTGGGTAGTGGCCTGAAATCAGAATTTCCCACTGTCGTGGTACAATTCACTACCTATGTCTAGGTCGGTTCCACCGTCGTAGTAACCTATACCCTAAACTAGGTGCATTAAAATTGATCTCTCGGTATCCACCATTAACCTTACACCACCTTGTTCAAGGGATTTGTCAATTAACGTGAATTTCGTCTCTTTTCAACCATTAATTCTTCTTTCGAAGTAATTAAGGGCATTAGATTATTATTATGGTGATCAAGCATAACAATATAATTGAGAAAACGAAATTATACCACGGATTTAAGAGATAAATGATGAATTACTATGATAAAATTGCCATACAATGATTCTCGGGCTACTCCCGGTCCTAAAGACAAAGGGGATTAGCCTCGCATGTTCATCTCAAAGCAAAACATGGTAGAGAAAAGGGGAAACATGGAGAAAAACGTGATTGAGTGGTGAAACCCCTGAACGGAGATGATCCAATCGCCCATTGGCGTAGAATACATGTTCTCCCGCCTTTCGGTGGTGGAAATCGTCTTCTTCGGCGTCTGGATCGACTGGGGCGTGCTTCTGGGTTCCGTTCTTCTCTCCACACCTTCTCAGGATGTGTGCAGCGGCTAATGACGTGATCCATTGCTCTAGGCTGCCGTCATTAGGTATAATCACTGAGTTAGGTCACCAAAATATCACAGCCGTCTGATTTAGATCAATTTGAAGCAAACATGTATCTAACGGTGTCGATACCATCGATGCGAGTCGATGGTATCGACCCTGCACTGTATCGACTAGATTTCTTTTCTTTTCTTTGTCGCAACTGATGCCACCTCGATACCATCGACGCGGGTCGATGGTATCGACATTCATAGGCGTCAGTTTTGTCCTTTTACCATTACTGTAGCTCCACTAGTCGATGGTATCGACTGATGTGTCGATAGTATCGACTCACTCTTCGCCAACAACCTGACGTTATCTCGATACCATCGACTCTCATGTCGATAGTATCGAGATTTTACTGCTCCTTGCTGCTGGCTGCCTGTGGTCTGGTCGATGGTATCGACCACTGTCGATGGTATCGACAACAGCAGATACTTGTTTTTCCTGAAATTTCAACATGAAACCACATAAGCTGAAACAAAACATATTCTTATGATAATTTATGCTCAAAATACTGAAATAAGGGAGATTTGACATAGAGAATGATCATAGACCAAAGTAAATGAATTATGCAATATTAACCACCAAAATGACTAATAAATGCATAAAACACAAGCAAAATATGTCTCTAAATGCGACTCAAAATCATCGCATCAAACTCCCCTAGGCTTGAACATTGCTCGCCCTCGAGCAAATAAACCTTAGAATAGAATTGCCAGAGTCAACTAAAGAACAAATCATCACAACAGACATCCCATATGATCCCCACCGGACATTCACATTCCGGCCCTCACTAACCACGAAATGATAATTACCCTAAAGGCGACAGTAATCATCCATAAAAGATTTCTACCTCAAAACTGATGAACACTATCACATAAGGAAGTTAACATAATAAAATTCGCCGGTTCAGACTTGGTGCATCTTGTGATCTCCCATACTACGTTGCTCGCCCTAACTACCATCTACATGGAAGCAACTCTCGTGATATTCACAAGTGAGGAGAAAATCACGGTGGCCTACCAATACGAGCAACGTGTGGATGAAATGGGTGGCTCATGGAAGAAGTGGAAGCATTATACGGTTTCAACATGCATAAAACAAAAATGCCCTAAATGATGCCTTTGCACATGAACATGCCCTAATGTCTAAGATTGGGTGGAATGATGCATGCACTAACATCCCATCTCAAAATGAGATGGATATCTAACTGAGCTACATCATGTACTTACTCATCTTAACATACAGGTGAGATTATGTTCCTTTCTCACTCTAATTCTAGTAGCTTCTTAATAACTTTTTTTTTCAGGCCCTTATATCCATAAATGACAATGAATAATTTATTAGGCTTGCTTTTTCTGCATAACTCAAATATTTGAACTATTTAGAAGGTATGGAACAATTTTAATTCACCATTAAAGAAGAAATGAGGTACATTATGTACTCTATGCATAAAAATTATGAATGCAACTAAATGGCATGCACCTAAGGATAATGTGCATGTATCATTATTCTAATTTTTTTGTTTTTGATGCAAAACATATGAAAGTGGTTACAATGCAAAACCTATCTACATGATATGCAATCAAAAAGGTTAAAGCCGTAAAGTACTTCCAATTCTTATGGTGGATTGTGAACCTTTGAAAAGTATTATGTGTCCCTCCTTACTGACCTGTGTAGTAGTTAAGAGGTTTCTCTCTCTTACTTCAAATTAGAGTCTCATTATCATTTGGTCAGTTTAGGCACAAACAACCAATTTTGTCCACTTTTAATGAATCATTAGGAATGTACAGTTGTGATTTTATGTTTTAAAGTTGACAAAACCAATCATTTTCTTAAGTTATGTGCTCAAAGTTGAACAACACTCAAGCTTGCGAACACTCAATTTTTTTTTAATTTTCCCTTAATTCCCATGCACAAGCAAGTGAGATGACACATGACTTAAGACATCCACAATTACACTAGATAGAACGTGGATCCTACAAACAAACTAAGATTGCAATAAATAAATGACAAGAACAAAATAAAACTAAAAACAGAGAAAATAAAAGATAGAGCTGTTCCAACTACCCCCCCTAAGCTTGAATTCGACTATGGCCTCATAGTCAAAATCAATCTTAAAGGTTGGAACAAAGACACCAATTTAATCTTCTAGCGGAGGCGGGTATTGTGGGGCCGTGGGGTCCCAGGATGGGTACTGCCCCTGAAAGCTGGGATCATACTGGGGCATGGGTGGAGGTTGTGGATACCACCCAAAGTAGTTCTGGCTCCAGTTATGATCATAAAAAGGTTGTTGCTGCATCTCCATCCTATGCAACCTGTCATGAATCTGTTGTTGGTTGTTGAGGAGGAGGTGCTCATTTTCGAAGATAGCCCTCTGATTGTCAAGTAACCGGTTTGTCGTCTCCTGAACACCAGTGTACACTGTTGTATGGTGCTGCTGTGTTTGTTGGATATCCTACAGCATGGCATACATTCCTTGCATGGAATAGACATCCTCGCTAGGCTGCGAGGGCGGTGGTGGTGGCGGAGGCTGCGAAGATGAAGACGCACCCGGATGCATGCGAGGACGATTCCTAGGTACCACTCGTGCCCGAAGAGGAGTGTAGGCCTCCTCTTCCTCTTCAGCCTCGTCCTCATTATTGTTGTCATCGTCATTGCCGCCATCTTCATCAGAGTCAGCAATGGCTATCATGGGCCATTGGAAATGTTGAGCACCCTCAATATTGAAGACATGATCGGGAAGCGAACATTCTTGGTATGTGTGGTTTACATGGCAATGAGCATAACGTAAACCATCCCGAAGCAAGATGAGGTTTGATTGGTGAAGATGTTGCAAATTGACCTTGCTTTTGTTGGAGAGCGGAGTCAAGGTTGTGAAGTTCAGCCCAAGGTAGTGTTCTAGTGGAGTGATGAGTCCTCCAAAGTGAATTGGAGCCTTCCGCGTACTCCGCTTTACCGCCAACACTCGCTGCAGAAAGAAATCTCCCCAGTTGCATTCTTGGCACTTGAGTAGTTTGTACAAGAAGAACAGGTCCGTCTTCTGGAATTTGCTAAGAGACAGATCACCCCTAGCAAACAGGGTAGAATACAACATCCGGTGGAGAATCCATACAAATGAATGCTCGAAGTCAGCTACCGCTGCATTGTGGTAGCTCACCAATTTTCCCGGCAGCACCGTCACAAGCTCGGCGAAGATCGCATCGTAATCGGTACGGTTGTCCGGCCGCCGGTAGTCACTTTGCGAATGATTCCAGTTGTAAATCACATTGAACTGACGGAGTGTAAGATTGTAGTCATTGTTGTACAGTCGGAAAGACACCCGGCCCTTGATCCACTCGCAGTCCGTGGCAATGATGTCGTTTGGCACGACACAGACGTCCAGCGATGCCATGAATTCAGCCACCAGCTCCTTGTATGTCGGCCAGTCACCAAAGAACGGCTGGCCATCGGCATGGTCCACCTCGTCAGGCGTCCTACTCGTGTGTCTCACCTGCCCTTTCAAGACATAGGCGAGATTAGCGTCGAACCCCAAGTTGCGGATCGTCTCCCGCTCAACATAGTGGGTTGGCTCAATTTTCCTCTTCATGATATCCTCATATATCTTCTTGACCTCTGCAGATGGATGGAAAATCTGCGGGTGTGAGATCGATGCAGTCGGTGGAGGAACGAACTCTGGAATGTCCATCGGATTGGCGTGTGAAGAAGATGCACCAGCAACATGCACCATGGTTGCGGAAGAAGGAGGAGTAGAGAAAGAGCTCAGTGAAGATCGGAGAAGGAAATCTCTGCTCAATGAAGAACGTGCTCCTGGATGCTCGTCGCCGGGCTCAGATTGCTCTGGAGGATGCTCGGTGCAAGTGGAGAAGAATTGCTCTGGGGTGTGACGTCATATGACGACAATCCTTCTCATATGTAGCTGACGCCGGCGCTACTGTGTGCCCGTCGATACCATCGACGCAGGTCGATGGTATCGACATGCATAGCACAATCCGTACTGTCGCTGGTATCGACGGTCATCGATGGCTGGATCTGTGGGGCCCGGATCGCTGATGTGTCGATACTATCGATAGGTGTCGATGGTATCGACCCGTCCCATAGATCGACTTTCTTGTTGCAGTGATCACCGTTGCTCTCCTCTCGCGGATCGGTGACGTGGCACGTCGATACTATCGACGCAAGTTGATAGTATCGACTCTCTGATTAGGGCAACTCCCTCACAAGGTCGGCTGCCGCCTTCTGTATATGAATGTGTCAATACCATCGACAGGCCCATCGATGGTATCGACTTTACTGAGACGATTTCTTCTGAATATCTCCAGAGATCTCGCGAGTATCGACACCCGTGTCGATACTATCGAACTCTTCTTGCGATCTGCCTGTTGGTATGTCGATACCATCGACGAGGCCGTCGATAGTATCGACGTAGTGTGATTTCTGCAGTCGCCAACCTATACCACGGTTGATACCATCGACTCTAGGGTCGATGGTATCGACTCTGCCTCAGTCCTGCACAATGAGCAAACAATCACGATATCTTTTTTACACTAAAAACAAAGTCAAAACAAATCAAACTATGAATGTAAAAGAAACTAAACTAAAGTACTGATGGCTGGGTTGCCTCCCAACAAGCGCCCTTATTTAACGTCTTAGGCTAGACGACTTGAAGCTTCTCATGCATCTGGAAGTGCAATGAGTTTGACCTCATTCACTTTCCTTGTGAAATCTTCACCAAAATACAATTTCAATCTTTGTCCATTGACCAGGAATGTGGTCTCGCCATCATGCACCAGGATCGTGCCATGTGGTTTGACCTCCTCTACTGTGAATGGTCCACTCCATCGAGATTTCAACTTCCCGGGATGCATCTTCAGCCTGGAGTTGAACAAAAGGACACGATCTCCTTTCTTGAAAATGTGCATCTGAATGTGGCGATCATGAATCAACTTTGTGCACTCCTTGTATATCTGAGAGTTTTCATATGCATTCATTCGCAGCTCATCAAGTTCATTTAGTTCAAGTAACCTATTCTTTCCTGCTTCATCATAACTCAGGTTTAGCTTCCTCAGCGCCAATGTGCTTTATGCTCTAATTCCACCGGTAAGTGACAGGCCCGTCCATAAGCCAACCTAAAAGGTGTGGTGCCTATAAGTGTCTTGTATGCCATCCTGTATGCCCACAACGCATCCGGTAGTACAGTACTCCAATTCTTCCTTGTGGAAGCCACAATACGCTCTAAGATCTTCTTAATCTCTTGATTGGAGACCTCCACTTGTCCTTGAGTTTGCGGGTGGTACGGGGTACCAATGTTGTATTTGACCCCATATTTTCTCAATAGTGCCGAGAACTTTTGATTCCGGAGTGTGTACCCCCATCACTAATGATCATTTGGGGAACACCGAACCTACAGAAAATATATTCCTTAACAAACCTGCACACTACAGTGGAAACATTAGTCCTTGTGGGTATTGCCTCTACCCACTTCGACACATAATCAACAGCCAAAAGGATATACAAATTAGAATTTGAGGACACAAATAGTCCCATAAAATATATACCCCATAAGTCAAATACCTCAACCTCCTGGAATACATTAAGGGGCATCTCTTGTCTCTTCGAAATGTTTCCCGCCCTTTGGAAGGAATCACATTGCCTCCCAAACTCATAAGCGTCCCTAAATAAGGTAGGCCAGTATAGGCCACTTTCCAGTACTTTGGCTGCTGTACGAGAGCTTGTATGGTGTCCGCCCGTCGGTAGTATGTGGCAATGATGAAGAACACTCTCGTATTCCACCTCAGGTACACACCTGTGTAAGACACCATCCCTGCATTGCTTCAAGAGAATAGGGTCATCCCAAAAAAAATATCTTAGAGAATGGAAAATTTTCTTCTTCTCTTGATACGTCCAATCATCCAGGATGATTTTGCAGGCAAGATAGTTCACAATATAAGAAAACCACAAATCTTTAGATTTCACTTTCAAAAGCTGTTCGTCCGAAAATGTCTTGGTAATGGGTATGTGTAAATCTTTTTCATCTACCCTCTCTAACCTAGACAAATGGTCCGCGACCACATTTTCAATCCCCGCCTTGTCTTTGATTTCGATATCAAATTCCTGTAAAAGCAAGATCCACCTAATCAATCTAAGTTTGGCATCTTTTTTCTCCATCAAATACTTAATGGCGGCGTGGTCCGTACAAACCATGACTTTCGATCCAACTAGATATTGCCGAAATTTCTCAAAAGTGAAAACAACAGCAAGCAATTCTTTCTCGGTAGTCGTGTAATTGAGTTGGGCGTCATTCAAAGTTTTAGATGCGTAAAAAATCACAGTGGGTTTATTGTCCACACGCTTTCCCAAAACATCCCCAACCGCGAAATCGGATGCGTCACACATTAGTTCAAACGGCTTGGTCCAATCTGGTGTTTGCACAACTGGTGTGGAAATCAATTTTTCCTTAAGCACGTTGAACACATGTAGACATTTTTCATTAAAGTCAAAAATAGCATCCTTTTCTAAAAGCTCAGATAAAGGTTTGGCGATTTTAGAAAAATCTTTTATAAAACGACAATAGAAACCGGCGTGACCTAAGAAACTCCGTACCCCTTTTACCGAATTTGGTGGGGGCAATTTGGAAATCACTTCAATTTTTACCGGGTCTACCTTCAAACCTTTGCTAGACACTTTATGTCCTAGCACTATTCCTTCACTCACCATCATGTGGCATTTCTCCCAATTGAGGACCAAATGTGTGTCCTCGCAACGTTGTAAAACCTTATCCAGATTGTAAAGGCACTCATCAAAAGATGCACCATAAACAAAGAAATCATCCATAAAAACCTCTAGACAACCTTCTACCATATCAGAAAAAATAGCGAGCATACAACGCTAAAAGGTCGTCGGTGCATTACATAACCCAAAAGGCATACGGCGGTACGCAAACGTTCCATAAGGACAAGTAAAGGTGGACTTCTCTTGGTCCTTAGGATCAATCGAAATCTGATTGTACCCCGAATAACCAACCAGAAAACAAAAATGTGATCGGTCGGCTAAGCGCTCCAAAATTTGATCAATAAACAGAAGAGGAAAGTGATCCTTTAGCGTAGCGGCATTCAATCGTCGGTAATATATGCAAACACGCCACTCGGTTACCAAGCAGGTGGTGACAGGTTCATTTAAAAGATTAAGGGTAATCGTGATTCCTCCCTTTTTAGGGACGACCTGCGTAGGACTCACCCATGTCGAGTCAGAAATAACATAGATGATACCTGCAGAAAGAAGCTTAATCACCTCCTTCTTAACAACCTCCATCATGCTCAGATTTAGTCGACGTTGCGGTTGAATCACCGGATTGGCTCCCTCCTTGAGCCAAATCTTGTGCTGGCACAAAGTAGGGGAGATCCCCTTGATATCTGCAACAGACCACCCAAATGCTCCCCAGTGGTTCTTCAGTACTATCAGCAACTGGTCCTCCTCCTCAGCACTCAGATAAGTAGATATAATCACAGGCAACTTTTCTTCCTCAGCTAGAAATGCATACTTGAGGTGCGGTGGCAACGACTTCAACTCCAATTCTGGCGGGCTGATTAAGGATGATTGAAGCAGTGGTGGGAGTTTGCCTAAATCTTCATAGTACCTCGCATAGAAGCACGGCAACATCTGAAGCATCTTGGTGCACTCCTGTAGTGATTTGCTTCTCATCCAATCATGAGTGATATTGACTAAGCAGGCCTCAAGTGGTAATTCTGGATATTTTTCAAAAACCGAATTTTCTATAGCCTCATCTTCAGGAAAGGGAGGAATGTCCTCCTCCTCATCGTTCGGAAAACCTACAGCCTTGCTAAGGGATACCACCTTGGTCTGCTCCATGATGTCCACAGCCAAAGTCCCTTTTTCCACCTTGGTCATTACATGAGCCACATCTAAAAATGGTTTCCCTAGACAAAGTGAGATATTGTGATCAAAATTTTTTACCATGTGGCATTGCTCCTTGGCTTTAGGTGAAGTGGTGCTAGAAGGAATGACCATCTCGAATCGATCATCGGCTATACCTAGGGTCAAACGACCTCTCCCCATCTCAAGTATCATGTCAGCTGTAGTTTGGAAAGGTCGTCCGAGTAGTAGCTCATTGCCTTGTTCATCTTGCATCTCCATGATGACAAAATCTGCTGGAAATACAAATCGATCTACTTTCACTAGCACATCTTCACAAATACCATATGGCTTTACCACAGAATTGTCCGCCAATTGGATTGTCATGTTGCTCGGCCGTGACTCTTTTAATCCCAGCTTCTTGAATGTAGAGAGAGGCATCAATTTTATTCTTGCCCCGGAGTCACATAGCGCTTCACCAAACTTCACTTTCCCAATGTAACATGAGATGTTGAAGCAGCTCGGATCCTGCCTCTTTGGCAGCAATGTGCCCATGATGAAGGCACTCACCTGCTCCTTAAGCACAACAACCTCTATGTCTGGGATTTTTCTCTTCTTTGTAATGATGTCTTTCGGAAATTTATCGTAAGAAGGGATTTGCTCAATTGCTTCCAATAATGGGATGTTGACTGAAAGCTTTCTGAAACTGTCTAGAAACTTTTTAAATTGGGCATCCACTTTCCTTGTCGTTGCACTGTTCAGATATGGGACCGGGACAACCTGTGCCCTTTGATGTGGTGGCACATAAGGTATCCTTTTTTGTGTCTCCTCCTCATCTGCAATAGGAGCTTCAGTAGCATCCACTGCTATATCTGCAACTGGTTCTGTGACCGGTATGGGAAGCTCCTCAGTGGTCTCACCTTCAATTTTTGCTTGGGGTTTGCTTGGTTCATCGGCTCTGGGGTTTAAAAGCTTCTTGCCACTCCTTAGTAAGATGGCCTTCTCCTGTTGGTTTCCTCCTGGAATATTAGTGTTACCCGGAAAACCTTGATGCGTCGGCATCTTCAAATTGGCTATCTTCACTGCCATTTGCGCCATGGACGTCTCTATTGTCCTCATTTGAACCCCATGGCTCTGCAGTGTCTGCCCGAACTGGTTCATAAACTCCCCTTGTTGCTTTATCTTTTGGCCAAAAGGAGTCATTAATTCTTGATTTTTCTTTATCACTTGATTGAGCAACTCCGTTCTCTTATCCTCCGCTACTGGCTGGGGTTTTGCATCTAGATCCTGCAAGAAGTTGTTTGGATCCTTCCAGGAGAAATTCTTGTCCTTCCTCCATGAATAATCATTATTTCTGTAGCCTTGATGCTGCCTCATGAATTTAACTTGAGCCTCATCCTCGGACTCAGTATCCTCCTTTGCAAGCAGTTTCTTCGCGAGAAGATCCATCTTCTCATTCAGCTCCTTGATTGCTTTAGATTCCCCTGCTACTCGAACATGCTCCACGGCGTCTCTATCGCCCCACGATTGCTTCTTGGCCATGTTCTTAAGGATTTCCCAACACCTTGTGTCGGTATTGTTCAAAAAGAATCTTGAGCCTGCTAAATCGAGGTTACTTCTATCATGCTCGGAGAGAGCAAAATAGAAGATCTTGACCTATGTCTCCTTGTCAAGCCCGTGATGCGGGCACCGCCTAAGCATTATCTAAAACCTTTCCCAGGTCTCAGAGTAGGTCTCTCCTGCTTTCTGGGTGAAGTTGTGGATCTTCCTGATCATGTCATTGGTCTTCTCGGGTGGCAAGAACCTTTCAAAGAAAACCTCCACCATGTGGTCCCAGGATTCCACATATTCATCGTCCAGGTTGTGCAACCACTCTCATGCGTTTCCCGGTAGAGAACTCGGGAAGAGCTTCAAGTAGAGAACATCTTGTGGAAACCTGTCTATTTTTATCATATCACAATTCTCCACAAATTGACTTATATGCGCGACTGGGTCTTCATTCTTGAGCCCATGGAATGCATTCGACTTCACCAAGTTGATTAATGCAGGATCAATCTGGTATGTCAAAATATTAACCGCCTACTTTTTGATCGGCCCCTTAGAAGTGGATGAAGAAGAAGCCTTGATCTTCTCCCATATTGTCTGTGGCTCTGCCATCTCTTCCTGCTCGGATTCTGAGTTTATTTCTTCTAAGTGGTCTTAATTGTGTTCCTCCTCGTCTTCCGGTCCCGACAATGTAACCTCTGGTGCATGTCGCGTGTAGTCTGTGCTACGCGTCTGCACCATGCACAGTTGCTGCAAAAATAAAAATTTAAGTTCAGTACAGTGCTTGACGAGTGCAAAAATTTAGAAAATAGACTATGAATTTTTGAAATGATTTCAAACTAATAAAAAAATAAAAAGCGGCCTAGAGTTGCCGCTTGCAGCACTCGTAGTGCCGACAATTTGTCGTATCCCCGGCAACGGCACCAAAAACTTGACACGCTTTTTACGTGCGTAGAAACGCAAGTGTATGCGTCAATGTAATATAGGCCTTTGTGAGGCCCGAGTTGAAGTCAAGGATACGTGAATTGTCGGAGACTACTACTAACTACTCGCAATCAGCTAGACCGATTAAAGAGTTGGAAGTTGTTGTTAAAATTAAAAGAAAATGAAATAAAACAAAACAAAGCAATCGATTAAATGTTTGGTTTAATCAATTCAAGATGAGATCTTTAGGATTGCGGTTTCACCGTGGGTTTTCATTGTATTAAATTCTATTCGGTCATTCAAATTTATCTCTCTATCCGGGTAGTGGCCTGAAATAAGAATTGCCCACTGTCATGGTACAATTCACTACCTATGTCTAGGTCGGTTCCACCATCGTAGTAACCTATACCCTAAACTAGGTGCATTAAAATCGATCTCTCGGTATCCACCATTAACCTTACACCACCTTGTTCAAGGGATTTGTCAATTAATGTGAATTTCGTCTCTTTTCAACCGTTAATTGTTCTTTCAAAGTAATTAAGGGCATTAGATTATTATTATGGTGATCAAGCATAATAATATAATTGAGAAAACAAAATTATACCATGGATTTAAGAGATAAATGATGAATTACTATGATAAAATTGTCATACAATGATTCGCGGGCTACTCCCAGTCCTAAAGACAAAGGGGATTAGCCCCGCATGTTCATCTCAAAGCAAAACATGGTAGAGAAAAGGGGAAACATGGAGAAAAATGTGATTGAGTGGTGAAACCCCTGAACGGAGAAGATCCAATCACTCCTTGGCGTAGAATACGCGTTCTCCCGCCTTTCGGTGGTGGAAATCATCTTCTTCGACGTCCGGATCGACTGGGGCGTGCTTCTGGGCTCTGTTCTTCTCTCCACACCTTCTCGGGACGTGTGCAACGGCTAATGACGTGATCCATTGCTCTTGGCCGCCGTCATTAGGTATAATCACCGAGTTAGGTCGCCAAAATATCACAGCCGTCGGATTTAGATCAATCTGAAGCAAACATGTATCTAACGGTGTCGATACCATCGACGCGGGTTGATGGTATCGACCCTGCACTGTATCGGTTGGATTTCTTTTCTTTTCTATGTCGCAACTGATGCCACCTCGATACCATCGATGCGGGTCGATGGTATCGACATTCATAGGCGTCAGTTTTGTCCTTTTACCGTCGATGTAGCTCCACTAGTCGATGGTATCGACTGATGTGTCGATAGTATCGACTCACTCGTCGCTAGCAACTTGATGTTATCTCGATACCATCGACTCTCATGTCGATAGTATCGAGATTTTACTGCTCCTTGCTACTGGCTTCCTGTGCTTCGGTCGATGGTATCGACCACTGTCGATGGTATCGATAGCAGCAGATACTTGTTTTTCCTGAAATTTCAACATGAAACCACATAAGACGAAACAAAACATATTCTTATGATAATTTATGCTCAAAATATTGAAATAAGGGAGATTTGACATAGAGAATGATCATAGACCAAAGTAAATGAATTATGCAATATTAACCACCAAAATGACTAATAAATGCATAAAACACAAGCAAAATATGTCTCTAAATGCGACTCAAAATCATCGCATCAACTGACATTTTCTTTACATATTCTCATATATTGTGATGATCATAGTGTCATTGTAATTGAATAGGATGTATATAAACAAATAAAATTTTATGTAGTCAATCTTTGAGGAAAACTTGAAAAGCACTGACAAACTACATTGTGAGTAGTCATAGTCGTAGCCACGTACCTTTCTCAGAGATGATCAAAGTCCAAGTAAACAAGTGCAGTTAAAATCAAGAAAACAATCACCATCAAGTTAATGCATAACACCCAAGTATAACTATTTTGTCCATAAACTAACATTAAGACTGAATTGAGTTCCAAGTTAGGGTTTTGGGGCCAGCTTAGGGTTTTCATTAGGGTTTTGGCTTCCCAAACCCTATTTCAGGCATTTTTAACTTACAAAACCCTAATTTTAAAATTATATGCATTCTCAATCTCAAATAAAGTGAAATATGTCCTTTTTATCTAAAAAGACTAAACTTTACCCATCAAAGTCATTAAAGCATGTTATAATCATTAAATTCAAGAAATTTGTCTGTCCATGCCTAAAATATATTAAAGTATAAAATTTAGGCACTTTTGAAATCTGAGGTAGAATTAGATCTTGAATCAAGTTCTATTGAATTCCTTACATTTTTCTGATGAACTTTCATATACATTTTGTCATTATTGGATATAGCTGTCATTTTCTATGATGTTAGTAAAATTAACTATTTTTAGCCAAAGGGGCTCGCCACCTAGGTGATGAACCCAGGTCCCATCTATGCCAACTAGGTTGGGCTGAGCCAGTGGGATCATGCCAACTAGGCTACCCGCGCTCGTGTGCATGCGTGCTAGACAAAGTGAAAAGATTGGAAAGGGCAGAGTAACCCTTTCTGGTTAGAAGAGAAGTCACAAGTAAAGTGGTCTTTCCACCAAGGATTGTATCCTCAATTGGTTTGGCCTTTCCTTCCTGAGCATGAGATCAACTAGGTAGTTGACTTTGAGTTTTAGGCCTATTGTGCAACAAGAAAGAGAGTTGTCACTTCTTCCTTGCTATGAAGAACTCGTCGAGGGTTTTAGTTACTCTGGTGATTGTCAAAGTCGAGAGGATGACAAGGATGAATCTTTAGCAAGGCTACCGAGTGGCTAGGGAGTGAAGTAGGGTTCAAATGGAGAAATTGAAGGAAGGGACACATTTGGGCAGATGAGCAGAATCATGTGAATGTGTTGGTGATCTTGTAGGATATTCATAGGCCTATATATATTTGACTATGGAGGCAGAAAAATCTTTGGGTATATGAATTGGGAAAAACCATAATTTCTCCCCAATGTAGGTGAAACCTAGGGTAGTTAGGCTCATAATCACCTCTCAAACCCATTAGAGGGGGTTCCATAATTGCTCGTGCTTTGAAGAGGGAGAGAGAAGCGAGGGAACTCATTATGGTCAGTGTTATTGGTTTCCTGATTAGTCAAGGGTAGGAGATGATCTCTTGACACTTTGATCCCTGATTTAATGGTCTGCAAGTCCTGCACATATCAAAGGGGCTGGACTTAGGTTTTAATATGAATAGGATTGAGACATTTAATATATTTCTCATAACCCTCTCCACTTTAAGAAAAATCTAGTAAATTCCATATCTCTTCCCTTTATTCCTTTTGATCCAAAAATTTGAAGGAAAGTCTTCAACACTTATATCTAGGTGTGAGCAAGATTGGATCACAAAATACACAAGTTAAACATACTTTTCTTTGTATCCAATTATCCCTTTTTTCTATTTATTCAAGTTATCAAATTATTTCTTTTCTTTTCCAAACTTGGCTATATTTCTTATTTTGGTAACTTTTCTCATTATAATCAATACTAAAATGAAACCAATCCATTAGTTTCCTTCAACACCATTTTTCTAGAAAACTACACACAATTCCATATGTAAATTACTAACTACCCATTACCTTTAGTAATTTCTTTATTAATGGATTTTCATCTCCTTCTGTATCCAAATATCATTAATGGATTGATAGAAGTAGTAAAATCAACCGAAATCCATTCCATATGGATTATTTTCACTTTCAAACCAATATTTCTAATATATCCTTAATCTTTCATTATTTACAATCAATCACATAAACGTGGAAGTTATAACATCTTACCTTTCTCTTACTATTTTATTGTTTTTTCTTGATAGATATAACTTGTTCAATTTCTAATTTGATTCTATCTCACACCATGATTGCTAAATTCAAAAACTTGGGCTGGGAGTAGCCATCAGTCCTTCTAAACCATGCAATATTTCATTCTTCTGTTAATTCATATATTCTTGCAATTTTGATACCAAACTCATATTTAAATGCATTTCTCATTTGATTATATAGACTCTAGAAATGTTAGGTATGAACTATTTCAAAATAATGAGTTCAATAAGATCTAGAGTTTGGACTAGTTATGATCCATGAAAATGAGGAATCACTATAGAAAACATCATATGTTTATTCATGATCCTTTAATTAACATCTTGAGAGAGAGGCTATTTTGGAGAGAAATCTACCCACATTTCGAGAGAAGGAATGTCTTAGGTATCTTTTATGTCTTCTTGAAAATGCATTGAGAATATATAAAATAGAAGAGCAAGTAGTTCATGGTTAAGGTTGTTATGATCGGCGAAACCCAGTCCAAGTTCCCTTTTTATCATAATCACTGGTACCTTTATCTTGTTTGAATTTGATAACTTAGGTTTATTGCTTTGATTATACAAATTTGTTCCTTAGCTCGAACGCCACATTCAATCTTTTTATTTGTATAATCTTACCTAACGATTTTGTTTTTTACATAGTTACCCATGTGTTCCACCCCATATTACTTCAATAGAATCCATATTGAGTTGCAGATTTGTCTTAAAATCATGTAAAAATTTAAAGCCTGACACCTTTCGACTAGAAAATTGTGTTTAAACTTTTAACACATGTTTAAGGCAAACCATGTGTGTATCACCAAAATCAATGAAAATATGACAATGTAGAGAACAAGAAAATCTTGTATACCATTCAAGGAAAATATTAAAAAAATTACAATCTTAAGTTTTAATAGAGGAGAGGCTCACATCTTCCCTAGTCACCTCGGTCTCTTGATTTCCAATCTAGGGACACTATGAATGTCTCATTTTTTTATCCTTCCCATGAACCCCAATTTTGGTTCATATGCATACTTATTGCTTTGTAGTATTATCTAAATACTAATGGAACTCTTAGACATGTTTGGTATTAGGGATATTGGCGTAGGAGTGTTTTCATTAAGAAAGTTTGGAAATAAAGACCATGGTAGAAGTTATCTTTGGTGACTAGAATTTGGGTCCCTTATCAATATGAGGTGTGGAAAATGAGTTTAATATGAAGGTGAGGCAGCCATATTAAAAATTAGAGACTATTTTAGATTTTTTATCACTTAAGGATGAATATTTTTTAGTTCAGGATTATTTGAAGAATGCATAACAGTCCTAGTTTTAGTTGCATTTTTAACTTACTTTTGCATTCATGTTGCCAATTTTAGATTTATAATTAGTTTTGTTTAGATCTTGATTATTTTTATGTAGTTTGATAGGATTTTGATATGATTACTTAGTTTTCATGGTAGGCTAGATCTTCACTCTATACACTTCAACGCAAGAGATGGTGGTCTTGCGAACAGACTAGCAGACACAAGAACTTTTTGATAAATTGACCTAAGTTCTGTAGATTTTGTAGATTTCTCCCTAATCAACTGATATTTTCATCAATGAAGAACATCATTGATGAAGATCCTTGTCAACACACCAATATCCACCTAGGGTGGATTTGCTTATTTCTAAAATTATGTGAATTCATTAATTCTACCTTCCCATCAGTTGACCATCGATGGAAACTTCCACATACCAACCTACAAGATGTTGGCACATTTCGCCTACCAATAGAATCCATGTGCACCCCCATTGATGGTCATCCCTTATACAAAAACACTCTAGAAAAATATGGGGACAAAAATGGTAGAGGGAACCAAAAAATTCTTTCCATATTTCCATAACTAGTAGATCACAGTCTAGAGGGTGCAAAATGTACCTTGTCTTGGAGCAAGTTGAATGATTATCCTTGCACTGAGATGTGCTCTCTTCACAAGTGGTACACAAACAGCAGTTGACGACAACCTCCTAGTGTAGCATTCATAGACAGGGGCTGCTAGCATCCTCCTAGCATAGCAACAAAAGCCTCCACGCCTCTATGTAGTCCACACTAACTGGTGGGAACTACAAGTTGTAGTTTTTGAACCAACAAGAAGGAGTTGCCCCTACGTTGTCAATGACCTAGCGTCAACTTCTTCTCCCTTACTATCTCTCCCTTTCACATGTTAGACAACTAGAAATCTCACATTACCACAATTGTGAGAAGTCAAGTGTGTGTGTGTGTTTTAAGAGACTTATTCATCCTATTTATATAGGTGTCATTAACCCCGGGTTCACAAACCCTGGGGAGATGAAGGTTCAAATTTCATTGTTGTTTAAAGGCTATGTGTAGCCAATCAATTGATTGCCCAATCCATTTGATTGATTGGCTTTGTGTTAGTGGCACAATAATACTAGTATTAATGTGAGGATTAATATTGTCATTTCGACCAATCTTAAAATTTTTTAATTGGTCAAACTAGTATATTTGACCTATTCAGTTGATTGGACCTTCCAATCAGTCGAATGACTACTCTAATCATCTATTGGAAAAATTTCTCCATTGATCGGTTGAGAATTTCAATTGGTCGACTGACTAGTTCCATCATCTAGAGTTAACACATTCCAGTTAGTCGACTAGACACCCCAGTCGGTCGACTGCCAATCAAAATTATTCATTTATATTACCTAAACACTTTAGTAACCAAATTTATCTTGTCCATGATTAAACTCATATTCCAAGTGCATCCTACATGTGTGGCCCTATAGGTACCAAATTATGATGGCAGTGAATCTCTATAACCATATTTTGATATCACAAGTTCATGAGTGGTATCTAGGAATACATCATTACTACCCAAGTAATGGGAAAGTTGGAGAACAATTCCAACATACATATATGGTTAGTGTTACCACGATCATTTAGTTCCTTTATCTTAGATATATAGACTGAATGTTAGGCATGGTCTCATCATCCTCTCTATACTCAGTCTATGTTTCTTGAACTAGAGACGGATGATGAGATGCACGTGAACTCAATATCCCATATTGACTCTCATGATGTTGGCCATGTGTTTCTCAATCTTTCTTATCAAGTTTCCAAGATATCAAATTTGGTAGGAGGCACAAATCCCATCTACATCACTCAAAATCAATGCCCATGTGTCACAACATTCATAATCACCACATTTATGGCAACCCTTATTATAGGTCACATGGAATGGTGTAAAACTTCATCGAATGACATGTGATGAGTGTAGCGACTTTTGGTCTAAGAATCATAATCATCACTATCACTTGGAGAGATGTTTTTGACTACCATTCACTAGTTCCATGTATCACTCTATGGTGGTCATGTTTGGTACAATGTTCTATAACAAGTACATATGTGTTTGACTAGATACCAATATCATGACTAATGAGATTCTGTCACCAGTCAACACACATTCTAGTCTTTTGTATTATTTTTTTCAATTTTATTTCCACAATAATATTTGACTAGGGACGAAATAAGAATGCATAAACTCTTATCATACATATGATCTCAATGTTCAGGTCCTCAACTGAAAAACATGTCATCAAGTAACATCATTATTTAGATATCTATCATTTTATATAATCAACACATAATTGAACAAACGTTATAGGCGGAAATTCCTTTATTATTCATTAATCAAGAACATGATGCAACATTACAATCATCATATGAATGAATCATTGGGCATACATACCAACAGACTCCCACTTGCACTTAGACCCAATCACACATGAATTTAATCCCATGTGAAATTGTAACATCCCCAATTGTCTAGCATGTACAAGTAAGTGTTACATAGTTTATAACCTTCGTTAAGATCAAAATGATTCATGTGTTAATTTATTCCTCATGGGAGTACAATTTAGTTATGAATTAAACTTTTATGTTAAAGAGCGTGATCAGATAGGCATCATGGCCAAATTTGGCAAGATTATGATATTCCTATAATTTATTAGAATCATAGAAGTTTAAGCCTAAATGTTTTATGGAGTTGTTGGTTGAGCTTATTGGGAATCTAATCCAATAATTATGATACATGGCTAAAATTTGGAAGCCTTTGGATCTTATGTTACACCTAAAATGGTTTTAAGAATTTGCATATTTTTTGGGACTACAATAACAGTGATATTTTGGTGAATGGAATCAATTTCATATGGTTTGAATTAGGCTCCATGTCACATGGGTATATATCTTGATTTTTGTTTGTCACACAAATTTTAGAAAAACTGGGTTGTCGCACGCCCTTTTGTAATTTTTCTGGAAGCAGGAGGATTTTCGGCCATTGGATTAGCATCAGAGGGTGTATCTGCCATCATCTACCTCCTATAATAGGAAAGAGACTAAAGGGACATAACACTATAATCTATCACACTCTAAAATTTGATTCCATCTCTAACTACTTTTGATATTAGTGAACTAACTCTTCAAATCGATTTAGGCGGTGTTCCCACATCAATATATACATAGCATCTAGCCATAAATCTCTCTCATAGAGAAATGCCCAAAACCATTGACTCTTCCCCTCACTGGTGCCAACGTTATACTAGAGGTTATCCATCATAGTGACTCAAGAGGATCCCGATAGCTTCTTCGGGCTTTAAACGATCCTCTGAGGTTCTTAATTTTGGATGAGTTATCAGGGAGGAGGATGCAAAAATCAACCTTCTCTTCAGACAAATCAAGAAAGAACAAGCACTATGGACAACCATCATGAAATTGTTTTATTGGCAAGCAACATAACCCTTCATGCATTCTTCCCACATTTATAGATTACTACGAGTTATC
Organism: Alisma plantago-aquatica; assembly: GCA_963693085.1. Taxonomy (NCBI): domain Eukaryota; kingdom Viridiplantae; phylum Streptophyta; class Magnoliopsida; order Alismatales; family Alismataceae; genus Alisma; species Alisma plantago-aquatica. The sequence continues at coordinate 882,042,362 of OY856413.1, read as the reverse complement.
CCCAAATGTTGGGTCGACAAGATCCTCTCCTCACCAGATACAGGTAGGACCGTAGGGCCTTTTCATGTAGAGTTTCACTCTAGTGTTTCCTCTTTGACTTGCGAACAATCGTGATGAATCCAATTCTACCATAGATTTGAGTTTTCCCTCACCAATGCCTCGTGTTCATGTGTCACGTTTTCTACCTTGTTCCATGAGCATGGCAGGGTTACATAATGGCGTTCCCAGTGTGTCACTCATCAAGCATTGGTTTTGTTGTTTTACATAGGCCCGCACAATATGAGTGATCGCGGCCTTGTGTCTCCTTTGCTTTGGTGTTTTGACACCAGTCCCCAAGATGGTTTCCTAGTGTCGTGGGAGGCTTCATCCTTTCTTAGACTGTAGTGGTTATTGCCCCAGTCAGATCACACCTAGGAAATCAATGTTGCATGATTACCTGGGTATGATGGAGTCTATTGAGTGTACCTTGATAAGGTTGTCTCTATGGGAAGGCACTTTAGTGTCGAGCATCTTGACTGTCTTCTTCCATGGAAGGTTGTAGAGGTACAAGGAGTGTGATTGGGTTGGGGTGAAAGAGGAAATACCCAATGTACTACGGGTTTATTTGATGTGTCATGGTTAGGTTAGTCAAACTTAGGTTATAAGATGAGTTTAGGGTATGATTTTGACATGGTTAATTTTACAAAGAAAACCCTATAACACATATGATCCATGATTTAACCAAAAGAGTCTTGTGGTCATTTTGATTTTGAATTATCTGAATCTCAAATTAAGATAAATCGGTTTATTTAAGTCTTGATTGGCTAGTAGAAGATAATTTATAGTTTTTTTACTAGTTTGTCAAAAGAGGAAAAGTTATATATGGTTTTTAATCAATTTTTCAAGATCTAACCAATGGACTAGGTCATGAGTCACATTTTTGTCTTTAGTTTCCCAGATTTCAAGAATTGACCCAATTAGGTTTTATAAGATAATGATTACAATTTTGGGTTATAATGATAGAAAAAATTAAAGATTGACATCAGGTATCTAGGAGAGATTGTTCCTATATATTAGGTAAGTGATCCATTCCTTGGGTTTCATTATACAACATTCAAATAATTTTTTCACTTAATCATTTTAAGAGTTGATGTTACATATGTTATCATGTGAGCAGCCTAATGTTTAATATGTATTTTTATGCACATCTTATTAAAACTTACTACATTAAGATTCATTTTAAGATCAATTTATTTAAAAGAATATACCTATTCATTTTTAACATCCGTAATGCAATTACGAATGAAAATCCTAAGTAAGATAAGATCTAATCATGTTAAGAAGAAATAATTAGGCCATACTTGTGAACATTTTTAATGGAAGGTTGGTGCCTCAGAAGCCCCTTTGATTTTATTGGGTTCAAGCCCAATCCTATTCAATGTTAGTGTGTTCAGAATACTATTCACTTTTAGTGTGCTTGGTATGTTTATGTTTATTGGCTTCAAGACCAATCATGTTAATTTTCAATGTGTTCAGAAGACTATTCACTTTCAATTGTTCGGTATGTTTATGTTTATTGAGTACAAGCCCAATCCCTTTCACTTTCAATGCATTCTGAAGACTGTTCACTTTCAGTGTGTTCAATATTTTATGTTAATTGGGTTCAAGCCCAACCCTGTTCACTTTTGGTGTGTTCAGAAGCCTTCACACCTTATATGTTTTGTGAAATTATACAAGATATGATTGATTGAGTAGGTACCCTAATAATAATGCATTATCAAGTTTGGATTTCATCCTTAATTCATAATTAATTTTTATGCAAGTTCATATTAGGTTTAAGATTTATTTAGATTATGTCCATATATTTACCAAAACAAAACTATTTACAACTGTTTGTTCAAATGCATGATTGGGAGCACGATGCCCGTAGGTAAGGAGCCAACATAGATCACAAATCTATATGACATGCCAAGACAAGCTCAAGGATATGCATACAAGTTTAAGACCTGGTGGGTTGCAATATATAAGATCCAAGGAGGTTTAACAAGTTTACCGATATAGTTCTTGTTGTAAGATTTGTGAAAAGAATGTGTATATGAGAATCAATGTAAATTATATCCCATGTAAAGTTATTTTTATTATTGCAATGAATGATATATCCTATTTGTAATGTTCCCCGAGTGTGATCTATATGGTCCAAGCTTCTGTGATGTTTTTTTATGGGTTGCATTTGGGGATGTTACAAATGTGGTATTAGAGCAATAATATAGATAACCACCACGATAGATTATCATATTCTTACAATATTAACCTCTTGTATGAGTCCTAAGTGTAAGACCCAGTGAAGTTAGACCAAGTATTAGTGATAAGATCCTCTCAAAGGTATAGGTCTAGGTCATTATAATGTCCGGCCTTATAAATTAAAGGATTTCAAGATATAGAATATCTTGGCTTGTAGGTTTGCTATATGATAGACTAAAGGTTTACTTTTTCAAGAAGATAATTAAGTGTACATCAAGTAGGATGAAACCTCAAATAAGGTAGTTTATATGATGATGAAATAATGAATGTCTTGATAAGGAACACAACTTTTTGTTTAGGTAAAAATATGTGACCTTTGATACATGACTAGCATTAATGTACAACTACCGACTTATGTTTCCCTAAATAATTATTTTGGATCCACATTTTATGACTATTTTAGAAATTCTGTCAAAACTACTTTGGTGATGATCAAACAAAAACTATATATTTTCTTATACGTATTATATCTTAAAGTGTTAGAATTTTTCAAAGTTTTCAGTTTTCAAACTCTTTTGAAAGAAGGAATCAAAGAAAGGTTTTATCAGGATTTCATGTCTTTAAAATCAAAGTTTTTACATATTTAATGCTATAGCCAATGAGGGCAAGTGATTTTAGGTTTAAGTATTTGTTCATCATGGGTTTTGAGTAATGACTTCATATCTCATAGCATGTCCTATTTCTTTCTCAATAGTTGGTGGTGTGGGACACATATGAATTGAGAACCTTAATGGATATATTATGGGACACACAATCTCATTATACTAATTTCCTTACTCTTAGTGCTTGTTCTATGGGATACTTGTATTGGGAGATCATGGGGATGAGTATAATAAGATTTATCATCTCTATATTTTTATATTCATGAATATGTGTCAAGAAATGACATAACAAGTTATGTGGTCACTTGAGACTGATGGTACTAGAACTAAGTATAAGTCTATAAAGCATGGTTGATGGTAGGTTCTTTAGCATAAAGAATAGAACAATGGGCTCAGTGTAATAACTTTCTTGGGGATACCCCAAAGGTTTCAATAGTAAGACTTCTCAGTATAAGTGTTCATCTATTAATGCATGCTCTAGGCTACCTAGAAATGGTTGAGGAATTTTGTGAATTAAGTAATTCATGAAATGTGAAAGTAATATATATTTCTTAACAAGTAAAGGAATATGTGTAAGTATAGTAATCAATGATGTTTTACCCTAAGGGTTTATTATCAAGTGAGATGTTAAGCTATGATATCCACAAGTATTTTGAGGACTTATCGTTGATACCTACAAATACTAAACTTGAAAGAAAGGATCTAGAGTTTCCTTAAGGAGTGATACCCTAATATTGGTGTGTATATAGATTCAAGGTGTGGAAAGGATTATGAAAATCCCATTGTCATGGTTAAGTTTAGTTCAACAAGATTATGTTTCTTACTTATGCAAAATATCTGGACATATATCAACGAACACGTTAAGGCAACTAGAATCTAAAGTAAATGAATATAAATGATTTTCACCAATGTATATGTTCTTGTACATATTTAAGGTTTAGATTATATTGGTGTAGCATGTGTCTACACCATGTTTCTTAAACATAAATTCTTATGTGCATGAAAATCCTAATGTTCAAGTAAATAAAGAAAATTGTATGTAGGACTCTACCCTAGTTTTTATCTATTCAACCATGTGGAGGGACTCAGTTTTTGTAGTCATCGACATCATGTAGTGAGGATATAGAAACTTATATATATGGTTGCTCAGACACAGGATGGATACCAATATGTGTTTATGCATAACATGTTTTGTATCAGATCAGATCAGTTCCAGGTGTAGATGTTCATACATATAATTTATGTAATAGGAAGATACATCCTTAAATCGATTTAGTACAACATGGTTCCAAGAAGGAACATGTGGCATAGGTGATTCTTTATGGATAACATTTCAAGATGGTTGAATCAGGTTGCTCTCTAAGTTTAAGTTGTAAAATATTAGTTTTATGGTGTTTAAATACCAAGTATAGGTTAGAAATTATATAATATGATGAAAATCAAATTTTGGATGAGTTTGAATCGTAGTTTTAGGGAGGACTTTTGTCACAAGTTGAATCATTTTGTACATTAAGGTTAGTGATTGAAGATACTAGTAATAATGTCATGATCCAAGATTAATCTATAAGGTCATATTTCAATGTTTTGAAGAGGTATCCAAACAATCATTAAGTCTATACATGATGATGCCTTAATCATGTAGTGGTATAAATTATGTTCTAATAAGGATCAATGGTCTAGGATCACACCATTATGCAGTTCTACATGATTTTGATATAGTATAGATCCTAGAAAAGGTGATTAAGTAATGTGTCTTCTGGTATAGTTAGATATAATAATGGTTATATGGTAATAGAATAATTACAAATACCTTTGGATTATCTAGCTAAGAGAAAAATGGTATGGTGGGAAAGTTATTAAGAGTGATGTTAAGAAAGTAATGACCCTCCACGGTTAATGGGAACCTGGTGCAATAAGAACTTGGGTGAAATGAGCTCTTAGGAGCATTGAGAACTTTGGTGCAAGTTTATGTGGAGAAATCACTTTTGTTGAATCAGATAATTACAAGTAATGTGGCCATGCTACTAATGATAAATCATGAGACAATGTGTAATACACAATCTAAGTTAAGAAGGCAAGTTCATCCCCTATAAATCTTAATATGATAGCATTTATACTTTCAGGTGGAACCCTAGCTCAGTTCCTTGATAGGTTGGATGAGATAAGGCCTTCAATATAGTATAAAGATAATTAGGAAACCCTAGAAATATGGTCAATGATTCTTACTACCTGTGAAATAATCAAGACTCCAAGTTTCTAACTATATAAGAAGTCATTTTATGACCTATGTCAATCAATCATATGGTTACAAGATTAGAGAGTGGGAGGGACTTTCCTATAGGAATACATACAAACATTTTGTATCCTATTTGTGATAATATCAAATGATATATCTTGCATAGATGTTTTAAGATTGAGAGTAAAGGTTTGAGACAGCATTCATGTTCATGGAAAGGGTATAGTGAAACTTAGTGATAAATAGTGAATGTTAATAGACAAGATGACTTTCAATCTAGAACTAAGCATATAATCACTATATTGGTTCTCTGTGATGCATGTTTCTTATTAGGTGAGGATATAATAATGCACGTCTGGAGTAGTATCATGAGTAATGATAGAGTTAATAATGGAGAGTAATGTTTTGTTTATAATTTTGAATAATAATCCTTGTAACATGGGTGGATCTTTATGGTTTCTCTCGGCCCATAAGCTTAGTTATAAATGACTTTAAGGTAGAATTACATGATAAATAGAGTTTTCTAATGAGACAACAAGTAAAATTGGACCTATTGGAGTCTATAGTACACTTAATAAAAAGTAAGCAGGCATACATTTTTCAAAATAATGTTACCATTTTTAGTTATCAATCTTTCTGAGTTTATCACTAGAGTTTATCCTCTAAATTATGTTACGAGCAACTAAAGAAAATATTTGGGTGATGGATTTTATGTAATAAGTATCTAGAGTTTCTTAATTCTTTAAGTTTCAAGGATGAAACTACTTTAAGGAGGGGATGACTGTCACATACCCAATTTTGTAGCAAGTACAAGAAAGTATTAGATACTTTATAATCTTGATTTAGATAAGAATGATTCATATGTTAATTTATGCCTCATGGGAGTGCAATAAGTTATGAAAAAAACTTTTACATTAAAGATCATGATGACATAGGCATCATGGCCAAATTTAGCAAGATTAAGATATTCATATAATTTATTAGGAATCGTGGAAGTTTAAATGTAAATGTTTTTATTGGGTTTTAGGTTGAGCTTCTTGGGAATGTAATCCAAGATTAATGTTTTGAATGTTAATGTTGAGACATGGATATAATTTTAAAGTTTTCAGATCATGTTTGACCCCTAAAATGATTTTAGAAATTTTTATATGGTTTGAGACTTGAATAACATTGATATTCAAGTTAATGGAATCAAATTCATATGGTTTGAATTAGATTCGACGTCACATGGGCATATATCCTAAAGTTTGTTTCTTGCCCAAAGTATAAATCATCTATCATGCACCCTTGTTTTCATTTTTCTAGAAGGAGGGTTGTCGGTCATCAGATTAACATCAGATGGTGCAACCCTCATCATTTACCTCCCGCAATAGGTGGGACTCTAAAGAAACAAGATACCATAATCCAATAGACTCTAAACTTCAATTCCCTCTCTAGCTAGTACCAATCTCGTTGAAATAACTCTCTTGATCAATCCAAGATGTGTTTTGCACCTATATATGTATATATATACACATATATAATAATAATAATAATAATAATAATAATAATATACATATATATACACATATATATACATATATATATATGTGTATATGCATATATATATACACACATATATACATATATTATGTATATGCATTATATATATATATATATATATATATATATATATATATAGAGAGAGAGAGAGAGAGAGAAGAAAACTTTGCATACATTTCACTAATAGAATCATTTGGTTCCATACGAAATTGTTCAAACTTTTGTTTAAGCATGCCAATTTTGGATTTTTTTGCTTGAATAGTTCCTTCATAGGTAATAGAGAGTCAAGCAATGTGCATCCAGATGAAGATAGTAGAGTGTTGGTTAATATATATATATATATATATAGAGAGAGAGAGAGAGAGTCAAGCTAGAATACACTCGAGTGTATTCGGAGAAGAATATACTCTAGTTTTTCATGATGCAATATTTTTTTCAAAAATCTAATACATTTATCTTCTTAATCATCTTGTGAATAACTCATAAAAATTTGAGCACATTTGGACATTTATAGGTCATGTTATAAAGACCGCAAAAATTATACATTTCAAATTAGTTTCGTGCGTCAATTTTGTTGACCTTGGATGAGTGACTTACACTCATCCAAATGGGCTCAAAATTTGAATGTAGCCTAATTATAGTATGACAATGAAGATCAATGGTTTACATCTTGCAAAAAATAGTCTTGATATGAAAACACACTTGAGTGTATCAAAGTGATTTGTACACTTGAGTGTATTCTAGCCTATATATATATATATATATATATATATATATATACATATATATATATATATATATATATATATATATATATACCTCCCTTAATAAGTGGGAGTATAAAGGAACAAGTCACCATAATCCAGCAGACTCTAAACTTCAATTCCCTCTCTAGCTAGTACCAATCTTGGTGAAATAACTCTCTCGATCCATCCAAGATGTGTTTCCGCACATACACACACACACAGATATATATATATATATATATATATATATATATATATATATATATATATATATATATAATCTAGCCCTAACTCTCTCTCATGATGAAATACCCAAAACCATTGTCTCTTCCCCTCACCGGTGCCAATGACAGACCAAATGTTGGTCATCACAATGACTCAAAAACATCGATGTCACTTCTTTGGGCCTCAAATGGTCCTCCTAGGTCCCCAATTTGAATGAGTAATCATAGAGGAGGTTGTGGAACTCAACCATTCCTTCCAATGAATTTGGCTTTAAACAGGCACTATAGATGACTATCATCAAATTGTTTTGTTGGTAAGCATCCTAACCCTTTGTGCATTCTTCCCAGATTGCTAGTTTAGTGCAAGTTATTTCCAAACTCTGGGTCGACAAGCCTCTCGGCTCGCCACAGATGGGGAGGTTTGTAGGTTCATTTTGTGGATATTTTCACTCCAGTGTTTCCTCTTTGACTTGCGGATGATCGAGATGAATCCACTACTGCCCTCAGTTAGAGTTTTCCCACATTGATGCCTTGTGTCATTGCCAAGTTTTTCTACCTTGTTCCCAGATCATGGCGAGGTTATATAATGTCCTTTCCAATGCATCACGCATCAAGCACTGGTTTCATTGTTTTGGCTAGACCCACACAATCTCAGTGGTCATGGCCTCATGTCTCCTTAGATTTAGTGTTTTGGCACCAAGCCCCAAGATAGTTTCCCAGTTGTGTGTGAGGCATCATCCTTTCTCAGACCACCACAGTTATCATCCTAGTTGGAGTACTCCTAGGAAGCCAATGTTATGTGATTACCTAGGCATGATAGAGTCTTTGGAGTGTACTTTTCTAAGGTTGACTTTGTGGGAAGCCATTGTAGAGTCAAGTAGCTTGGTTTCCTTCTGCCATGGATGGTTGTAGAGGTAGAAGGAGTCTGGGATGGGTTAGGGTGAAAGAGAAAGGAAGTCATGATAGGTCATTAGAAGATAAATGATATCGTTTTATTTCTTTCTCAAATGAGGGAAAGTTATCTATGATTTTTAATCTATTTTGTAAATTCTGACCAATGGACTAGGTCATAAGTATTGTTTCTGACTAAGTTTCTCATATTTCAATAATTTACCCAATTAGGGTTTGTAGATAATAATTACGGTTTTGGATTACAATGATAGGAAAATATTAAAGATTGGGATCAGGTATCTAGGAGAGATTGTTCCTACTGATTAGGTAACTCGTCCATGCCTTGGGTTTTTTATACAACTTTCATACAGTTTTCCGCTCTTAATCATGTTTGAAGATATTGTAATTAACATAAACCAAAAAGAAGAGCACGATCTAGGGTGAGGCGTTTTGCGGCTACAGACTCGGGGGAGGGGGCCTCGGCGACGGTCGGCCGCAACCCCTCTCCCCCTGGGTCTGCTCCTCGGCTCGATTCCTGTGAGTTGCTTCTGGTCGGAGGTTCCCAGCGTCTTCTTCTTCTCCTCTTGCTCGGATCGTCTATGCGGAGTGCCTACCCTGGTCGGGGCGGGTTTCTCATACGAAGGGGTTTGGGACGGCTGTGCTACAGTTGCAACCTCTTCCCGGGTCTTTGGATCTGAAGTAGTGCTGGTGGCTTGCTGATTGACAGTTCTGCTGGCTTCGAGCCCCTTCCCTCTTTCTGTGTTCTCATTTTCTTTGTAGGTTTTGAGTTCTTAGGTTAAGGCAGTTATTCTGCCGGTGTTACTATGTCGGGGTGGCATTTTGTCAGTCCTTTTCAATAAAGGTTTGCTCGCTGCTTGTCAGCGTTGGTCTGCTCGCTGCTTGTCAGTGTTTGTTTGCTTGTGCCTCCATGTTGTTGTGGCTTGATTTGTTACTTGGTTATATGACTTCCTTTGAGATGATGATTCATCGGAGAACCGCACAGATCCAGGCTCTCTATCACTACTACACGCTCAAGTCGAAGGAATTCTTCGTGGAAAGCTGATTAAGACAGCATCAAGGAAGAAGAATCAATACGGAAGCGTTCTATTCTCATTCCGATATGAGTTGCAGTGATGTTAACTTGATCTTTGTTTTCTCTTGCTGTATTTTTGACTCAAATTGTAGATGTCGTATGGCTTACAAGTAATGAATCGATCCATTTGCCCTCAAAAAAAAAGTTCATGATATATATGTTATCATGTGAGAACCCTAATGTTTAAGAGGTATTTATATGCACAATGTATTAAGAATTACTTTAATATTCATGTTTAGATTAGTTTAGTAAAAAGAATATACCTCTTCGTGTTTAAGATCAATGAAACAATTATGGGTGAAAACCTTAACTAAGATAAGATCTGATCAAATTAAGAACAAATAATTAGGCCGTATTCATGAATTTTTTTATGGAAGTTTGGTTCCTCATGAGCCCCCATTGTTTTATTGGGTTCAAGCCCAATCTCGTTCACTTTTAGTGTGTTCGGAAGACTATTCACTTTCAATGTATTTGGTATGTTTATGTTTATTGGGTTTAATCCCAATCTTGTTCACTTTCAATGTGTTTATAAGTTTGTTCACTTTCAATTTGTTTGGTATGTTTATGTTTATTGGGCTCAAGACATCCTATTCACTTTCATTGTATTCAAAGCACTATTCACTTTTAGTGTGTTTATTATGTTTATGTTTATTGGGTCCAAGCCCAACCCTATTCACTTTCAGTATGTTTAGAAGCCTTCACACCTTATGTGTGTTGTGAGATCATGCCAACTATGGTACATTGAGTAGGTTCCCAAATAATAATTCTTAATCAAGTTTAGAATGCATCCTTAAGCATAATATTGATTATGCAAGTTCATACTAGTTTTATTCTTTATTCAGATTATGTTTATATATTTGCTTAAACCCAACCACTTACAATAAGTTTGTTGAATGCATGGCTAGAGGCACGAAGCCCGTAGGTAAGGATCCATCATAGAGCATATATCCATATGACATGAAACAACTAGCTCAAGGGTCTATGTATGAGTTCAAGACCTGGTGGGGTTCCATCTATAAGATCCAAGGAGGTTTAATTAGTTTGCCAATTATATCATGTGTTATGTTCTTGTTGTAAGCTTTGTGAAAAGAATGTGTATATGAGAATCATTATAATCATATCATGTGTAAAATTATTTTTATTATTGCAATGAATGTATATTGTATTTGTAACTTTCCTCGAGTGATCTTTATGGTCCATGCTTCCATGATGTTGTTTTATAGATTGCACTTGGCGGATGTTATAGATATAACATGACCATCATGATTTTGTTGTGAAAGTGATTTTCTAAGTGGGTCAACAATATTTCTCTCAGTTGGTACTTTGCAAATCTTCACATATCCTCATTGTATGATCTCTCGTATGATATGGAAACACGAAGTATATGCTTGGAACTTTGATGTGATCTAGGTTCCTTAGCTTTTTCAATAGCTCCATTGTTGTTTATATACAACTCCAATGTATCACCAAGGCTTGGAAGCTCTCCGAATTCACTGATGAACTTCTTGATCCAAACAGCTCCCTTTGTTGAGCTCTAGGCAACAATGTAATTGGGTTGTAGAATCATTGACTATCTCTTATTTGGAACTTTTCCAACTTACAACTCCATTATTGAGGTAGAACAAAAACTAGGATTGAGATTGCTAATCATCTTTGTGAGTTTGAAAAGTTTGATCAGTGTAACCCATTACACCCAACTCTTCCCCATCGCATTAAATTGGGAATTGATCCTTAGATCTTCTCAAGTACTTAAGGATGTTCTTTACGATAGTATGATGGCCATCATCATGATCTGAACGGTATTTGCTCACCATTCTTAAAGCATACATGATATTGGGATGAGTACATAACATTGCATACATGACAGAGTGAATAGTGGATTCTTATGGCATCTTACTCATGTGTTCCAATTCCTCAAATGAACTAGGACATTAGGCTCTAGAGAGACTAATTCCATGATACATGGAAAAATTTCCTCTCTTTAGGTCTTGCATGTTGAACATCTTCAACACCTTATCAATGTATGTATGTTGGATTAGGCCAAGAAACCTTATAGAACTATCTTTGTAAACTTGATTCTTGAGATATAGGATACTTCACCTACGTCATTCAAACAGAAGGTACTTCCCATCAAGGTATTTACCAGTTGTAGGGTAGGGATGTCATTTCCCACCAATAGTACGTCATCTACATACAATAAGAGAATTACAATTATGCTCCCACTAACCTTATTCTAAACACAGGGTTCATCTTCATTTTGACTAAATCTGCTTATTAAATGCCCCCATTGAATTGAAGATTCCAGTTGTAAGATACTTGCTTCAATCCATAGATTGACCTTTGTAGCTTATAGACTTTGTTTGCATTAGTTGGAATTATAAAACCATCAGGTTGTGTTATGTTGTTATAACCTCAATTTTGATTATATTGTTGCAATTATTTTATAAAAAGGGCTTGCTTGACAATTTGTGTGCATTGTTTTAAAACTTAGATTTCTTTCCAAATCTACTTTGAATAAAGGATTTCATGTTTTCCTAAGACGATAAAGGGTGAAGGACAAGAGAAAAACCCATAATAAGTTAAAAGGCAAAAAGAAAATGAATATTGTTTGCATATGTTTAAGAATAGCATGGAATTCTCTAGAAAGTGGCATAGGTGGCCACAATAGGATGGCTTTGTTTCACATTCCTCCTAATAATAAGAAAAGTTGAAATAAAGAAAGATAAAATATAAGTTTAAATACATAATACATGCCTTATAAGTAAATGACTTGCACTTGAAGAAAAGGAATTAATCCTTTCGTGTTTTAAGCTTAGATTGTGTACAGATGTAGATTAAGTCATTACGGACTTTCTCTCAAAATGTGGGATTAAAATGATTAATGGTTTGAGAGATAAAATCCATAAAGCATGGTTGATAAAGATGGAAAGTATTAAATGTCATGAATTATATTTCCATTTGAATTAGTTATAGAAATAAAGCATGCCTTCTGATCCGTGGATCCCAGATTCGAAGGCTTACAAGTCATCATCTAGCTCATACCCCTATTTGGAAAGGAGAATAGGAAATTTGAGTTTCTAGGACGGGTTTTCATGGCCATCAATGCACGAGCACAAATGTAAACACTTCCATTAGTTTCATGAAGTCAAGCAGACCACACCTACCCTAGATTTCACCTAGGTTCGTGGCTTCTAGGAGATTCACCCAATCTTCATGAACTCCGTCATTGTATCCATGTATAAATAGGGATTCAAAAACCCTCTACAAATCCACCAAGCAATCCCATTGATTGTGCACAAATTGTTGAGCGCTCCTCTACCACTAATTTCCCAAAACCACTTAATCTTCACCCCTATCCTCACTGCTGACCTTGCTAAAGTTCTTCTTCACCGGACCAACATCCCAGTCCATCTCTGAGGAAATTGAAAGGTCTCTTGATATTGTGACACTCAAGCGGAGGTGCAAGTACCATTGCTTGAAGAAGAAAAGGTGGGATTTCAAGAGTCAATACCTCAGTAACCATCTGGTTCATGAGGAGGAATACGAAGGTAGAAGAAGGGGAATGTGTAAAATACTTTTTTACCCCCAACCTTCTTCAGTAAAGGTAAGACCATTATGGTCTTTTCCCCTCTTTTGACTTGGCTGGTTGGTCATCGCCATGCAAGTGAGGTAGCCACGTTGGCTGGAACCTGTTGGCTCGACCCAGCCATGCAAGAAAGCTAGGCCTCATTGCCCTAAGCCTAGGTGGTGGCTCCGGATTGGCCAAAACTTAATTAATTTCTTAAATCATATAAGTTAATAGGATGATCCAATGAAGACATGTTATGTATGAATTTTACTCAAAAAAATGCAAGTCAGTAAAAATATAATCTTAACCTATGTTGCTTCAAATTCAAAAAGTGTTCAAAGTTGCTATCACTAAAGTGATTAAATGTGTGAAAACTATAATTTTTTAGTGTTAATGAATCTAATGAACATAGTTTATGTTATTAGTCAAAGATTGATTTGTTATGAATAAAATGAACACCTTGGACTCATATGAACGTCATAATCTAAGATTTGAAGGATTGGGGTTTCTTTGTGATTAAAAGTACCTTTAAGGATAGAATTAAGGTTTGACAACCCAAAGAACATAAAAGTGTCAAAATACCTTTTCCTCTATCTTAATAACCTGAATATGATCTAAAAATGATAAATGTTGATACTTTTGCATAAAGAGACATCTTTTAAACTGCAATCATAAATATGACACCAAGACTACAATTTGTAGACCAAGAGAGTATAAAAAGTAATAAATGAACTTATGGAGAATGGAACTTAATGAAACTTAAATATGGACTTAATAAACTAACTTGGAACTCAAATCAACCCTAGAGGTATATTTTGGAATCACATAGAGACACATGGGTGTTATGCCTTAATTTTCAGGTTGAATTGCTTGGTTGCTTGTGTGGTTATTTTTGGTCATTCTTATCTGGACTTCAAGTTCTTTTGAGACATGTATGATGTTATGCTTATGGATACTCATTGTAGCTTGCTGACATTTTCTAGATGTTTATTTGATTGGATGCAAAATAAATGTTGGTTGTTTACTTAATTCTTGTCATCTTTAAAGTGACTATAATTATCACAATATATGGATGATAACTTGCTCATGCCCACGATGGAAGATGAACCAAACCCAGATGGGAAGGTTACCATAAGAATGACAAGCCTGAATGGGAAGCCAAAGTAAGAGGCCAAGCCCAGATGGGAAGGCAGGAAAAAATATCAAGCACGAATGGGAAGGTAAGTACACCCACTGCAGATGCAAGTGAGAGTAACAATGATGAGAATATACCATCATGGGATGAGAATTTATCAAATCAAAATGCTAAATCTGATTTGTTAGATAATAATTTGATGAATTGTGTTGTTATCAGTAAAGGCAAACATTTTTTTCCCCCACATGCCAATATAACTTGTTATAGTGACTGACATTTTGTTTGTCAGAGTTTTAGGATAATCACTACTTGATGGAAATCAAACATTGAAGGAAAGATGGCATTAAAAGTAAGCAAACAAAGTAAAGATCGGAGGATATATTTAGATGGTGTAATTATTGGGGGAAACTCTAGAGCTCATTTTTTTGTAAGAATTTATGGAAAGATAATTATCTTGTACCAAACTAAGTTTGAATATAGTAGATTTAGTAATTATTGATGATTATGTTCAAAACCATAGATCACGTGTGTAACATGAATGGCTCCTTCCTTCTAGCCTTCCTTAATTGGGGGTTGCTGGGAGTGGGGTCGTTACACATGTACACATCCGTAAGAAGATTCTCATTAAGGAAAGCAATTTTAACATCCATATTCCAAATCTCATAATCATAGAAATTTCCAACGACAAGCATGATCCTGATGGATTTAACCTTGGCAAATGGAGAATAGGTTTCTTCATACTCAACACCTTGAACTTGTCTGAAACTGTTTGCAACCAATCAACCTTTATAGGTTTTTACATTACCATCCATTTTGGTCATCATCATGAAGACCCATTTCCACCCTACAGGTTTTACCCTTTCAAGTGGATCCACCAAGGTCCATACCTTGTTAGCGTACATGGAGTTCATCTATTATCTCATGGTCTCAAGCCATTTCTCAGACTCTGGTCCCTCAACAACTTTTAGGTAGGTTGTTGGCTCATCATCTATGACCAAATCGTCACCTTATTCAGTCACAAGATATTCAAAAATTTTAGGCTTAAGGTACGTATGTCCTACTAGATCTATGATGTTCATGTATTACATGAGGAACTTGAGATTCCACGATAGTTTGTGAGTCTCCTTGTTCCCTATGTACCTCTATAGATTCATTCTTATAATGTTGGACCCTAACTTCTTTGAGTTATACATTTCTCCCACTAATTCCATTGGAAATAAACTCCTTTCTAAGAAAACTACATCCCTGTAAATAACTACTTTGTTGTTAGATGGGCTATATAAGTAATATCACTTAATTTCCATAGAATATCAGCCAAAATACCATTTAATAAATCTGAGACCAATATTTCTAAGAACCCTTTCCTCACATAAGCTTCAAATCCCCAAATACTCATAAAAGACATATCAGTATGCTTCCCAGTTTAGATCTCATATGGTGTCTTTTGAACAAATTTAGAAGGTACATAGTTAAGTGTAAATGTTGTGATTTATAGAGTATCCTCAGAAGGAACTTGGAAGATCAACTAGACTCATCATTTATTGCACCATGTCCAACAAAGTATGGTTCCTTCATTCTGATACACCATTATGTTGTAGTGTTCCAGGTGGAGTCCATTGTGATACAATACCACGATCTCTCAGGAGGTCCTAAAAATCTTGGCTTAATTATTCTCCATCTTAATTAAAGAAGTGATTTAATACTTTTACTAGGTTGGTTCTATACTTCATTAGCAAAATCCTTGAAATTTTCCATGGATTCAAACTTATATTTCATTTAGTACACATATCCATATCTACTGAGTCATCAATAAATGTGATAAAGTGTTAATAACCACCTCTAGCATTTGTTCTAAAAGGTCCACATACATTAGTATGTACAAGTACCAATTGATCCATTGCTCTCTTATTGTTTCTAATGAAAGGAGCCTTTTTCATCTTTCCCAACAAACAAGACTCACAAGTCTCTACTAATTCAATATCAAAAGAGTCCAAATAACCATCATTATGGATCATTTATGTGCCCTAGAAGACAATGTCAAAGGTGTGCTTATTTAGTTATCAAGTTTAATACTTTTGGTATTTATGTTATATACACTTGTCTCAAGATATCACAAATAAATACTATAAGACATAGGCCCACTGCCATTAAATATCTCATCTTTAGAAATAAAACATCAAACATTTTTATATGAAATTTGAATCCACTCTTGTATATATAAGATATAGAAATGATTATTCTATTAATGGAAGGTACATAATAGCAATTCTCTAACTCTATGACAAGCCCACTAGGAAAAGATAAATTGTAGGTTCCAACTGCAGTGGCATCAACTCTTGCTCCATTTATAACACATAGTTTCCACTTACCCTTCCTTAAGGGTTTACTTCTTTATAGATTCTACGTTTTAGAGCATATGTGAGATCCACAACTGGTATCTATTACCCAACATGAATCATCATCATCATCATCATCATCTAAGCCTCAATCCCAACTATGTTGGGGTCGGGTACATGGATCCTTCGTTTCCATTCAGCTCTATCATGGGCCATATTCTGATTGAGATGTAGAGATTCAAAATCTCTCTTTATAAGCTCATCCCATGTTAATTTAGGCCTTCCTCTTCTTCTATTTATAGTGTTTGGCTCAATAGCATTGCTTCGTATAGGCACACTAGTAGGTCTGCGTTGCACATGTCTGTACCATCTGAGTCGGCCCTCACGCAACTTGTCCTCAATGCTCGCCACCCCCACTTTATTCCTGATATAGTCATTTCTCAAACGATCTTTTCTTGTCTTCCCACACATCCATCTCAGCATACACATTTCAGACACGTTCATCTTGTTGAGACCTTGTTTCTTCACCACCCAACATTCACTCCCATAGAGCATGGCTGGTCGTATAGTTGTTCTATAAAACTTACTTTTTAACCTGAGAGGGATCTTCTGATCACATAAAACTCCAGTTGCACTCCTCCATTTCAACCATCCTGTAGTGATCCGGTGACAAACATCATTTTGGACATCCCCGTCTATTTGAATAATAGAACCTAAGTAATGAAATTTGTCACATTTTGGTATATCTACTCCGTCCAACTTGGCTCCATCATTCACACTGCGAGATTGGCTAAAATTGCAATGCATATACTCAGTTTTGCTCCTGCTAATCATCAATCCATTTGATTCCAATGTCTTTCTCCAACATTCAACTTTATCATTCAATCCATCTTTTGTTTCGTCAATCAAAACAATATCATCAGCAAATAAAATACACCAAGGAATATCATCCTGAACATTCTTTGTTAACTCATCCATAACCAGAACGAATAGATATGGGCTGAGTGTGGATCCTTGGTGTACCCCAACTGTAATAGGAAAAGTTGGTGTCTCTCCTCCAGGAGTCTTGACACTTGCAGTAGAGCTATCATACATGTCTTTGATCAAGTCAATGTATTGGATAGGCACACCCTTTTTCTTTAAAACCATCCGTAACACTTCTCTGGGTACTCGATCATAAGCCTTCTCTAGATTGATAAACACCATATGAAGATCTCTTTTACTTTTTCTATACTTCTCCATAAGCCTCCTTATCAGAAAAATAGCATCTGTTGTTGATCTTCCAGGCATGAAACCAAATTGGTTGTTTGATACCTGCGTTATAGATCTTAACCTCTGCTCAATAATCCTCTCCCAAAGCTTCATCGTGTGACTCATCAGCTTGATACCTCTATAGTTTGTACAACTCTGAACGTCACCTTTGTTCTTGTAGATTGGGACTATAATACTATTTCTCCACTCATCCGGCATCTTCTTGGTCTTCATGATCTAGTTAAAGAATTTTGTTAACCATGTAACTCCCTCATCCCCCATACTCTTCCATACATCAATGGGAATATTGTCTGGTCCACATGCTATTCTCATTTTCATCTTTTTCAAAGAATTCTTGACCTCAGATGGTGAAACTCGTCGTGTGTAAATGATATCTCTTGTATTCATGTCACACGATTCGCTAACATTGTATGCAGTATCTCCATTGAAAAGCTTATGGAAGTAATTTATCCACTAGTTTTTGATATCATCGTCCTTCACCAATACTCTACCATCTTCATTCTTTATGCATTTTACTTGACTCAAGTCTCTTCCTTTCCTTTCTCTTATACGAGCCATTTTATATATATCGTTTTCCCCTTCTCTAGTGTCCAGCTTCTTATACATATCATCAAAGTATCTAGACCTTGCCTCCCGAACCACCTTTTTAGCTTCTTTCTTTTCTTGCTTGTATCTTTGGAACGTTGCAGCATCTCCAAATTTGGGCAAGCTCCTATAGATCTCCCTTTTCAGTTTAATAGCCTTTTGTACTTCATCATTCGACCACCAAGTCTCCTTCTGTGGAGGTCCACAACCTTTAGACTCCCCCAAAACCTCTTTGGAAATTTTTGTTATGTAGGAGCTCATGTTATGCCACATAGTGTTAACATCAGACTCCAAGTTCCAAGTTAACTCCTTGATGAGTTTATCATGAAAAGTCAATTTCTTTTCTCCTTTAAGATTCCACCACTTGATCCTGCTATCTTGGTTTCTGTTATGTTTGCCTTTATTGATCTTCATGTTAATATCCAAAACTACCAACCTATGTTGGGTCGTGAGTTCTTCGCCAGGAATCACTTTACAATCCTTGCATATGTTATGATCCACCCACCTTGTAAGGAGGTAATCAATTTGGCTACAGTTGTGCCCACTCTTGAAAGTAATCTTATGAGATTCTCTTTTCTTGAAATGGGTGTTTTCCAAAATCATATCATATGCAACTGCAAAATTTAATATCCTCTCTCCTTCTCCGTTCCTGTTGCCATATCCAAAACCACCATGAACTCTCTCAAATCCAACATTACCACTCCCCACATGGCCATTTAAATCACTCCCAATAATAATCTCCTCGATCGGTATTCCTTGCATCAATTCATCCATGTCATCCCGAAAATCCTTCTTCGCATCCTCGCTAAGGCCAACTTGGGGGGCATAAGTGCTAATAATGTTAAAAATATTTCCCCCAACAACAACCTTGATATCTATGATTCTATCACCCATCCTTGTAATCTTTACGACGTCATCCTTCAACACCTTATCAACGATAATACCTACACCATTTCTATGTTTATCAATACCTGTATACCAGATTTTGTATCCTGTGTCTCCAATCTCTCTACATCGTTCCCCTGTCCATTTGGTTTCCTGCAAGCAAGCTATATTGACTTTTCTTCTCATCATGGTATCCACTATATCCAAAGATTTCTCTGTCAAAGAGCCAATATTCCAATATCCAACTCCAATCCTTTTTGTTGAACTTGCTTCTTTACTTGCCTTCGTCGAAAATGTTGCCCCTGCACATTTTTCACTGCATCTGGGCAATGATGCAGCGGGACTAGCTTCTTTACCCACACCCGTCCAAGATGTGGAAACCCTTGCACATTTTTCACTACATCCGGGTGATGATGCAGTGGGACTAGCTTCTTTACCCACACCCGTCCAATATGTGGAAACCCTTGTTTATCCTTCAACACAACCGGGCGTCGCTGTGTCGAAACCCCTTGCATATTTATCACTGCACCTGGGAGACGATGCAGCGTGTCGCTAGGTAGGGATGCTCCAACGATATTCTTTTAAGGATCCATGTCATAGAAGAGTGACAAATTTTTTATAGGCTGGCTGTCAACCTACCACCAACCCTCCTCCTTTACCCGGGATTGGGGCTGGCTACATTTTCACAAAAAATGAAAACATAGGCGGAGTTATCTATTACCCTAGATGAATATATGGACAAATTTATCTCAATAATGCATATACCTTAAGTGGATATATTCATCCCTTACTTATTCTTCTATAGTTCCGCTATGTAAAGTGGGCAATTTCTTTTCCAATTTTTAGCCTAGTGATAGTGGTGACAATTGCCTGTATTACTCACCCCACCCTTTGCTTTAACTGCAGAAGACTCAGGTCTCTAGTCCGTCTTAGAACTTTTCTTGGCTTTTCCTTTACCCTTAGACTGCCCTTTTACTCTGTTGATCATCATCACATTTTTGGGTTGTCCTTCTTCATTTGTGTCTCACTAGTTCTCAACATGCCAAGCAACTCATATAAAAATTTAGCAACATTGTTCATGTTATAGTTCATGACAATTGGCAATATGATTCAAACAATGATTGAAAAATCACATATGTGGCCAACTCTTAGCCTAAAGGATATCTCATTCTGTCTAGGTTTTCCATGTACCCAATCAACTTGAGCACATGGGGCCCCACTAGATCTTCCTCTGCCATATTGCACTCAATCAACACCTTGGAGATATCATGTCTCTCTTGCCCTGATTGATCACAATAGATTAAGATGTGTTACCATATCAAGAACGTCCTTGTTATCATGTTGTCTTTGCAACTCATAGTTCATAGAAAATAACATCATGAATTTTATGTCTACAAAATCATCAGACTACTTCTTGTAAGCATCCCTTTCAGCCTTAGGCACAATAAGGGTGGATTCCTCTAGCTCTAATGTTTCTAGGACATAGAGCTTGCCCTCATGAGTGAGAATGATTCTCAAATTCCTAAACAGACATGGAAGTTGTTCCCATTTAGGTTCTCCTTCTCAAGGACCGATCACAATGATAAGTTCTTGTTGTTTGTCATTTGTTTCTATAAAACAAAATGTGTATTTTCTAAAAACACTTTTAATCTAATTTGATTCATAAAATATTGATGATATTGATTAGGACTTTAATTAACTCTCTCTCCGACTATTTTTTCTCAAATCAATGGCCCTCACTATTAATTCACAAAGCTTGTAGTGTACAATTATAGTGGGCCAAGTTCCATATTTATCAAATCATGAGTCAGCTTTGGTTGATCTCTCACAACTATCTATTAGATAGGAAATATTTGCCAATTACATCCAATGCAACTCTTGGAAAGATTCCATGCACAACTCCTTGTCATATTCCATCTATATGCTTCTATGAACTTAGTATCATTGAGTTCACCTAGTTAAGTCTAGCCAAAAGCCAATATGATATAATATCTTCCCTTCTTTAACAGATCCACATCTCTATGAGCACATTTCCAAGAGATAGATAGTGCACTAAGCTTTGTCTCAACCTACCCTTAGTCAATCAAGCTTTTCATTTTTGTTGCTTACGGAAAGAATCTTATTATTTACTACGGGATTCTTTACATAAATACATATACATATCCAATCACCACATACATACATATATATATATATATATATATATATATACACATAATTGAAACACGCAATTAAAAAATATGAGTGATGGTTATGGCCATTATAATGTAATTATTTGGAACCACAATGAATAGATATCTACATAAGGTCAAACATAATATGTGAAATCTACAATGGACAACACTTTGTGTTGGAAACAGTTCAGTTTCGACTTGACTCTTCCAATCGATAGGTTGGTCCACATGTCGATCAATTGGCTAGACTTCATCCAACAGTCGACTGGATCCTAGCCCAAATGATTGTCTGGACTCCTCCAGCCGTCCAGTTGGGCCTCCAATCGATTGACTGGCTCCTCCAATTGGTTGGCTCCATCAATCCTCCAATCGATCAACTCGACTTCCTGTTGGTCAACTTGCCTAGACTGAATGCATTCTCTTTCCAAAACAATAGAAACTAATGTTGGTCCGGCCATAGTAGCCCGGGTGGTAAGAGCTCGGTAAGTCCCAATGAAGGACCTGAGTTCGAACCTCACCGAAGGCACTTTGCGAATGGAAATCCACGCTGATTAGGCGCGGGAGGGTGGTGACCGGACCACACTCTCTCATGCCTCGAGAGTTTACCATGTCGGGCTCGCCCGGGGTGGGTTCTCTCGGTTACCAAAAAAAAATAGAAACTAATGCTATTCCTATATGCATATTACATTGTACAAAGTGAATACCTTGAGTTACATTCTATGATAGCATTGGGGGTTAAGCATTAATTGCATTTGGAAAGAGAGAGGACGTCTTGGCATGCAAATTGATTTAAAAGGAAAGAAATAGAAGATTCAACCACACACAATCATCCATGGGTTTTTGGACATAACCATGCATACATTCATAATCAAAACACTTTTAGGATGACGCCTACAAATTTCACATATATCATATCATATATTTGTAGGATCTACATGACATTCCCCAAAGTATGTGGTATTAAATCGGATATGCACATTAATCATTTACAAATTCAGATCATGTGAAACAAAGTAAATGATAAAATTAAATCCAATCATATCAATTTAGATCCCAATACACCATAATTTGACGTGACTTAGATACGAATGTAGGGAAATATGGGGGCAGATCTAGTAGAAGGAAATGAATAATTTCTACCAATATTTTCCTAACTAGTATACCACATGAACAATAATGTTTAAGGAAAGAGGGTGAAAGATGTATGTGCTTCCTTCATAAGAAGCACACAAATGATAGTATACGGCATCCTCCTGGTGTAACACTCATAGATGGTGATTGATAGTGTCCTTCTAGCATAACAGTAAAAGCCTCCACGCCTCTACATAGTCCACTCAGACCATTGGGAACTGCACACCATGCTTCCTGATCTGGAGGGAAGGAGTTGCCTCTTTGTTGTCAACGTGCTAGCATCGACTTCTTCTCCCTTGCTATTTCTCCCTTTATCATGTAAGATGGCTTGGGCTGTCACATTACCACAATTATGAGAAGTCAAGTTATGTATTTTGAGAGCCTTCGTCATCCCCTTTATATATGAATGACTAGGCTAGGATTTCACAAACATTGGGGAGACAAAAGGTCAAATTTCATGGTTGTGGGGTGGCTAAGAGCATTTTGTTGATTGACTGACCAATCTAGTTGATTGATTGGGTTGTGGTCAGTGACACAATAACACTAGTTTTGATGTGATGATTAATGCATGTTGATTCAGACAATGTTAAATTGTTTTTACTCACTCAAACTTGCATGTTTGATGCAATCAATTGATTGGTTACTAAGTTCATGCTTTGACAACTTTAATCAGTTGATTGATTGAAAATTTCAATCGATCGATTGATTGGTTCCCTCAACCAAAGTTATCACATTCTAATCGGTCAAGTGGACACTCCATTCGGTCGACTGACAAGCAATATAATTCATTTTGATTAGCTAAATACTTTAGTAACCAAATCCAATCACGTCCATGATTAAACTCCTCTTCCAAGTGCATCTTATGTGTGTGACCCTATTGGTCCCAAATTATGATGGTAGTGAATGTCCATAACTAGATTATGACATCACAAGCAAAAGCAGTATATAGCAACACAACATTGCTATCCAAGTAATTGGAAAGTTGGAGACTAATTTCAACATACATCTGTTATTAGTGTCACCATGATCATATAATTTCTTTATCCCAGATATCCCGAATGAATGTGAGGCATGGACTCATCATCCTATTAATACTCAATCTATATTTCTTGAACTAGAGAAAACTGATGAGATGCACATGACCTCAACATCACATATTGACTCACATGAACATGACCAAGCGTTTCTCAAAATCTCTTATCAAGTAGCCATGATATCAAATCTGGTAGGAGGGGCAAATCCCATCTACATCACTAATTCAATCTCCATGTGTTACAACAATCCCAAGCACCACCTTTATAGAAACCCTTATTCAAGGTCACATTGAAGATGTCAAAGTTCATCAAACGACATATGATGAATGCAGTGACTTTAGGTCTAAGTACCACAATCACCATTATCACTTTGAGAGATGATTCTGATTGCCATTCAATGGTTCAATATATCACTCTCAAGGTGGGTTTGTTTGATACACTATTCTCTAATAGGTACCTATTTGTTTGACTTGATGTCCTATATCACGAGTAATGGGACTTTATCATCAGTCAGCACACGTCTTATGTATTATTGTTGTTTATTTTATTTCCACAATAATATTCAAATAGGGACATAACAATAATGTTTATAATCGTATCATACATATGATCTCATTACTCAGGTCCTCAACTTGGAAATGATGTCATCAATTCACATCATTATTTAGACATATATCATTTTATATAATCATCTAAAAATTGAACAAACGTAATAGATGGAATTGATTTTATATTAATAAAATCAAGTACATGATGCCACATTACAAGCATCAAATGATTGTCTGTCTGGGCATACATAGAAAAAAATACTACTCTCACATTCTAATTAATACATAACACTATCTATGGATGAAATATTTCACATTGTATACTGATGAGTGCCCATCTTTTCCCATCGATGAAAAAGTGGACAACCCTCTACCGATGGGATCCTTCTCGCACCTACCAACAAAGCTTATACACTCACCTTCTAATATAAGTTCTTGATCTCCAACTGAAGATGACTCTATGTGTCAACGGAGAATCATCCTAAACTCGTTTATTAATGAAATTTTGGCTCAACCATTAAAACTATAGACATCGCCCACCAATGATCATCATGCCTTTGAAAGAGGAAGACTAGTGACTAGTCCACCACCATCCTTCCATCTATTTATTCCTCATTTTTGAACAAATCTAACCAAGACATGCGATAAAGAAAAAGGGTCACCTGATGATAGTCTTGGGTCATTCTACTTTTATGTTGTATCAAATCCATCTTTGGGCATGAAGGCTGCTATTGCACACACTACGGATGCATCTCTTCTATCGATAGAGATGATGTCTAAGTATGTACTTTCCCATGTTTGTTCTCACTCAATATTAGGAGAAAGTAGTTCTTTATTCTATGACATGGGGAGTAGCCTCATTGCCCTCTTTTGTTCTTTTATTGTGTCTAAATATGTATGAACCTTATTGCATTTTGATCATTCATTTTATGCTTGCATTCTTGTCTGATCTACATGTTTATCATGATGTTGGGTGCAGAGAATTTTGACCCAGGATCTACGATGTCAATTGGTCATTGCTAAATTGTTGATGAGAACTTCAAATAGGTTTTTTCTGAGGCAATGGGATGGGATTTCTAGATAATGCAACATGAGCCTAAAGTGATATTTGTATGGGTTTTATCCTAATGTAGAAAGGGGGGTTTATCTAGCCTCAATGATATATGTTCATTTTTTGTGGTAAAGTGAGAAAATGAGTGCAGGTAATGGTGGTAAACCCACTCACCACTAGCATTTCTATCCATATAATAATCATATAATTACTTTAATTAGTGTAATAAAATGAGATCTAGCTCTTGTGTTAAATACTCCTCCTACTTTGATTAATCAATTCTTCAATGATTAAAAAAAATATCCTTTGTGTTTGATCCTAAACCATACAATGATAAGATACATCCTCTTTCAAGTGATATTTTCTTACTATTGATTTGTTAAAATCAAGGGGTTTTATATGCCTTGTGAATTTGTTGTGTGAATAAATCCCCTGCATCACTGATCTCCATTGACACCATTTCCCTTGCACATCATATTGATGTCCACAATGAATCCTATGGTGGTGAGGAAGGTGCATTCTCCATACCACGATGTTACAAAAGTATACTTATAGTATGATAGGTCTCTTTGTTTGCTCATATGAGGGGCAATTAATTCATATTTGCTTGGGTACAAGTTGGTGAGAAACAATCATGGATGATCATCTTGCTTGAGGTTGACAATTTTCCATGAGATAAGATAGGGTGAGAGAGAGAGCATGGGGAAGAATCCTTCTCGTTGTCACTAGATGATGTTTCTTGGGGTTGTAAGTGCATGAACACAAGGAAAGGGAATTAATGAGTTTGGAATTTGACCCCCACTCCTTTCTCTTTTTACGGAAAAAATGTGTCTTGGTTAAGCAAGCTTAGTGCCACCCACTTGGAAGTTGGTGTATTAAGGTGGGTAGGATCTGCATGCTCCTCTGTGTGTATCATTGATACTGATAGGCTTGGACGGTTGATGTACCAAGACATATATTCCTAACTTAGTGCTACCGACGATGTCAGTGGTACCAACACATTATGGGAAATCCACAGATCATGTGTCTAACTGCAATCATTGCTAAAACAATTGATTACTATATGGTGCATCTCGTTGGACTTATAAAAATTATCTTTGTATCTGGTAGGCATATCATGATATTATTAACTCAAGATATTATCAATTCAACAAAAAATACTATAAAGAAATCTATCTCCATTAAGACGGTTTTACAAAATCCTTTCACACTTTGATTTTGAATGTCATTTTTGAAGCTATATGAAATGCCAAAATTCTCATAAAATCATTGACATGTTCAAAACTATCTTCCATTTTAGGGATGTGTAATTTCTTTAGAATGAAACAAAACTTGTATTTATTCATTCTAACATGGATTTGACCTAATAGTTATACATTGTCCATATTTTGATGATGACTTAAGCATTCCATTCACATGTATCTAATATACTATTTGAGATTAATTTTAGGAATTAGGTACATGAATATGATGATTTGGCAAATCCTAGTTTGCTAGAAAATAAGTCAAAAACAATGCAAATGAATGTTTTGTGAAATAGGTTGTATCTCCACTAGAATCATATTGTAAATCATATGTATTTGATGTATGGCTTGTAATAAGATAATAAAGAATCAAGATCACTTATTCAAATGTTTAAACACTTTTAAGGAAATTATAAAAAAAACCATTACATTAAGCCTTGTCATCTGAGCTTGTCCTGGTGTCAACTCAGACGATGAACTATAAGGTTCTTGATAATTCTCAGGGTCAACCAAGTTTGTCATGGTGACAACTTGACTGACACCCTGCACTTGCAAAGTAATTTAAAACCATCGTCTGAGTTCCATTTAGGATAAACTTGACCAACAACTTCAAATTGTTTTGTCATATAGTGTAGTCGATTGATTTACCTAAAAGTTGAATCAGACGACAACACTATACAAAAAGTATAGAAAAGTGCTTCTAGCCATTTGTGTGATGCAAAACTCAGAAATATATTTGTTGGAACACTCAAAATGGCTAGAATTCTATCCAAAGTGACTCTAATGGCAAGTAGGCACCTCAACTATAAATAGGGGCCCTTGGACTTCATTCGAAGTTTACCTTCTATGCTCCCTATATATAGTTGAGTATTTGTTCTTTAAGAGCCCCTTTCTCTCTCAATCTTATCTACTAATGTACATCATTTCAAGTGAATTCAAATAATTGTAAGAGAGTTGTTTCAATGTACACCTTGTCAAGATCTCCACTCTCTCTCTCTCTCTCAAGCTACCATGGTGAAAGCTTCTCCTTGGTGAAGGTGAAGAAGAAGGCTTAAGATCCAAGTCAAGAGTGGTGATTCCTTGAAGGTGGAAGACTTGTTGTAGTAGTAGATAAGTCCTTGGTGAAAGAAAGAGGCTCATTTCATAAGTAGGTAAGTCCTAGGGAAGGTATATGACGCTTGGTCAAAGATAGGTAAGTCCTTTGTAGGTTATTGGCTCCCTTATCCTCAAAGGGAAGGCTATTTATCCTTGTCCTTAAAAAGAAAGGTCATCTATTGTAACTCTTATAATGGAATATAAAAAGTGTGCAATGGTTGAAAATCCTAGAGATTGAACCCTCTAGGTAGTGGACGTACATCTACTACTTTGGGGGTTGGAACCACTATACATAGATTGTGTTGTTTATGCTTGTTCAATCTCTTTCCCTTGCTATGTATGTTTAGTTACACTCAAATTTCATATAAGAAACCTTATCTTGTGATAAACTTTGAATGTATAATGATTTTTATTTAAGTGTTTTTAGCTCTATTCACCCCCGCCCCTGTAGAGCCCATTGATCCAAAAATAGGTACCAAATAAGGTGATGCACCCTCCCCATTCTTGTTTGTTCTTTATAAGGATACATATGGTCATCTAATCGATGAGGAAGTTGAGCAAGGCAACTATAAACCTATTAGGGGAGTAGGTGCCAATATTTGTTTGTCCCATGTTTGCTTTGCAGATGACCTCATTCTCTTTATGAATCATCTATCTAGTAAGAAAGGATCATCAAAAAGTTTCTTAGTTGATCTGATAAAGCATTTGAGCTATATATGTTTAAAAATAAATCTTGAATCTTTTGATCAAGCACCATGTCTGATTGTGAATGCATTGCCATCAACAATGTGTTGAGCATAAAGGCTACATAAGATCTTCAAAAGTATCTCATTGTTCCTATCATCCAAATAGAGTCAACAAAATTACTTATCTTTAAGTTATCGATAGTCATCAAACACTATCAATTGATGGGTGGATAAAAGTTTAACTTGTTGGATGAATTACCTTAGACAATCCAATCTCAAAGATATACCTTCCATCACAATTCAAACATCTATACCCAACATGATATGTGATACTATAGACATGGAGATTAGGATATTGATCTACAAGAATTGAAGAGGAATGAATACAAATAGGAAAGTTTCATGGAGGAAAACATCTAGTTCAAAAGATATGGGTGGATGTTGTTTGAGCTATGTGTGAGATATCGATGATGCTTTCCTTTTTAAGAATACCTCAGCCATATTGAGAGATAAGGTACATTGGTGTCATCTCATTGAGGATAAATATAAAAGAGCAGATAGATTTTATTGGATTAATAGTTTTAATACTTGAAGATCCTACAAAAGGCACTATGTTTCTCTAATAGATAGTTGTACTAAGGTTATACTTGTGGGAGTGAATACCTTATTCTATACTAACATGTGGTTATCATTTGAAGCCCCACTTATTTAAAACACTTTTAAGAATATCCTAAGTATATGATTATTTTACAAATTGGTTCCCTAATACAAAATGGAAGGTGGGATCTTGGATTCTTGACTAAATACATAGATAATTCTATAGTGATTAACATGACTTATTTGGAGACTTTTGATAAATATCTTGCATGATTTGATCAGAGGTGGATCCATGAATTTGATGGTGACATACTAGTTAAATCATCTCATACTTATCTATAAAAAATGCCACAAAATAACAATCCATGGTGATCGGAATGGTATAATTAAGTATATTATGCTTAACAAGTTACATACTCATCCGTGGATCTTGCATCACGAGACACTTTTTACAAATGATGAGAGGATGAGAAGTGACATCACAAATAAAAACATTTGTCACAGATGCAACATGAATGTGGAGTACTCATGCACTACGTGTATATTGGTTTAGTATATAGGTATGGAACCATGTTTGTATTATTACTTCTCAGTCAGATTTCTTCTATAATAAAATTATAGCTATTGGAATGGGGCATCATATGCAGGAGAAGCAACAAAAAGATATATATCCCAAAAGAAAATCTCATCAATAATGGCGTGTCGGGATGGAAGGGATCACGATATATACCTTATTGTGGAGAAAGTTTAACAACATCCCAACATCGAGATGTGATACGCTTGAAGTGATGCACACAAAGATTTGGATGATGTCCTAACAACATAGTCAAAAAACGCATCTGCGTTACTATGTAGTCCACAAAGATGATGGGGAACACCTCATTAGACTACTTGAGCCAAAGGGGAAGGTGTATCCTTTCACTTGGAAACATGATAGCATCACACTCCTTATCCTTCTCTCTCTCTTGGGGGTAATAATGGCTAGGGTTCAGTTATTAAAGCATGCAACCGAACCCTAGCTTTCATGCCCCTTTAAATAAGGGAGGACAATATGGTTTCTAAGAGAAACTAAAAAATGAAAAGACATCGACTAAGTTTAAAGGATCATAATGACAAGTGGTCAATCAACTACCCATTTCATTTGATCAATTGGTTAGGAACATAATATTTCTAAATCTATCAACTAATCTATAGATCTTATCCAATTGATTTATTGGGCTTCCAGCCAGTCAATTGGGTCGATCATGTTTAGTCAATCGACTGAAATTTTCCCTCCACCTGTTGGACTTTCCAATCAATGAACCAATTTGATCTTGTCCATACGATCAATTGATTTGATCTTTTCTAGTCGACCAGATGGTCTTCCAGACAATCTATCATTGTTCGAATTAATTACCTAAACCTTTTACTAACAAATTTAATCTATCCATGATTACGCTCCTCTTCTTCATTCATCATATGCATGTGATACTATAGGTTACACATTAGCGTTGGTAGTGAAGTTTATAATCATATTATGATTTCACAATCAATCAATAATGTAAACAACCACAACACTACTATCCAAGTAAATGAAAAAGTTGCAGAACAACCTCAACTTTATATTGTGACTAGTGTTATAGTGACGCTATAATCCCATTGTATCTAATATCTAGATTGAATCCATGCATGGAAACATTTCAGACTTTATTCCTTCATTAAGAGTAAAGTATTTGGGAAGCACATGAGCTCAACATCAAAAATTGTCTTACATGGGAATGGATATGCATTCATAGTCTCACTCATCAATTGGCTTGGATATCACTCCAATAGGAGGGACAAATTCCATCTATGCCACTTACAATAATCCATGTGTGACAGTTCACCCTTAAATACTTGTATGACAACCTTTATTCAAATCTCACACCAAGTTGTGTTACATTACATTGAACAACACAAGGAAATTATATTGATTTTAGGTGTCAGGATTGTCACGTATAGATGTGATTTTGATCGCCATTACTAAATTGCATGTATCAAACTCAAAGTGGATTGGCGAATAGACTTATTGATTAACAAGTACCCGAGTGTTTGACTTGATATCAAATATCATGACCAATGAGATGAAGTCATTAGTCAATGCACATACCAATTTTATGTATTATTGTCATCCTAATTTCTAGACAATAATTTGTATGCTTAATATACACATTATCTCATGTTCAAGTCCTAACCTGAAGTGATACATTCTTAGAACATTGTTATAGTTAATACTGAAGTAAACATAAAAATGGAAATATATTTACTAAACAAATCAAGTACAATTTAATCCCATTACAATCATCACCTGGATGGCTCTTAGGGCATACAACCAATAATAACATGCATAGAATGGAATAGATGCACGACCTGATTGCTTTGAGGTGGTTCCTAGTTTTTAGTACCACCTTTTGGCATTTGTGGAAATTCATATATTCAATACTTTTTCATGGAAAGAAAAAAAGTTCAAACCTCATGATGGTTGATACATCAACCATTATTAATCATATATAGAGATATATAGAAATGGGAAGAGTCCTAAACCTAAGTCAAAGCTGATGCAAAGAAATGGGTAGCACCTGATATGGCCATATGAAGATTAATTATAATGCACCCATTAGAAAAGAAGGAAATGTAGTTATTTGAATGGTATATTGGGGTCACTTGGGGGGCTAAAATAAATCTAGAAGTAGTTTTCATAGTATACATGACACTATTGCAGCTGAACTCCAGGGTATCTTAAAGGCCTTAAGTTGGAGAACAAATTCCCAAGGTGCTCATTTAATCAAACTTTGAAGTTTTAGCTCACTTATGTTCTTCTCCTTATTTGATACCACCTATCATCTCATACTGGATGAATATATTACATAAACAAAGATGAATACTCTCACATGAAACATTTGGTATTGAAGTACAAAGAGAAATAAGGTAGTTTACATTCAACAAATATACAAATCAAGACCATATTATTGTAATGGAGTTACAACTCCTTCTTTGTTTGTATTTGAGTTATTCTTTCTTGGCAAATGTGAGACTAATCCTCAGTCTAGTTCATGGTAGTAATGATGAGGTCATGAGTAATATTGTAAGACTTTTCTTCAGCTAATCACTTCGTGAGAAGTGTGGGGTAAACAGTACAAGCTTCTGGATTACCCAAATAAAATATAATAGAAAGATAAGAAATATCAATTGTTGTATACAATCTACATCGTGGTCAAAGCTATGTTGTTATTGATGATTATACTTGGTGATCTCCATACATATTTGGTATCACGTACTGGAAGTATATTTTTGTTGTTTTAACTTTGTTCAATTCAATCAATTGTCTCTAACAGACCTAAATGACCAAAATCACAATTTTTTTTAAATAAATATGCTCATGGACATGAAATGTTTAATTACTTGGTTATTTATTATCACTTGATCTACATTATGGAATATAGCTAGCTCATACCTTATGACTAGGAAGATATATAAGAGAAGAATACATTATTGAGTAGTATGTCTACAACAAACACCATAGACGTAAACAAAGTGATCATAAAAATTAAAATATATAAATCAAGTAAAGGTATAATGAGACCTAGCTCTCACTTTATATGTTAAAAAGTAGGAAAATGATGGCTAAAATAGTGTAAATATGTGGTTCTATATATGTATATTTTGGAATCCCTCTTTATCAAACTAAATTGCACATCCAAAATGGAGGTAGACTTAGAAGAATCATACTTTAAATTTATAACCTAATACCTTTAGGTTACCCACAACTAAATACGGGGTCAAAATAGATATAAGGGGTCAAACACAAAGACATGGGGATGTTCAGATGCCTAAGCTCCATATCATAGTCAATAAGGAAAAACTAAGAGTTGATATATACAAATAACTATAAGGAGTCTAGCCAAATGATATAAAACAAAACAAAGTAAAATAAAGAAAAAGAGTCTTTCAAATCCTACTAATCAAGAGAAGGAGTTCCTAGCTATGCAACTACAAGTTGGACAGTCTTTGCACTCACTCTTGAGTGTAGTGTTAGATAAAATGCACAAGTTTTAATATTAATAATGGGAGCACTATCGTGTAAGTATACGGGTGTGTGTAGTATTATCAATGTCATCCAAGGAGTAAGGATTTGTTAGGTGCAAGAGTATTAAACTTCTACAATCTATATTTTTTAACAAGAGAGGTTTTCCTATGTGAACTAAGCAATTTATAAGAAAATGAACTAAAATAAAAATCATTTGTATTAAGGATCAAATTGGATTAGGAATTCTTAAGGATGGGGTTTCACATCCTCATCATAACTTGAAGACCAACAAAGATCAAGAATACTAGAAATAACACAAGGGAGGTTTATATCCTACACCCACCTTTCGATAGTGTAGAACTTTCCTAACTTGTATACCACTTTTGTCACACCCACATCCCATGATTACCACTTATCATGAGATTAGGGCATGGTTTTGAGGATTACACTTAATACAAAGTTCCCTCCTGACTTTTCCTTTTTATTTCCTTTATTTCAAAATCTTTGTTTTCTCGTATTCAATTACATAAACAAACTTTTCAAGAGAAAATCTTTGATTACTCTAATATGATCTCAACATTAATGATACACATCCATATATTCATTATGTTTCTCACACCTCCATGTACATATGACATGATAATCAAATACATTCTCTCTTATTAAAGAAATAAAGATACAAAACATTATTTACAACTCTCTCACATCTATACAATGACCTAAAGTGATAGGGACCGACTAAACTCAACTAATCCCATACTTAACTCCTGTGGTAGATCTACTCTGATACTTTGCTCTTCTTCAAGTCCATGTGGTTTCCTTAAAACTTGTGAGTAGAGGGGTGAGCCTACTCGCTCAGTGAATGATTACTTTAAAGAAATAGTTTAAAGAACTTATATAATTATAGATATATTATCGAGCAATTGATATCAATTATAACAACATTAAGTTTTAAAGAGTCTAATCATTGATAATCATAGATATGGCAGGATACCCTAAATATCAACAAAGTGAACCAATGCTTGATTGATCATAAAGAGAACTAATAATTCAGAAATATAAAATGAATAATTGAATAACTGTGCATACTTGTTTAACCTCTCATTCATCTTATTATGCCCTAAACCCACATGAGGTGTACCACAACATGTGAAAGAATCATAGCAAGCTATCTTATCACTGTACAAGGCTTAGCAGGATGCCCAGGTTCCTAAGCCTATCTCTTGAGTAAGAACTCGTCTGCAGCGGACCTCGGCACGTTTGCCTCTCAGCGGCTAATGGGAGCAGTCGGATATATGAGACTCCACCTCTCAAACTAGGTACTCAGGCGGTGAGTCAAAGCCCTCGGGCTTATTGTACATCAGTGGACCTACTGATCACTTAACATGTTACACAGGTACCACCGACATCCCTGGTTGGTGTTGGGTACCACACAAATGTAAGGAGTCTGCCCTACTGGTCAAGACCCTCGCACCC
Source organism: Alisma plantago-aquatica (assembly GCA_963693085.1). Lineage (NCBI taxonomy): Eukaryota > Viridiplantae > Streptophyta > Magnoliopsida > Alismatales > Alismataceae > Alisma > Alisma plantago-aquatica. Next base: position 882,007,886 of record OY856413.1, on the reverse strand, counting down.
TACTAGTGCACTCCAGCTTACCTCGATCTGGACTACCTCTAGTCAGGAAGTCATTTCCTCCTCATAGCGCATGCCTCATCTTGTGAGGATTCTACAGTGTTCAAGGCATCTACATGTCTAATTCACTCTTTAATTTCATAATTCAATCATCACATCAACATATCTTTGTTCATCTTTGTAAACCGTTCATTTCATAAACCATCTGATAACATTTACAACATCTGAACTGTTAAGCATCACCACATCTCAAACTGAGAAACATTGATATCACAATACTTGTTTCCCTGAACACCCTATCATTAGGCTTTCATTTACCTCATTCACTTATCACATAACTCGCATAAGGATTGAATACATCATAACATCATTCAATAAGAATTTCTCTCAGTAGTTTACATATAATTGAATATATATATATATATATATATATATATATATATGAAACCGTGTAATGAATTGAACTAGGGTTTCCATGCTCTTACTGATATATCAAGCAAAAATTGATATCATCAAATAAAATCCAAGATCTTCTCTAACATGTATGTGATACGCACACAAATAAAACAATCATTCGTAACCAAAGAGATTCAACTAGACAAACTTCTTTATTCAATTATACAACAATTTCTGTCATAGCCGAAAACCCTAAATTTTAGTTTAATTTTATAACCTCTGCAAATACTTTAAGAATTATCATTTATATGGATTGTACCCATTTATAGTGTGATTTCAACATCTAAAATTCATCACAATAGATAAATCATCCATTTCATATCAACTTGCAAAAGCCAGATCAAAACACCATTTACATTTTATACACACATACAAAGCAATTGAAGATTATTGATGATTTAACTCATTTTCATGCAATCTACTATTTAAAGGAAGAACCCACTCATCCTAAGGTGTGAAAACACCTTTAAAACATAGCCTATCACTGAAGATCTCGAATCCATATCCAAATCCTAGCAAAATCCACGATTTCTTCTTCCTTTTTACCCTAAATGGGATCTGTTGTAGGTAGAAGAAGAAGACTAGATGTTAAACCAAACCTCAAGTTCACTGGATTAAGGGTTCCAATCAAGGGGAAGTGAAGAGAAGAAGAATCCATAGTTAAAAATACTTACCAAGTCAAATCTATAACAACCCTTTTAGATTTTCACCGTTCTTCACGTTCTTTCCAAAACATCACCCCATAAATCGCCTTCCAGATTTCCCTCTCATTGAGCACGATGTCTGCGATGAGAGAGGATTGAATCGTGGTTCCAACACACTTCGTTTCGTTGAAAACAGATAAGTATTGCTCAAGATATGATCGTTTTACGATTTTCTGTCTTAGGCGGTGTCAGCCGTGGTCGCGGTGTCGACACAGCGTCGTGGTCATGGTGTAGACCGCGGGTCATAGTGTCGATGCAGCGTCACAGTCACGGCATCGATGCAGCATCACGGTCGAGGTGTAGACCGCGGCTCGCGGTGTCGACGCAACTTCGATCGTGGTCCTCAATACATGTTTACTAAAAAGGGCATAACTCTCTCATTTTAACTCTGATTTGGTTCATTCTTTTGTGGTTAGATTCATAATTGAATTCTCTACAATACTAAAATATTATTTTGATAATAATATAAAGTTAAGATAAATTATTAATTATTTCCTCCAATGTCATTAACGCTCTTCTTGTACACATGTATGGGTTAATGCTATATTAACTCCAACTCGGATCTTTCTAGTATTCTTAAGTTATGATTATGAGTTGCCCAAACAAGTATTTAAGGTCATCGAAGTTAAGATAATGAACAACATAGAATATTACTAACAAAAGTATGCCAAGTATTAAGACTGTCTTAAAACTCTAGGATTACCAGCAAAGCTAGGAACAGGTTGTAAGAATTCTCCCCCTCTAATAAAAATTTTGTCTCGAAATTTCTAAAAGAGGAAAAGGTACTTGTTAAACATCTCTGATTCTACTTTCCATGTAACTTCTTCTATACATGATTCCTCCAAAGAATCTTTACTAGGGGTATCTCTCTCCTTTTAAGCTTTTGAATACTACAGTCTAGAATTTTATTTTCAAGATTGAATAATTTGTTCCTCTTAAAATCACAACCTTTAAAAGATATAAAACATGTGAAACATAATTTCTCATCTCATCATCACATGATACTATTCACTTTCCATTCATGAGACCACACTAGTCATCATACTATCACAAGATATAAATCTTTTTCACAATATTACAGGGTATCAACCCTTATCTACACAAGAGTATTACACGTCATTCAGGGCTCAACCATGCCCAAAGGTCATTAAGATCATCATACTTTTCCCTATAATATCATCGTTATCTTTTCATGCCTTATACAAGGCTCAACAATACCACTTACATATAATACACCAGATCAACATAATATTGCATTAATGAGCTAGGAGATATTCATAAATAATCATAGCAGTGTTATATTAACATTAAGAACATTCCTTTATTACATCAACATGCAAGGAATGTAGATATGATTAATGTTTATAATAAAGTATCAACCATGTGGCTATGATAACCACCAATTAACATATTAAGGTTATGATCATATTAAGGAGGTTATTCCACCATCATTCCATCATATAGGAATGTTAAACATGAATACTCATCTTTATCTATTTGCATTAGAGCTAGGTTCAACAAGATAAAGTATATTAATGTTACTAATCACCACTTATACCCAAACCCTTACTCACGACATCCCCATTGGACCATGGATGCGTAACGTGAAGCATCACCATCACATTCCATACTATTCTAAAGTATGAACTCACACATAAATCAAGGTGTAACCATCAGGTTATAGCATATTAGGGTTCCAACAACAGTAACAGAGTACTCCATGATTGTATTATTAATTCAAGGACTATTCATACCCAATTATCATCACTTAGTTATATTAAAGCTAGGTATAACAAGCTATACCTCATTAGGGTTACATATCGATACAATATGATTATCATCCCTTCTATTCATATGAGTGAATAGGTAAGACTACCTTGTTTAGGTTAACCCTACATTTGTTTCATCATCATTCAACCCATATCATCATACCATAATTGTAAAATACTAAGATGGATTGCTGGTATGAATGACTACAACTATCAGACACCTTTAATTAACATATTGCTTGCACATGTACACTAAAATCATACGTAGAACCAATTTACATCCCTCATTATACCTTCAACAATTACACCTCAAAAAAAAATTCATGTATTACTGAAAGCCATTGTTTTCTCTTATCTCCTCATTCATTACTACTTACTTCTAATTTCTTATCCTTCTCATTTTGATCATATAGAATAAACATCCCTAAAATTGAAACATACAAGGTAAGAATAGGTTATTCATCATTCTTTCTATCACTGCAAGATTTTATTTTAGATTACACTTTTCTCATATTGCACTTCTCCTTTTGTTCAAATCACACCTCTTAAATTTTAAATCTATTTCTTATCCTTTGCCCTGAATCATTTCCATATTTTTATCTACCTTTCAGATTAGCTACCCCTAAAACCCTAGATTACTATCAGTGCTAGTTTACTTCTCGTAGTGCTAATCTCATGATCTTATTTTATAGAGATGCTAGTATTCAAGGTCAAATCACTAGTGACATCCCTTGAACTACCACAACTCTAAACATTCTAGGGTTTGGTCCTTATTAGTAACATCTTGTTATTTTGACATGACTTTTCTCCTTTAATTTGAAAGTCAAACTTTGGATCTCACAAGTCTTACTGAAGTCTTCCTTATCTTATCAATTGAATTTCCTTTCTCTTACTTGGCCATTTAGATAGATTACATTCTCAATTTACCCTGCTAGGATTTCATCATCATATTGTGTGTCATTATTACATTCACTAGATGTCTCTACCATGGTGGTTATGCATCATATATGATTCATTTTCTTATAACTTCATTCCCACATTGCTCTAATTAAGGAAGATATGAAAGAGAAGATGATTCTAAAACTTCAAATTATTATCTTCAAACATTCTCTTAATACATTTGTTGTATGTAGGTTTAATTAGTTATCAACAAGGATACTTGACTAACTAGCACTTGATTGAATCTCCTAACCTCTTTCTTTTATAATCTATATTACTCCATCATCTTTCAAACCCTTCCTTACTTTCCATAAACCTCTTACCATATACTACTCTTCCACCTGTCATCTTTAACTTCTATTTTTTTCTTATGATCATGTTGCTTATTCATGTGTATGATCATGTTTACCATGTTGCACATATTTCTTTTTATCCTTCTACTAATGTCTAGTAGAAATTCTAAATCAATAATCTCTCTACTAGTTTCAACTCCTATTTAATACATTACATATCCTTCATTTTAAATCAAACGGCTCATGCATGGGTCAAACTTAGTTTCTCTTTCAATCAAGTTTTTCCTTCATGAATATAGTATACCTTTGTATGACTTATTCATTTGTTAAGCTACAGTTTTTTTCTTTTAGAAACTAGTTTGTTGTTCTATAGAGACTTAGAACCCAAAGGTAGTGAGGATGCATGTATCAAATATCATAATAAGGTATACATTCCATGCTCTCAATTATATCATAACCCTCATTCCTTAATCAAGCTCATTGTTTCCAACATTTCTCATCGTTTCAACTAAGTTTATTATCCTAGTCTTATTATTTAGATGTTCATCTAATTTTCTTTACTTTATCTCTTCTGAAGACTCTTCACTTCTATGTACTTATTTTATACTTAACTCTTTTCTTCTATTTTCCCTTTGCTTTAGAGTACATAAAAGTGTTGTACTTGATTATATGATCCATTCCTCATGATTGATTCTTACGATCTTGGACCTTACATATTTTTATCATATATTTTCCATATTTCATATTTAGAGTTCATATAATACTAATCATTAAACTTAATTTGAACTTTATGCCGTGTTCCTTTATTCCCAATCAAGGGTTTCTCATATAAAGGCCCCAAAGTTGGATCTGAGATATTAGTTCCAACTGCTTCTTAGATATTCTAATCTTCCCCATATGTTTCAACATCTTAGTGTAAATACATTATCACTATGATGTGGGTCTAATTTATCCAGAGTCTACTCTTATTATGTTGTTAATAGGGGTCATTAGATCCCAGTAACACATCCTGCCAACCGGACCAGGCCGAACCTGTAGTTCTGAAGCCAAGAGATACTCAAGATTAACCAACTCCTATTATTCTCAAACATGTGAAAAGAATATCCAATTAGGGAAAACTCATTTAAACATAACTTTTGGTCTACTTGATACAAAGAATAACTGAATCAACTTCATGATACAAAAAAATTTAGAAGAACCATACATATTCTACAAATTGATAATCTAAATTCATATATATAAGAGCATTTCTATTGATCTCCAATCAAGGTAGAAATATAAAGCAAGATTTGTATTATATTCTTATGCTCAATCCATTCATTTCTTTCTAATCTTCTAACCCTAATATTTCTAGGGTTTCTCTCTAGCCCATCCTTCCTCTGCATACCTGGCCAAGGCATCTAGAGAAGAATAGATAGAGTAGCTTGATACTGGTCAACCTAAGTATTCAGATACCAGGCCAGGGTATCTAAATACTCATACCTCCCAGAGCTATGGAGACATCACCTCCTATCTGCCACACTTATAACTCTAACTTTATATCCTAATGGTCCCTGACGACTCATCCTAAGCTCTGATACCAAAATGTTGTCACACCCACATCCCACGATTACCACTAATCATGAGATTAGGGCATGAGTTTGAGGATTACACTTAATACAAAGTTCACTCCTGACTTTTCCTTTTTATTTCTTCTATTTCAAAATATATGTTTTCTCACATTCAATCACATAAACAAACTTTATAAGAGAAAAGCTTTTATTACTCTAATATGATCTCAACATTAATGATACACATCCATACATTCATTATATTTCTCACACCTCCATGTACATAAGACATGATAATCGGCTACGTTCACTCTTATTAAAGAAACAAAGATACAAAACATTATTTACAACTCTCTCACATCTATACAAGGACCTAGAGTGACAGGGACCAACTAAACTCAACTAATCTCAGACTTAACTCCTGTGGTAGATCTACTCTGATGCTTTGACCTTCTTCAAGTCCACATGGTTTCCCTAAAAATTGTGAGTAGAGGGGTGAGCCTACTCGCTCAGTGAATGAGTACTTCAAAGAAATATTTTAAAGCACTTATATAATTATAGATATATTGTCGAGAAACTGATATCAATTATAACAACAGTAAGTTTTAAAGAGTCTAATAATAGACAATCATATATATTAGAGGATACCCTAGATATCAACAAAAGTGAACCAATATATGAATATGCTTGATTGATTATAAAGAGAAATAATAACTCAGAAATATAAAATGAATAATTGAATAACTATGCATACTTGTTTAACCTCTCATTCTTCTTATTATGCCCTGAACCCACATGAGGTGTACCACAACATGTGAAAGAATCACAACAAGATACAATCTCACTGTACAAGGCTTAGAATCATGACCGGGTTTCTAAGCCTATCTCTTGAGTAAGACCCAGTCTACATTGGGCCTCAACACGTCTACCTCTTAGTGGCTAATGGGAGCAGTCAGATATATCAGACTCCACCTCTCAACCTCGGTACTCAGGCGATGAGTCAAAGCCCTCAGACTTATTGTGCATCAGTGGACCTACTGACCACTGATCACTCAACATTTTACACAGGTACCACCGGCATCCCCGGTTGGTGTTGGGTACCACACAACTGTAAAGAGTCTGCCCTACTAGTCAGGACCCCTGCACCCTGCTGGTGCGCTCCAGCTTACCTCGATCTGGACTACCTCCAGTCATGAAGTTGTTTCCTCCTCAAAGCATAGGCCTCATCCTGTGAGGATTCTACCGTGTTTAGGGAATCTACATGTCAAATTCACTCTTTAATTTCATAATTCAATCATCACATCAACATATCTTTGTTCATCTTTGTAAACCGTTCATTTCATAAATCACCTGATAACATTTACCACAACTGAATTGTTAAGCATCACCACATCTCAAACTGAGAAACATTGATATCACACTACTTTTTTAACTGAACACCCTATCATTAGGCTTTCATTTACCTCATTCACTTATCACATAACCCACATAAGGATTGAATACATCATAACATCATTCAATAAGAATTGCTCACAGTAGTTCACATATAATTGAATATATATATATATATATATATATATATATATATGAAACTGTATAATGAACTAAACTAGGGTTTCCACGCTCTTACTGATATATCAAGCCAACATTGATATCATCAGATGAAATCCAATATCTTATCTAACATGTATGTAATACGCACACAAATAAAAGAATCATTCATAACAAAAGAGATTCAGCTAGACAAACTTCTTTATTCAATTATACAACAATTTCATTCATAGCCGAAAACCCTAAATTTTAGTTTAGTTTTATAACCTCTGCAAATACTTTAAGAATTATCATTTAGATGGATTGTACCCATTTATAGTGTGATTTCAACATCTAAAATTCATCACAATAGATAAATCATCCATTTCATATCAATTTGCAAAAGTCAGATCAAAAGATCATTTACATTTTGTACACGCATACAAAGCAATTGAAGATTATTGATGATTTAACTTGTTTTCATGCAATCTACTATTTAAATGAAGTACCCACTCACCCTAAGGTGTGAAAACACCTTAAAAACGTAGCCCATCTCTGAAGATCTCAAATCCATATCCAAATCCTAGAAAAATATGCGGTTTCTTCTTCCTTTTAACCCTAAACGGGATCTGTTGTAGGTAGAAGAAGAAGACTAGAGGTTAAACCAAACCTCAAAATCTCTAGATCAAAGGTTTCTATAAAGGGGAAGTGAAGAGAAGGAGGAATCCATGGTTAAAACTACTTACTGAGTCGAATCTATAACAATCCTTTTGGATTTCCACCGTTCTTCACATTATTCCCCAAACATTGCCCCAGAAATCACCTTCCATGTTGCCCTCTCATTGAGAAAGATGTTTGCAATGATAGAGGATTGAATCACGGTTCCAACACACTTCATTTCGTTAAAAATAGAAAAGTATTGCTTGAGATATGATCGTTTTACGATTTGTTATCTTGGGCGGCGGCGGCCGCGGTCGCGGTGTCGACGCAGCGTCGCAGTCACGGTATAGACCATTGGTCACGGTGTCAACACAGAGTTACAGTCACGGTGTAGACCGCAGGTCGTGGTGTCGACGCAGCGTCGGTCGCGGTCCTCAATACATGTTTACTAAAAAGGGCATAACTCTCTCATTTTAACTCCGATTTGGTTCATTCTTTTTTATTGGATTCATAATTAAATTATATACAGTCCTACAATATTTTTTTGATAATATTATCAAATTAAAAATTAATTATTAATTATTTCCTCCAACGTCATTAACTCTCTTCTTGCACACATGTATGGGTTAATGCTATATTAACTCCAACTCAGATCTTTATAGTATGCTTAAGTTATGATTATGAGTTGCCCAAATAAGTATTTAAGGTTATCAAAGTTAAGATAAAGTACAAGATAGAATATTACTAACAAAAGTATGCCAAGCATTAATATTATCTTAAAACTCTAAGATTACCAGCAAATCTAGGAACGGGTTGTAACAACTCTCCTACATATACTCATATTCAGACTACAAACCTTTTCTCCCCAACACATCCTAGCCACTCCATTGGCCAAGGTAGTATAGTTTAGATACATCTCCTTACTCCTATACATATCTTCCTAGATTATACAAAGAACATAAATCATACACAGAAAGTGACCAACAAAGCAAGTAAGAAGAATTAAACACAAATGAACCTTAGAATAGTGAAATAACTATAATTATATATCAAATTCATGTTCAATATAGTTATGACATGGGAGTTACCCCCCATGCTCAAGAAATATAGATCTACTTGTCCATGGCTGTAGAAAGTAGATACAAGTAGTAGATAATAGGGCTAGATATTATAATAGACAAGAATAAACTTGGATGTATGTGGAAGAAGTAAGATAACATTGGAACTCCATTCAAGGAGTCATAAATATGTCCTTGCTGCTATAAACTCTCCAGCAAGCTACACAAAAAAGTGGAGAGAAGAGAAAGATGGAGATCCCTACTGTAATTGTTGGAGAAGAAGTAAGAAGAAGTTTCCCTCCCTAGAAGCCAACTTTTCTTCCTTAGAATGCCTCCAACTCCTCTTACCTTTCCCTTGCTTGACTCTCACTCTAAAAGGTATGAAATAGTATGTGAATTCAGTCACATTTGAATTAATTCAATCAAATTTAGATGAATGTGGTCATGATGTGGTTGAATTCAAAGTTTTGAGTCAGATCTCTCTAGCTTCTATTCTAGATAGACCTCCCTTGAATGTACTCCTTTCATATTTCGATCCAAACTACCCCTTTGTCCAATGCTAAGTAAATCTCTCAATCTTAGTAGAAATGGAGCTTCAAGTAAGAAAGAGATCAACCAAACCAACAATCATAATAAAAAAGAGAAGATATAAAAAAGGTTATATCTATAATAAGACTACTTGTTTAAGTTAAAAGTACTTAAACATGCCCAAAATGAAATACATATCCAAGAAGGAGATAAACTATCCATAGACGAGCATAATTGGAAAGAAAAAATATGGAGATAAATCTTTTGTATAGGAATGAAGAAGAATCGTAGAAAAAAAAGGGTAAGAATAAGTTATTAGCCCATAGAGGAAAGGTTTCTTTTGCTCCTTAGTCTCTGAATGGGTTGGATCTCATATTTGGAGCCACCCCCTGATCTTCTAAACTCCTTGACCTCCTTCCTCCTTGATTCCACCCCAACAACAGCTTAAATGGATGTATGGAGCTGGAAGGTGCTAGGAAATGGATGGAAGATGGTTGAATGGTGGTGAAAATGGATGGAAGGTGGTGTGTTGATGTTGAATGTAATGGAAAATGATGGTGGATGGAGGCAAATCAAAGGGTTGGACGTAAGACGATCTCTTCATCCCTATTGATTGTTGGAACTCTAGGATGGAGCTCAGGGAGCTAAAGTTCGGAGTTGTAGAGGACACTTCAAGGAAACCAGAATGGAACCCTTATCGCAGTAGCTAAAGGTGGGAATTTATAGGGGTAGGTAGAGTGTTTATGTGAGTGGAATTAATTCGGTAAAAATCAAGTGAATTGATACACATCGAAGAGCACACCAATTTACTAGAATTATTATGCTAGAGTTTAATCTTTTTTTTTTAACTTTCCAATTAAGGTTAGTATAGAAGGGTAAATCCTACAGAACAATGTTTTTAAGATTGTTCTCTCTTATCCCAATTGATTTTTGAATTTATTTCTTTTTTATATTTTAAAATAAGGAACATATTATAAATTTCAATTTGGGGGTTGGTTGTTTAAACTAGAATGAGAAACTAAAAGTGCAAGGGAGTAAATATTACAATAATGTAAAGGAAGAAAAAGTTTATTCTAAAACAAGAAAGTAAAGGAATAAATTGTTAGCTCACAAGATTATCGGAAAAAAAAAGTAAAATGCTAAAATTAAAAAGACAAATTGAAAACAAGCATTTAAGAAGAAGTTTGAAATCAGAAAAGAAGGCATCGAGGCTTAGGGGTTTCACCATCTTAGCCCTTATGAAAATAGGATCGAGTGATACATGAAAAACAAGATAGAAGCAGATATGTGATTTATTTGTAAACAAAATGCAAGAAAAGAACTCTACGATGAACCCATTGGTCATGGTACTCATATATCCTTGTTCTTCATCCTATAGAGGATGTTTCCACGATCGCATCCAAATCCTCATGAAATCGGTTTAGGCATTCAAAATCTCAGATTCCACAATCACATCCGCCAAGATTAACAAGTGATTAAAATGATTAACTACTTCATTTACATCAGAGATTTCTAAACTGAAAACCATCTGTCTAAAATAGTCATGCAAAAATCGATCTGATTAACACATTGATAAGGGGCTACTCCCCTCGCCTCGATAAGGAAACTACTCGCTAGTCATCGCGAGGAAGGGAGAAACAAGGAGAAAAACATAGGAAGTCATAGATCAAAAATCAAGAATCTCCGAAGAGACCAAGGTTGGGACAAATAAACTGCTTGTTTTCTTTATCCCCCACTCCAAGAGAAAGAACAAGAAGAAAGAACAAAAAGTAAAGAAGTCTAGATGTAGAATAAAGAACTAGTTTTTATTTCTTGAGTGAAAAGATTACACTAAGAATTCAAGTAATAAAATCTTCAACTAGAAATGCAAGTAAAAAATGTTGAGACCATAAACTAAGACTCTATTAGAACTAAGACTCGATGATCTTTTTCTTGTGGAGTCCCCCCTCCTTTTATAGGTAGATGAGGAGGGGGAAATTCTTGAGATATGTCTTTGTTGTGGTGGCGGCCTCTATCACTGGAATAGTTTGTTGCTTCATCCAAAAGTAACATTCAACTTTTGACCACATTGATGATTTTCGGTATTTGACTAGCCTTTATTTGAATTCTTCGACCACAAAAATATATGAAGTTGTTCAACTCCTAGTCATGGGATATAACTTTTAGAATATTGTTTGCTTTCCCACTAAATTGATGGGTTTAATGAGTTCTTCTCTTTAGTATTTTACCACAAAATATATGAGTATTTCTTCAAGGTAGAATTATGTACCAAAATCTTTGAGGGAATTCTTCTCCCATTAAATTCTAAAAGTGATCTGGAATAAAAGATTCTCTATTAGAAAATTAAATTTCCTATTAAATAAGTAGTTGCATATTAAATTTCTCATTGGTATGTGAGAGTTATACCAATTTTAGTGCAGGATATATATTTAAATCAGGCACCATAGAAATTGTGTAAACAATCTTTCAAAGGAAATCAAACATGGACTGATTGGGTCATTATCCTATAAATAAACAAGAAAATATAATTAAAACTCCAAATAAAGAGAAAAATATCAAACTAACACAATTAATTACAAATCTAATAAAATGAATAACAAAAATCCTAAAAAAGATATCTAAAAGATGTAAAAAGGGATAAATACATATTTATTAAAATACCTCAGACTTGAATCTTTGCTCGTCCCGAGTAAATAAAATCATAAATAAATCCAATTTATACTAATAACATGTCCACCATCATTCTCATAGCCATCAATTTATTCCTTTCCTCTAATTTTGACTGAGTAACCTTATCTCCTAAAACTAAAAAATACAAAATTCTAGATTCTGTATAAAAGACAAATATAATATCTTGTTTCTAAATCATGACTTTTAGAAAAACATGCTTCAGCTTACTTTTGATTTGACACTCTCATTTTATTATTGCATTTTATTTGATGTGAGATGTTACACAAGAATAGGATGAAAATGGGGGGTGAAAATAAATAAAGAAGTGATGATCCCTCCCCTATTTAACTCGGAATATATTTGATTTGTGGCTTCTTTGGTCACAAATTTTTTTGTGATCATTTGACATCTTTTGTGGTACGTCCCTTTATGGGGTATGAATTTTTTTGATATGGGAAGCATACCATCCCATACTTGATTTTTGTTTGGTGGTGATTTTTTTCTTCTCTTTCTTTGAAAGAAAAAATGGGGAAACAAAAGTTGTCCTTGTGCTTATAACTTCACACATTTTTTTCTTTTTGTTTTTCCAAAAGTGTCAATGCATTAGATAGAATATTCATGTTAATCACATTATACAAGATTTATATCAAGTTAATCCACAATTTAAAAATAGAGAAATATCATGTTTGGTTTTAATTGATTCCATACAACTACCAACTTTTCCAAGGAGTGATACTATTTTGGGGTCCTAAGTGACATGGTGGTTTCATACATGGAAATTTTAAAAAAATTGCAAATGATTACTCATTTCAAACGGGGTACAATTTTAAAAATGTATTCATATTGGACGACTAGATAATGTCCTTTTTGCAATAAAAGAAATAAAAGCATGGCCGACTAGATAATGTCCATAAAAGAAGAAATTATAAAAGCAACTATATGCAAACAAGGAAAAACAAGATGGAGAAAAAATAAAGATAAGGTGGGGTGGATTAGAAACATACCACCCACCTCCACCCCAGACTTAGATTTTTTCTAATCTTGAGCAAAACCGAAACCTGAAATTGAGGGAAGAGAATTGATTGGTTCACTAGGAGGCCCTGGTAGCTCAAAAAATATCCATCTGAAGGGAATGTCACTGATGGTTGGGGCTTTCAACAGAGGAGCTTGATGGTACACCCAATGGACGGGTAGTCATGGAAGCTTAAAGGAGTTTTCTGAATGATGTTGCTTGTCACCTCACAGTCCTTCGAGTAGGATCCACAAACCCTCCTTCAACGGTGAAAAAAGTGTGGGAGATGAATATGTTTTGAGGGAGATTGGTGGGTGCCCATTGGGTAACACATGTAGTGTCATATGTGGAAGATCGGGCGAAGGATCTATCTCGGGTATCTTTTTTCCACCTAGATCTACATGTAGTAGAGAGGGTGTTGGGATTTGAAGAACCGGTTTGTTAGCTGAGTAAACAAACACATGGGGTCGTATCTCTTCATAGAGGAATATGAAATAAGGTGCATTTGGATCCTTTGCTCTATAGATGGAAGCTAGTGGTTTTGGTTTGGACAACTCATGGATGGTGTAATTGTCGTCATAATTATAAAAAATGATTAAGCTAGGTTGTTCCATCTCCTTCGGGGAGTTCTTCATCTCTTATTCTTAAAACATCCCATCAACATGGATGTATATGGAGTCATCAATATCCTTTACTACACTAAAGAGGAGCTTTGATTCATTCATAGTACATGTGCCCAACTCAATGGGCTCAAATGAGGTCACCTCACGATATAATGATGGCATGTAGGGTTCTTGCGGAGGTAGAATCACCTCATCATACTCAACCGGATGTGAAACAAGAAGTGGTTGAGGTGGAGAATAGTGCTCTTGATGAGGAAGTCTTTCAAAAGAATCCATCAGTGCATCATGGGGAAGTGATGGTACATTGGTCACAATAGGCTCAACCAAGCTTGACTAATTATTGTAAACATCCAAATTTGGGTCTGCAACCAAGAAATATTGGGGAGCTTTAGGTTGTTGGGTCATTCTTCGATCCCACCAGTCTTTAACCTTATTGTTAAAAGATTCTTGATTCATGAATTTATTCACATAGGCCCCCATCAATTCATTTTATAACTTATATGGATGGTCGGGGGGTCATACAACTGTTGCCCTAACTAAAAGAAGTTCTTCATTTGTGGCAGCCGTAATTTTTAGAACACATGTCTGTCTCCTCATCCATCCTAACTCCCTTTTGTCAGTTCAAATGATGGAATGTTCTTTCTCAATCTGTGTTATAACCGACGATGCAAAATCAGTGATCGGCGGGCATCGCATGCATAATTATAGTTGATAGACGTATTTGAGTATAGAAAAAATTTATTGATGGAATGGAAACTCAAGAGAAGGAGGAATAACACTTGCAGAATTTTACTCGGAAGGTGGAAAAAAATGAAAATAAATGTTCAAAATTCTTTTTCGGGGTTCGAGAAAATGATTTGTTGTCCATGACAACGATGCAAAAATTGATACACTTCAAAGAACACACCAATTTCATATAATTATCCTTTTTTTTTACTTTTCAATTAAGGTTAGTATAGAAGGGTCGATTCTACCGGAAAATATTTTTAAAATTTCTCTCTCTTATCCTTATTAATTTTTGAAATTATTTCTTTTTGGTAGTTTTAAATATGGAATAGAAAATAAATTCTGATTTGGGTTTGGTTGTTTAAACTAGAACAAGAAACTAAAAGTGCAAGGAAGTAAAGATTACAGTAATGTAAAAGAATAAAAAGATTATTCTAAAACAAGAAAGTAAAGGAAGACATTGTTAACTCATAAGATTATCTAAATAAAAAGTAAAGTGCTGAAATTAAAAAGGTGAATTGAAAACAAGAATTGAAGAAGCAGTTTCAAATAAGGAAAGAAGGCATCGAGACTTAGGGGTTTCACCATCTTAGCCCTTGTGAAAACATGATCAAGTGATACACGACAAACAAGATAGGAGCAAGTATGTGTTTTATTTGTGAACAAAATGCAAGAGAAGAACTCTATGTGAACCCATTGGTCATGGTGTTCATGTATCCTTATTCTTCATCCTAAAGAAGATTTTTCTATGAACACATCTAAATCCTCATGAAATCGGTTTAGGCATTCTAGTTCTCGAGTTCTATGATCGCATTCGTCGAGATTAACAAGTGATTAAAATGATTAATTACTTTGTTTAAATTGGCAATTTCTAAACTAAAGACCATTCGTCTAAAACGGTCATGTAAAACTCGATCTAGTTAACACGTGGCTAAGGGGCCACTCCATTCACCTTGATAAGGAAACTACTCTCTAGTCATTGCGAGGAAGGGAGAAACAAGGAGAAAAAGATAGGGAGCTGTAGACCACAAATTCAGAATGTGTGAAGAGACCAAGGTGGTGACAATTAAACAACTTATTTTCTTTATCACCCACTCCAAGAGAAAGAACGAGAAATAAAGAAGTCCAGATGTAGAAGAAAGAACTAGTTTTTATTGCTTGAATGAAAAGATTATACTAAGAATGCAAGTAACAAAACTTCAACTAAAAATGTAAGTATAAAATTTTTGGTACCATAAACTAAGACTTTATTACAATTAAGACTCAATGATCTTTTACTTGTAAAGTCCCCCCTCCTTTTATAGGTAGATGATGAGGGAAAAAGCTCTTGAGATATGGCTTTCTTGTAGTGGTGGCCGCTTTGACTAGAATGATTTGTTGCTTCATCCAAAAGTAACATTCAACTTTTGACCGCATTGATGATTTTTAACATTTGACTGGCCTTTTTTTTTCTTCCACCACAAAAATATATAAAGTTGGGAAACACCTATTCAAGAGATAGAACTTTTAGAATATTTATTATTTTCCCACAAAATTGAGGGGTTTAATGAGTTCTTCTCTTTAGTAGAGTTACGCTACCCACAGTAACATTCCCATCCGACCACCCACCCATTACAATGGGAATCAACAGTTAGTCTGTTGCAACCATTTTCCTTGATCCAACAGTTTTTACATAATTAATTAGCCATAAAAGTCAAAAAGTCTTTCTCTCTCCAGATTGTGACTAATAGCGGCTCTTTCTAGAAACTTCTCTCTCTTCTAGACCATTCCACCCAGTGTTTTTAAAATTGAACCAGACCCGATCCGACTGATCAGACCAGTGAACCAGTAGCTGACCGGTCCGGAAGCCTAAAACATCGGTTGTCTCTTTTTCTGGTCCAACCGGTCAGAAATATGATCCAACCGGTTCAACCAGCCGGTCGGACCAAACCGAATTGAACCAATGGTTCAAAGAGAAGAAAAATAGAAGGTAGAATACATATAGGAATTTACATATATGTATATAAATATGAAATATATATGTATGTATTTATATAGAAAATATACATATAAGGTAGAACGCATATACAAATATATGTATATCTATATACAAATATATGTACATATATATGTATATTTGTATATATGCATATATATACGTATGTATGTGTACATCTACATAATAATATATATGGATACATATATATTTATCTATATACATATATGTACAACATATATATATTCAAATATATATATATGAGTGAATACATCTACACAACAATATATATGTAAACAAATATATTTATATATATACATATATATACAATGTACATATGTATATATATATGTATATATATATATATATATATTGATAATATATATATGTATATATAAGCAATATATAATATGCCCAGTTCAACCGGTTTGAGTGGTCTGACTGCTAATTACCTTTTATCATGGTGACCGGTTCGGTTTTTTTGGTTCAATTTTTTTTTTATGTCATGCTGGCATCATTTCCGGTCTAACTGGTTCAACCACTCTGGTTGAACCTGACTCAATCCAGCCTGAGTCAGTACCAATCTGACCACCAGTTCAGTTATGAAAATATTGATTCCACCCCACTAGCGTGCTAGTACAGGACCTCCAGGTACATCTTTCTTCCATCGAGCCTTCTCTATCAACGACATACAATACCAAAACTCGGCCATGTCACTTTATTTTTAGATGCTCTGGCAATCACAACAACTATTATATTTTGAATGAGTGAGGTTTAATATTATACTTTTAGCATAGATTATAGTACTACTATATTTTTAAATGCTAATGTGTTGCAAAATATATTTTCACTTTAAGGGGGGAATCATCATCATTTGTATTAATATTGTACATATATGTGTAAAATGTGTCTTTAGTATTGTATGTCTCATACTGTATGTCTTGTACTGTAATGTTGTATTGTACTTATTCGACTGCAACATGTGGTTGTTAGTACTATATTTCTAGTATTATGTTTTTGTTACTACTATACGTCTCGTATTGTACGTCCTATAGTATATGAAAAATGGGATCGTTGATTGATAATTGTAATATTGTATAAAATAAAATTTGTAGAATATTGGGGATACTTTAACATGTGATGGTATTGTATGCCTAAAAAGTTAAGATAACATTTTTATCATCGGGAACCACTTTAAAAAGAGAGTGATCTTCATTTAATATCGCACGTCTCATATTGTGCGTCTTGTATTGTACATATAATGAGATTAAAGATTACAATATTTAATATTATGTAAACTAAAGAGAAAATGAATGTAAGAATGTTGACAACCACTACATTATAAATGAATGTAAATATAATTTTATATCGCATGTTTATACTATATGTCTCATAAATATATTGTCAAATGATATTAGTATTGTACATGTCGTACTGTACTTCTTGTATCGTACCTATTAAAGATACAAACACCTGATGAGGTAGTGGTAATGAGATTTTAGGGCAACATGTAATATACAGTTGTTAGTATTGTACATCTTGTATTGTACTTATTGTACTGTAAATTGTGTATTGTACGTAAAAATTGAGTTAAATGATAATAATTTTTTTTGGTCGGTTAACATCTAAGATGATAATAATTATGTATGAGAAAGTATTACAATATGTAATGTTGTGTTAAATAATGTATATATGATTAAAATTTAAAAGATATATTGTTGTATATATATAATCGCATTAGATGCAACATATCAAATAATTTCCAATAAAAGTGTCAACAAATGTGTGTACAGTACGCGCGTTTAAAGTACGTGAACTGGAGGGAATTAGAAACAAATAGAAATTTAATTCTATATATTTTCATAATCTATAGTGAAGTTAAGACATCATAGGTGCAATTTGTTGGATAATGGATGCAATAACTACAATTTGCATACACTTTCCATAACCATTCCATGGGCAATAATGGCGTTACATGGACAATAATGGCTACGGGTGGAATATCTCTGGTCATGCATTAAATTTTTCTTTTCCCCGTGCCCTAGGTATGCTAGTGAGTGGAAGGGTGATTGTGGCTAGAATTTTCCCTTTAGTATTTGACCATGAAACTTCTCCAAGGTAGAATTCTGCAGTAGAAACTTCGAGCAAATTTCACTCCAATTAAATGATAAAAGCAGTCTAGAATATAGGATTCCCTGTTAGGAAATTAAATTTCCTATTAATTGAGTACTTGTATATTAAATTATGTATTGGGATGTGAGAGTTATGTCAATTTTTGTGCAGGATATATATTTAAATCCAGCACTATGAGAATTGAGTAAAACATCTTTCAAGGAAAATTAAACATGGACTAATTGAGTCATTTTCCTATAAATAAACAAGAAAATATAATTCAAACTCTAAATAAAGAGAGAAATATTAAAATAACACAACTAATTACAAAACTAAAAAAGAAATAACAAAATAATCCTAAAAAGATATCTAAAAGATGTAAATAAAAATGATAAATACACATTTATCATGAATTTGACCTAATTCATTCCTTCAATTTTGAGAGAATGGATTGGAATGGACCATTAGAAGGAGTCTTTGGGTGACACCATCAGAATAAACATCATTGGAAGAGGCCTTCAAAAGATTCCATCGGAAGATGAACATTTAGATCCAACCTTCGGTTAGTGGACCATTGGAAGGTGGACCATCAGAAGACGGACTACTGGACAAAAAAAACCATCAGGAGTCGAACATCTAATAGTCTTCTGAGAAAAAAGATCGAAGGTGGGTGGAAATGAATTTGATTGAATTTGGTTGAATTAAACCAAATTTGTTTCTTCATAAGGTTGTCATGGAAGCACTCCTTTGTATGGTCTGCTGGCTTCATTTGTGACCTTTAACATAGACCATCAAAAGGTGATCCACTGCAAGAAGGGTCCATCAAAAGGAACCATCAGTAGAGGGACCTTCGGGGCCACCCTTCGATTGGTTCCATTAAAAGACACCATGTGAAGATGGTCCTTTAGTTGTCTCTCAAAGAAAAAGAGTTGATGGAGCGTCAGTGTGTATTTCTGCAAAAAGGAGGGGATGAATTCAATCAAATTCAGGAGAATTCAATCAAATTCTCTAGGTAGAATCTGGAGCATCGATGGCATCTTCATTTCGGTACCTACAAGTCCAAAAATTGGCTAGTTGAGAAACTATATCTTTAAAATGACATAAACTGCCAAAAGTGAAGTATATATAGTTTCGGGCATATTAAGGCTATTATGACACGGAACTCTAGATAAATACTTAGTATAAATGCCTATATTTGGGTGTTATCATCTCTCAGGACACACAATAATCATACTTAAATCCTAGTAAAAATAACAACAATGATAAAAAGTAATATTTATATTGCATACTACACCATATATATAGTATACATTCAAAATCATGGTGAGAAAACTTTGATATGTCCTATTCAAGATAAATGTGAAACATTGTATTGGTCACTTGACAACATTAAGGTATGGATTTCTAGTAGCTTAGAGTATACAAAATATATGGGAAACATGGTGTAAAAATGTGAGATGGATTCTTTAAACCTGTCGTATCAATTGAATAGAATTGTATGTACAATAGCAGGCCAAATTCATGGAGGTATGTGAAGCATACATTTCAATTTGGTAAACTTTTTAGAATGACTTGTTCTAATTAAGCATATAATGACATGAAACTTAATGGTCAAGGAAATTTCATATATTTTTACTTTGAAAATATGCTATCAAAACTTGTATAATTTAAGATAGTAAAGTGACAAGCTGACAGATAGTCCACATAGAAATTGGAAATATGGAGGATATACATACAAGCATTATTGAATCATGTGTTGGAATTCGTTCATGGAGAAGAGATTGATGGTGATTATGTTTCTACAAGAAGAAAGAATTAAACACACTCAGAAAAGGACCATTTAAACTCTTTGTTGTAGATTCTAGGTTGGCATAAAGAAAAAATGCAACGTTCAATAGTAATAAGCCGGCTATCTAGAAATGTTACCCGTATAATGAGGTTATGATGGTTTGTATGGAGAGGTAGTTGCCACCGAAAATGATTTGTCCACGAATTTGTGTGACATTTTCTTAAACATCATAGTGGGGTTCTTGAACTGCAACCTTGAAAGAGTTTTCAAGTCCAAAATTTTAGTCATTGTTAGAAGGGATAATGGAAATACATACATCCCTAAGGGTGGTAGTCAAGTGTCTGATGATTATTAGGTTGTTATGCCTCCATGAATAACATATGCATATATGACCATGAATGAACAATTGCAGAAGAACTATATATGTAGCTTAGTCTTGTTATATTTGGATTTTTTACTCAAAATTTTAAGTCCAAGGCATCATCATATTCCAATGCAAGCAAAGAAATATAAATCTAGAATATTTTCAGCACCATAATGTATATTATTTGAAAACATAGTAGTTCCCATATTTACTTTTGAATATACACTTACATAGATTGTTAGATAACTTGATGTCACAAGGACAAGAACTCAGGGTTCGAGCCATTTTTGTGTTGAAGTATGGACAATATCTAGACAAGAAGGCAGGTGTTACAACCCCAATTTTTGGGTTCATTTGATGAGAAATGTAATTTCTCATATTAAAGATATTTGAACAAATAATGATATAATTTGGTTCAAATAAATGGATTTTGTTTACAATAGCCTTGATGTTTGTGTTGTGGGCTTCATAGGCTATTGGGCCCAAATAACAAAGAAATTCAATTAGTAAATGAATAATTGAATATTTGAGAAAAGGAAAATATGGAAAATGCTAGAAGGCACATCCAAAGAAGATTTCGTGCCTCTTGGGTTCCTTGGGTTCCAAGGAGTCCAAAGTTGCATAAAGAGTGCAATAAGAAAAGAAAAGATCAATTAAGTATTTTTTTATTAAGAAAGAAATTGAAAATAATGATAAAATGTGGAAAATAAGTTAAAAGAGGTATATTTGAGTTATCCTTGGTGGAATTTCGTATCCCAAGGATTCCTAATGATAAAAGGAATACCAATGAGGAAAATAAAAGAGAAATAAAGAGAAATCCTCAAAAAGAGATATTTTAATAAGGAATAAACATGTTAATGTGAAATATTGTGTATAGATGCATCTAGAAGGGTAATAAGTATCCTTGAAAAGGGATTTCAAAATCATAGAGTTTCTTGGGATCCAAGGAGTCCCAATGAGGAAAGAGGAAAGAGAAAATATCAATAAAGTCAAATAAGAAGATAATATGATGTGTAATGAATAATTATGAGGTATTGTTAAAAAGAAGTATTATTTCAACAAAAGGAAATATAATTTCATGGTTAATAGATTAAAATGCCAGAATAATGATAATAAGAGAAAGGATTTTCGTTTTTCCAATTATCCATGAAATAAAGCTTAACAAAAGGAATGAGGAGAGAGAAGAATACTTCTCCTAGAAGGAATATGAATCCTTTTTGAAAGGGACTCTTTGAGTCATGTATAAGCCTTCCTAGGGCTTCATTTCTCACCCCTATATAAGGGGTAGAGCTCTGGTTCAAAGGGAAGAAGAACCCCATGTTTCTCTAACCTCTTCACCTTCTTCCTTCTGTGCTAACCCTAAACCACAGGTGGTGAGTTCTCTGGAGCAATAGAGAGATGTGGAGCCATATTGAAGAAGGCTTGATGAACCTCGATGACCAGTGGGTGATCAGTGAATGTCTTGGAGCATCGAACTTCACTCGAACACCTGCGGCACACCTACAGCAAGGTTGTGAACCGCGGGCTTGCAGAGTCTACTCCCGGCCATTGCGGACAAACCCAAGGTGGCCCCACCTGCGAGGGGGTACGACGAAGGTAGGGGACTTGTCCCCGAAGGCCGTCGAGGGCCCAGGTGTGAAGGAATAGCCACGCAAGGCCGGCTAAGGCAGCGCAGCATGACTGCGCAAGGATGAAGATGACGAAGGTCACATTGGACGGTTATACCCTCCAGGGGTATGAAGCATCGACAACTTAAGAGGGGGCAGAGTCTTAATTTGGTTATGTTTCCAAAAGACAAGCAACATTGCATGAGCTTGACGACGTGGCACAATCTGATTGGCCCAAGAATTATGTGATTGTTGAATTGCTTTCTTGGATGGATTTCTTGATTGAATTGATATTAGCTCAATATATCTACTGAGCAGGTATGTGGTTACGCTTATGAATAATCACTCTAGTTTCACGGCGATTCCCGAAGTTTTATCGGTTGCTTGAAAATAACTGTTGGATGTCTATTTAATTCATGCAACTATAAAGTGACTATGATTATCACTATAAATGTGCATATATAACTGGCTAGATTCGGGTCCACCTCTGTTGCTTTGAAAGGTTAAAAAAAGGGGTAATCTTAGAGTAAGGTCTAGGTTACCGTGGGTTAGAAACTGGGCTACCAAGAGTAGTGCCATGAGACCCTTTAGCATGCCATGAGTTAAGGAGTGGGCTACTTACTGGTAGTGCTATGTGACTCAACCCTAGAAACTAGTTCACCTATAGGTGGGACCATGATGGGTTTAATGGGGAACTACTATAAAGAAAGTAGTATCCACAGCGCAAAGGATAGGGAATGCATGGATTGCGCAGTTATATTTAAAGTGTAAAATTGTTTGTTAAATGGTAATTGGCTGCAATACATTGTTATCATAGTTGCAAGATTATTGTTTCCCCCACATACTAGATTCGGCTGACTGACGTTTTGTTTGTCGTCATTTTAGGTACAAGTCAAAAGGACAAATAACAAATTGTCATATTGTGAAATATATGAAGTAAAATACAAGGAGGATTAGTTAGAGTAGAATCCATAAGTGGATAGAAGTTTAGAGATCTAAGTTTTCTAAAAGGTATGTGAAAGTTTTTTTTTCTTACATCTTTCCAGTATAGTCTGTTAGAATTTAATAATTGTTCTTGGTTAAATGTCGAACCTTTGATCCGAAAATTATGGGTGTGGCTTCGACCTCTCGATCTCCCTTAATTGGGCATTACCGGAAGGTGGGGTCGTAAAATTTGGTATCAGAGCGTAGGTTCCTCACTTAACTATTAATAATTATTAAATTTTACAAACTCCATAGAACCCAAGGGAGTTATTAGAGGATTATACGAAAGACGGAGGTGTCTAGAAAAGGATCATGATCGGGGGCTGACAATATTTTTCTCCGCACTGCTAGTCGGAATACGAGGACTCCCAGATCTGTGTGACTGCCTGGCCAAAGTCTTAGGGTATGAATGGAAATAAGATACCTTTAGGTCTTTCTCATCTTATTCATCCCTTCTCATCACAAACTCTATTAAGGACCTTAAGGATTAGGGTTTTCTCTCTTTTCCTCACCCCCTCAAGGTACAGATAAGGTTGATAGGGTCTAAGGAATCCTCCACCAAATTAAATGAAAAGCATGTAAATAAGATGTCATGGACATAAGCTTAATAGATTAAGCGCAAACTAAAGAATAGATACATGCTTAGGTCATGTGACATAAGTTGGCATGCCCTCAAGAGAGACCTGAGGCTAGACCTTCTTATCGAGAGGATAAGTAAAGGGAGTTTGTCTTAGAGGTAGAGACCTGGCACATCCTCTGAGGATGATGTTAACCCTAACCCTAAGTGAAGTTAGAGAGAGAGAGATGGCATGATGAGTTAGACCAGATGTTTGGATGGACATGCCTTGGATGACGTATGAGCCATGAGAGGTTGGATGACCTAGTACCTCTGGCGACCCAACCCTGGGAAGGGTCGTGCATGTTAGAGTGAAGGATAGCTCCTTCATTGATGAGGTTAGAGAAGAACCTATGGAAACCCCATGAGCTTATATGGGCATAATAGGCACCCAGGATGTATCAGTAGTGTGAGCAATAGGTTGAAACCCTGGCTGGGAGAGTTTGATGGATAGCTTATGTGATAAGCCTAAGGGGCTATGAATAACCTTGAGCGAACATGAGTTGAACATAGGCTTCATCCAGGTAGGGGCATGCTTTTGAGGTTGACCCTTCATCAAAAGAGGACCTCTAATGGTAAGGTTTATTGTAGGGTTAGCTCTAGAGAGAGAGAAGGAACCAAGCAAGAAGGTTGGAATCCTAGACTCCGAGATATGAGGAAAAGTAGGGAGTTGAGGATGATGTGACCAAAGTGGATGATAGGGGTTGCCTCATGCTCGATCCCTAGAGGCTGATGGTATCTTGGTTGCCTTTAGAGGAACCAAACCCTAGAGAGAGGATGAGGCTTCTGGCACCTATGTGCCTATGGTATAAGTGTTTACCTTCTGAGAAAGGAAGAAGAAGTTTTGTATATCCTGGAGAGGTTTAGTAACAGGTGGTGAGGCTTGGTACCTTGTTGGTTGTCCTTGAAGAGGACTCAACTCTGAAGTGTTGCTTGAATAGAAGGATGACAAGAAGTGCATGTCATGCCTGATTTCATGGTTAGGAGATAGAGTGTGCAGTTGGACACCTAAAAGTGAACCTAGGGTTCCTAGGCCTAAGAGGGGAAGTGGTATACATAATGCTCGTAATGGGAGTGTGCGACATGTAACTTCCTATGTTGAAAGGAAAGGAAAACCCCTTACGTTTAGGGTATGTTTGGTAAACCCCTCCCAGCTAAGTTGGTGACATGGGAAGGTATGACCTTGATCTAATGTTGAGGAATGAGAACCCAAATGACCTAGCATGGTTTAGTGGTCTGCTTGTGCCTTAATAGCTTACTAGGGTTAAGCATATGGATGTAAACCCTAGACCTAAGGGCGGTTGTGACCGTGTTGTCAAGAGATAGTTTCCTCCCATCCTGGGAGAGGGACCCTTTTGAAGGGGGTACACTAGTTTTTGAGTTAATCTAAAGAGGTCTCATAGGATCTTGAGAAGCTAAGTGAAAAGTACATGGTATGAGAATGAACCTGTAGATCTATAGATATCCATCTCTAAGTGCAAGTGGATGTGTTACCATGGAGGTAACCGGTATGGGGCCTGACCAAGGTACGCAGGTCACCATGACCCCTATGAAAGGATGAATGTCAGCCCATGTATACAAGGAGATATGATGAAGGCTTGGGTAAGGTTCTAAGTTGGACATGTACTATAATAGAATCATCAATCTATCCTAGGGTCAGGTAGGGATAAGACCGATGGAAGTAGGAGTTACCTAATTCCCTAGTTGCACATGACCATAGGGTCAGGAGGTAACAACTATCATTGTCTGAGGGCCATGGGTTAGGAGATTGATCACCTTCATGAACTCATGGGACCCAAAGGGCAGATGAGTAGGGCACTCTCTTGATGCATGAGGGAAGAGGGATGACCCCAAAAGTGTCGGAACCCTATAGACCTAGAGGAGATGACCAAGGGATGTGGGTAAACCTCAGTAGGTTCAAGACTAGTTTTCCATGGAAGTAACCTTGATATCAAGATGATTGTGATATAGAGACATAGGTGGCACGTCTCAACTTGGATTTAAAGGTGCACTGGAAAGGTGGGATGTACCATCTCTACTCATGGAACAGGAAGAACTTTGCATTTGGATGGCCGCCAAATGTTTATTTCCTCTTGTTATGGGAGTGAGAGATAGGACAGTACGCATGCCATACACCAAGGATAACAGATGATGTAAGTTGAAACGCGGCTATGAGGTATGAGGACAGAAATGATAACATACCCTAGTAAAGTGAATGATACATGGATGGTTTGAAAACACTAAAGAGAGATAAGATAGTCATCTTATAAGGATGTTGTTAGCTGAAGCTATGTGGAATTTACAAGTGATGCAAGGTATAGTTTGATCATCATGAGGATGATCCTTGAGTTTTCTCGATGAAGTTAGACTTAGAGATGAAATGAGATAATAGGCAGAATACATGAAGGTGTATGTCATCAACATTACCTAATACCTAAGGATGTGAAGTGGTAATGTATGCTCAGGTTGAGATATAGCTGCCTAGTTTAGCTAGAAGAGGTTGTTAAGGTAAC
This sequence comes from Alisma plantago-aquatica, assembly GCA_963693085.1. Classification (NCBI taxonomy): domain Eukaryota; kingdom Viridiplantae; phylum Streptophyta; class Magnoliopsida; order Alismatales; family Alismataceae; genus Alisma; species Alisma plantago-aquatica. Next base: position 881,981,411 of record OY856413.1, on the reverse strand, counting down.
CCTAAGTTTGGAAGGGAGATGTGTTTGTCTAATACTCAGATGTAATAAGATATGTTGAATCAGTTAATGGCTATTTGGTTAGCCAGTCTAGTCCTTGATGCAATGAAAGGATGGTGGTGGAACCTCATATGCACTTCTTTGGAAAGGAGGGTGATGAAACCCCGACTAGAGTGGTTTAGGGTTTATGAGGAATAGATCTTGAGGAATAATGGCATACAAGAGATCACGATCACCATACACCGTACTAAGAAGATAATAAGTGACAATAGTACTTTAGATGCCTAAGATAAAGTTGCATGTGGTATATGGACATGCAAGCCGAGGGAGAGGGATGAACACCAGTAACCCAGTGCATTGATGTAAGGGATAAGGAGTCCCCGAAAGAGAAAGGGAGTTCATCACTATGGATGTTGTAAGTCTCCCCTAGACCAAGGAAGGTCAAGATGCAATATGGGTTATGGTAGATCGCATTACCTAGAGGACATAAGAAAGAAAGAATTCTTTCAAGGGACATAGCTGGTTGAACTACCCATGAGTGAGATGGTTCAACTACATGCGAGTTCAAAGGTTCTTGAGTTTGACCTAAAGGTTCCCTTCCAAAAGGTGGGAGTAGGTACATGAAGAACTCGATGTTAGTACAGTTTATCACCCCTAACCAGTGGTTAGTATAATCCAGACTAAAGGGTCTGATGAGAGCGTGTGTGCTCGTTTAGGGTGATATCTAGAGATAGTTCTTGTCTTATGAAAGACATGATGATAACCACCATAGCTAGTGTCGGGATTTAAAGAAGCTTTGTAAGGGAGGTTGTGTCGGTCACCACTTCAATAAGGTGATGTTGGTGAAAGGACCACATGATGGTTAGAAAAGGACCACAATGCGTGTAGATGAAGTCTCTTTGATCTTGCAATGGCTGAAAGGAGCCTAGAGACGATGGGAGTCGTGAGCGGATGCAAAGTAGGCGGACATGTAGTTCACTGTGGGAGAATATGTGACATGAAAATCTGACCCCTCTAAGTTATAGCTAAGAGAGTTGAGTCACTGATGCATGGGTTCTTTTGACATGGTTTGGTGGAGAAGGTTAAGTTTGATCTTACCCCTCAGGATAAAGTAATGTGTGATGAGTTCCATGTGTCCAATTTAGAGCACTATGTGAGGTACCCCGACCATGTGTTGAGCAATGAACCTAGTGAGCCCCAAGGGAGGCTGAAATGGCCTGAGTCCACTTGTGCATTTTATAGACGCCATGATGAAAGAACTCAGAGAAAAGAATATGTGATGATAAAGGTTCATTGGAAGTGCCATGAGTAAGGTAAGCCACATAGGGGCCAATGATGGACATGAAAAAGTCTTATCATAAATTATTTGTTTGCTTGATAGAATTTTAAGGACAAAATTCCTATAAGAGGGGAAGGATGTTACAACCCCAATTTTTGGGTTCATTTGGTGAGAAATGTAATTTCTCATATTAAAGATATTTGAAAAAATAATGATATAATTTGGTTCAAATAAATGGATTTTGTTTACAATAGCCTTGATGTTTGTGTTGTGGGCTTTATAGGCTATTGGGCCCAAATAACAAAGAAATTCAATTAGTAAATGAATAATTGAATATTTGAGAAAAGGAAAATATGGAAACCTCTAGAAGGCCCATCCAAAGAAGATTTCGTGCCTCTTGGGTTCCTTGGGTTCCAAGGAGTCCAAAGTTGCATAAAGAGTGCAATAAGAAAAGAAAAGATCAATTAAGTATTTCTTTATTAAGAAAGAAATTGAAAATAATGATAAAATGTGGAAAATAAGTTAAAAGAGGTATATTTGAGTTATCCTTGGTGGAATTTCATATCCCAAGGATTACTAATGATAAAAGGAATACCAATGAGGAAAATAAAAATAGAAATAAAGAGAAATCCTCAAAAAGAGATATTTTAATAAGGAATAAACATGTTAATGTGAAATAATGCGTATAGATGCATTTAGAAGGGTAATAAGTATCCTTGAAAAGGGATTTCGAAATTATAGAGTTTCTTGGGATCCAATGAGTCCCAATGAAGAAAGAGGAAAGAGAAAATACCAATAAAGTCAAATAAGAAGATAACATGATGTGTAATGAATAATTATGAGGTATTGTTAAAAAGAAGTATTGTTTCAACAAAAGGAAATATAATTTTGTAGTTAATAGATTAAAATGCAAGAATAATGATAATAAGAGAAAGGATTTTTATTTTTCCAATTATCCATGAAATAAAGCTTAACAAAAGGAATGAGGAGAGAGAAGAATACTTCTCCTAGAAGGAATATGAATCCTTTTTGAAAGGGACTCTTTGAGTCATGTATAAGCCTACCTAGGGCTTCGTTTCTCACCCCTATATAAGGGGTAGAGCTATGGTTTGAAGGGAAGGAGAACCCCACGTTTCTCTAACCTCTTCGCCTTCTTCCTTCCGTGCTAACCCTAAACCATGGGTGTTGAGTTCTCTGGAGCAACAGAGAGATGTGTATGTGGGCATGCTTTGCTCACAAAAGGATTTAGTCTAAAGTTGAAAACACTCAAAACCTTGAGGACATGAAAATCATGTGTATGTGTGCATGCTTTGCAAGAAGGATCTGGCTCATTTGATGGTAGTAGATGAGTGGCATGCGATACGAGTTGCCTGAGTGAAATGTGAGAAGTCCAAGACAAACTAAGTAAAACCCAGACAAAATAGGTCGTGGAGATAAAGCAATTTTACCATAATTTGTTCTCATTTTTTTTTCTATTATAGACAAGGGAAGCTTGATAATTATTTTAATTGGTTGTGAAAATGATCCCAACATCCACTAAATGTCTAGTTCTCTTGCAATCTGCTCGCACATCAAGAATGTGCACTAATTGGGTGAGCGTAAACATGGGTTATGAAACGTTAGCGAAGCTATCCCTTAGAAACATTAGCAAGGAAGCAAGCCCTGGCCATTCCCTTCTTGCATGCTATCGAAGTTGTTCATGTGAAACGTTTACAGTCTGTTTGGTAGGGTGTTTTTTAAGGTAAATTGATGGAATAAAGACGAACAAGTATAATCATGCTCTTTAAACAACTTCAGATTCATTTGGTACGGTGTTACTGGAGTTCCTCGTTATGTCTGCAGTTATGGTAAATTTATAAAAATTGCAGCGACAGTGTGGTCATAGTAGCAACAATTATTCATATGTTTGTTCTTTATAACATTTGGGCAATTGTAATCATGGTGTCTTCCGTGTGGACCAAAATGCACACTTGATTTATCTCCCTACTTCTTTGCTGTTGGTATAAACGCATTTTCACCTCTCTATCACTCTACATTTCGTGGTTGGATATTTGTTTTTAATTATTCTCACGTATTTCCCTGCAACCGCCTAAATCAAGTGTACACGCTAGCTTGGTCGCTCCTCCGCGCCGCGGCAACGCTTTTGAGCAGCCGATCCCGCAAGGCAAGTACGCACCAAACCAACATTCCAAGCCAAAGTCCCACCTCTTTCAGAAGCGATCCACGCTGAGGACAAAAGAGCCAAGCAACCGCTCCCAAGCTGCTGCCAGACCCTGTACAGCGGATTGGCAGCTAGCAACCAGTTCCCCTTCTGCCGAATTAGTCCTTCGCTGATTGACTCGTGCAGACGCAAGATTCCTCACGCTACCAACTTCACAGTAGCCAATCTGGGTACGCAATGGAGCTATCGGAACTGTCTACTCTGAGACTGTTTGTTAGGGTGTCGTTTGCAGGGTTGTTGGTGGGACGTCACTTGTTGTGGGGGATGATTGTTCATGTAGATATGGATAGATGGTGGGAACTGGCACAATCAGCAGCCTTCAGCTGTGCTGAGTCAAAGTAATGGATTTTCGTCCTTGAGCCACATTCACGGGACCGTACAAAAACCATATCAAACGTTTATGTTGCCCCCGTTAATGATCAGTTTCAACGGGATCCTCTATGATTTTCATAATAAGATAGAATAAAACCACTCGGGCGGATGTAAATGCGAGAAAGGAATGTATCAGAATTAATGATTTGGTCAGTACGAATGCATACGACAGAATATGTCCGAATAGAGACACGTCTTGATGAATAATTAGCACTCTTATCTGACTGGAATTATTTACTTTTGGGAAAAGGTTTTGGTACGTTAGTTACGTGTCGAACTATTATTTCTTTTGATTTGCAATGATTATTTTTCAGGTAATATTTACTAAATAGACATCTTCTCTTAGAGCAATTCGCCAACATGGATTCCCATGATTTCTGACAACATCTTCATTATGCAATTCCAAGCAGCCTTGCCGACCAAAAACTCTTATGTAAAACCACCTAAATATATTCCAATTGTTACATAATAATCATTTTTTTTGTCACTTGAGTTCCAAAAAACCACCTACTATAGATAATGTGATGATGCACTTAGGGGGTTGTTTAGGTATTTATAGTAACACAAGATAGTATGAGGAATTAGCTAAACTAGAAGGGGCCATTAATAACTATGCCAAACTGCATTGTCTTCTTGGAAAAGAAAAGACCTTTCTAATATCCAATTGGGTTTTTCCTATACATTGCAAATACAATTGCCATAATTTGTTATGAGACCATCGTGTTCAGAAACCTTGATCGATTAGTTTTAAGATAATAAACTATCACATAAGAGCTTATAATTATCCTGCAAAACATACCTTCTTTCTCATATCATTTCACATGATAGAGATGGGATTTTTGATGATTTTGGGTGATGTGACCCAGTCGTCTCTGTTGTCTACTATTTTTGAGTCCACCCTCATATGTGATATATGCTCCTTCAATTGTTTCCCATACCGTCATTGTTGGTTTCGGTTACAACCACCGCTTCCACGTGCTCGAATTCCATTACTAGAGTGATGTTTTGTTTCCAGTTCCACCACCACAATAGTTTTTGGCTATGTGTTTCCTCGTCACCATCTTTTCTTCTCAAAGTAGTCGCTTGCTCTTCTTGATGTTGCTACTCAGTCCCGCTGCTAGGCATTTGATGTGTTGTGCTGGTCCTCTATGGCTTTCTTTCTCCTATGCTGACGTTGCTCATCTTTTGCCACTACCTTTGTTGTTGCTCCTCTTCCGACATTGCTCTTCCTTGGCCATTGTTTCCACTTACTTTGGCTCCACCTTAGCTGACTTCAGGTGTTATTGTTAGTCATTGACGTTTATACTAAAGATGAGGTGTTTGGTTTTTTATTGTTCCTTTGTGATTTTCATATTGACACATTAATTAAATGAAAATAGTACAGAGTTCAAAATATTCATATTTTACCACATACATTTGATGAATGTAGTAATTGCTTTTAATTTTTTTATTACTACCTTAGTCATTACATTAATTCAATTTATTGCCCAAAATAAATTATCGTATAAGATGTAGAACTTTTTAGAGCTTTAAATTGTCAGATCTATATGTGACCTAAATTTTGAGGTGCAAGATTTACAGACTATGGCTAAATCAAATAGTCCCTATCTTAATGGTTCTTGAACATTTTTTTCCACTTAGGACATACTCGTGCGATATTTACTCTACCATTGAGTAAATTTTGACATTTTTCTTTCCTATTTTATGGGTACATATGTGGGTGAATTTACTTACTTACATTATTGTACTTGGAGAACTGAATGCTACCAAAATTTGCATGAGTACTAGAGCATATACCATTAACTTACTTGTAAGACCCTTGACCGGGGTTTTGGGGTAACCCTAATTGTTTGGCTTAAGTTAGTTGTGTAGAACCTAGCTCTAATATTTTGACATGTAATTAGGGCTTGTGCAGAGCTTAAGTTTCAAGTTTGAGCTTGTTTGGATGTTTTTTGTTCTTTATGTGCTAGTTTTGGTGCAAATTGCAAATTACCCAAAATAAGGGGTTGATGTTCAACTTGTCACCTCTAGGGTGTTCCTTCTCTTTCTTGACATCATGTAGAGGAGAGAGAAAGAAGTGGGCACCTTATTTGAGCTTTGGTTGAAGAGTGTCACCCTTAGTAGTGATTAGGGTTTCTATGAGTGTCGAGTGTCTCGACCTATGTATATATGGTGTGTTGTCTCAACCTAGGTCACAACCTAGGGTGAGGTTTGGTGAGTGTTGTGATCAAGACACCCCCTCTAGATGGTGGGGGTCACAACCAAGGTGGTCTTGGGAGGTATTGGGTCAAGATAGTTGCCCTCTTATAGGATGTCTCGACCTAGGGTTTGAAGTGGCCCTTGTCTCGACCAAGTAGTGGTGTTGGTGGTGTGTGTGTGTTGCGACCATGGATGGTGCACCATGGGATAGTCATGACCGTGACTATGTGGGTGAACAAGGTGTTCGAGACCCAACCTAGAGTGTATCACCATGTCTTGCATGTATGGATAAGGTGGTTGCATGTGGTTGCATGTGTGTTTCTTGGGTGGACAAGTGTCCCTTTGGTACCTTAGAGTGTTGACACATCATCCCTTGCTTTCTCTCTCATCTATCACCTATATTACCTCTAGTGGATTGATATCCCACAGTGATGTGACATTAGTGATAGCCTTGAGTGGTTGTGAAATAGTGATGATGGTCTTGTGAATAGCAGTGTGCAGGTGTTATGTGATGATAGTGTGACAAGTTCACACCTTATATGTTTTACATGTTATGGAGTTGTTTTATGCCCTTATCTTTATAGATGTTGTTATGACTTTTGTTATGACCCGTTTCAAAGCTTATTGGTAAGCTTTATAATTTGAGCCTAATTAAAGTTATTTGAGTTAACTTATGTGCTTATGATGTGATTAGCGAATCATTAACTTGATTTAGTTGAATCAAGCACATGAAATCAATTAGTGCATAATTAAGGTGATTAATTTCAGTAAAGTGATGATTGGATGCAATTTGAAATTTTGAACAGAAGAAATAGTAAAATTAGTATGATATTTTATTCAGATGGCGTAGAGAATTTCGCGCTTGAAATAATGCAAGAAAAATCGATCAATTTGAACCCTCGAGGCCATAGTTATGGCAATAATAAGAATTCTGGACTGGAATGCAATTTTTCCAAATTTGTTTTCAATTTAAGTGGGTCGGCAACCAGTACTTATCATCCTCCTTCCGATTTATTTTTCTTGTTCTCGATAGAACAGTGGCGCGACGCTTGAGCAGGGTTAGGGCATGTGGCTTCTTGAAGCAACGAGCAGCCCTAGGCTCACAAGCTCGACTCCAGGAGAAATCATCTCCTCTTCTTCTTCCCTTCCTCTTTCCCTCTCTCTCTGTTTGCCTAGCCACAGTCTACCGAGCAGCCAAGCTGCTAGGGCGCCGCCTAGCAGAGGCCGCCCAAGCTGCTGGTGCGGCAAGCCGCCGGTCAGAGGAAACTTAGGTGCGGCCAGCCCCTTCAAACCTCGGCGCCGAGGTCGACTACGGGGTCCTAGCCAAGATCCGGAGCCTAGCCGTGGATTAACCACTTTGTACCTTGGTTGGATGGATGTCAGCCAACCTGCAGCATCTGCTGCTTGGCGCACGGCCAAGAAGGATTCTTTTGGCTAATCAAATGCTTCAGGAAGGTACTCCCTGCTCCTAATTCATGGCTACAGATCCGATTCCGTAGCTTAATCCCAAGATTTAACTTTTGATCGAGTCAATTTCAGACTTTTGCGTGAAGAAGCTAGTTACTGTCGAATTGCAGGAACAGTAAACTAATTGATTCAAAGGAAGAAGACAACCCAATTTGCCGGGAATCAGGCCTTGGACACACTTCCGGACGAATCCGGATAGGCCAAATCGCAGTGAGTGGGGTTTCATTTATTTATCATTAATAAACTCAGGCGTTTGAATATTTCCAGTTATGTGCGCGCATTTCACTGATAACAGGCGTTATCAGGCGTCAGGCAGCGTTTGGCGTCACCCGACTTTTTATTTCATAAATTGCTTCTAGACGCTGTTATATGATTAAATTTAGCAATTGATCAGTGTGGATTGAATCGGTAGATTTATATGGTTCATTGGAACCTAAATTGCTCATTTGAATGTTGAAATTAGAAATTCATGTCTGAAAATGGTATAATTTGGGTATGAACCCAAACAATGAAGATTTCTGATAAATTATCAGATGTACGATTTCAAAGTAGATATGAATAAATAAAATATGCATGAAAACCCTAATTGCATATATCTTTTGACGTTAATATGTGTAAATTGATATTTACATGAAATGGCACATTTCTCTGAAATATTACCAGAAATTCTCAAGTATTGTTATTAAATTATATTGTGAAATGTAATTAACTCTTAATTGAGTTAAGTAATGCACAAACCAAGATTTGGGTTAATGTGCACATTTTTTTGAGAATTTTAGAGAATTGACAAATGTTGAGTATGATTCTCGTATGTGAAGTAAATTTCTTTAATTTGTGCAATAAGATGTTCAATTGCGTAAATTCGCTATGTATGTGCCAAATTGAAATAAGTTGGGTTATTTATGCATTTCTAATTTGTCTGAATGCATGGTATGAGAATTTCTCAGAAATTACAAGGATTTAAAATATATTGCTCTGTCAGTTTAGAATGACAGTGTATTGTGATCTGATATAAAATCAGTAGATGTGATTTTCCTGTTTAAATGGTTATATGTTAATCAGTTAATAGACTTAGGTGCCCTAACACCGTAGAACCCCTTTGACAGATCTGCTTCTTAGGGGTGAAACTCGTGTTGCAACATTATCCGTGCGGAGTCATGGAGACACGAGGACAGAGAGGCAGTGTCCAACAACAACGCGTGCGGAGTCACAGTGGCACTGGAGGAAAATGGGGGTTATTCAACATCATCCGTGCTTGTGTCACGGAGGTAACCCGGTGAGACTCTCCGCCTGTGTACTCAGGTTTGTCAGGAGGAGTCTGGAGCACACGTGGTTGTGCAGCACACGTGGTTGTGCATTGAGGCCGTGGCGCCTGGGGTCCTGTAGCAGAACAGGGCTGGCGTCAGACTTAGCATTTCCCGGGTGTGTCGCTAAGTCTTGTACGGTGGGATCGTAGCATGAACTTGCTACGGATCTTCATATGCAGAGTACACTGTATATGATTAGGGCTTAATAATAATATAAATTGGTACTCATATAGGATCACAGTAAATTAAAGTATTCGAACTTTTGTGCTATTTCTTTATATCTGTTTATCTGTTCAAATTATCTGTTAATGCATGGAAATGTGATTATATTCTGCAAATTTGTTATGTTATTAGAACTGCCCTGCTTAGTACTGTATTTATGTTTTATTTAAATCTATAAACCTGATGAGTTGTTTAGTGATAGCTAAATGAAATGCTATTCACTGAGCGAGTAGGCTCATACCTCTACTCAAAACATTTTCAGGTCAGCATCAGCATCAGGAATCGGAAGGTCATTTCATCCTAACGCCTAGTTATAAAAGGTTTGTAATTAGTCTAGTTAGAGGTCTCTTAGTCCTTTCCCCTCGGTCCTTGGGACATGGCGTGGGTGAGAGAGAGTGTGTATGTGGAATGTGTATAATGATGTAAATTAACAGTTATGTTTACTTTCTGTTAAACAATGTTACATGTTGTAAACTCTGTTTACTTTCTCTAGCCAGTTTAATTGAAATGCTTCCGCAATAGTTTATTATGTTTTAGTTTACAACAATAATCCGGATATCATTACGAGGTTTTAAAAAGAAAAAGTTCGCAGTGATTTGTTTATGTGTTAATCCCTCCGTCACGCCCTAATCTCGTGATTAATGGTTAGTGTGAGATCGGGGTGTGACAACTTGGTATCAAAGCCTAGGTTGAGTACATAGTTACTCAGAGTCCAGGTCGGGGGACGATAAGAGACCAATAGGATTAAGGTTTAGGTGTCTTTCTTCTATCTGTAGTTTTCTAACAGGAAATATTCTGTTATATCATTGCAGATGGCAGGAAGAGGCTTTGATCGTGATGATCAGGCCGAGAGTCATGTTGGCCCTGATCCTCTGTACTTGGGTCCAGGTGGTGGCGACCACGTGGATGAAGCATCCCGGATGTATAGGATGTTTCTGGAGACCAAAGAGAGGTATAAGGCTGATAAGCGAGCTTCTACTTCTACCAGCAGTAAGGATCTGATGCGATCATATGAGCTTGTAAAAAAGCTTGGCGGCACAGAGTTTAGTGGCACTACAGATCCAGCAGAGGCTGATGAGTGGTTGAGACAGATAGAGAAGGTCTTTCGCCTGATGGAGCTTTCAGAAGAGAAAAAGATTAATCACGCAATTTATCTTTTGACAGGCGATGCAGAGCTGTGGTGGCACAGTGTGGAGGAAAAGAGGAGAGGTACAGAGCTTTCTTGGCAGGATTTTTCTGAAGAGTTTCATCTTAAGTTTTATCCACCTACCTTCATTAATGAGAAAATCAGGCAGTTACAGAACATTAAGCAGGGGAACATGTCAGTTACTGAGTATGAAGCACTTTTCACACGATTAGCAAACTTCTGTCTGCAGCTTGTTCCTGACAACTTAGAAAGATGCAGAAGGTTTCAGGAAGGGCTAAGGCCAGAAATTCGGCATACAGTTTCTGCTATTAGTAAAAGGAACAGGGAGAACTTTGGTGAGTTTGTTGAGGCTGCTAGACAGGTTGAGGAATCCGTGAATGCTGACAAGGTGCCTGAGTCTAAGAAAAGATCTGCAGATTTCAGTAGAGGACAGTCCAGTAGTGGATACAGAGGTGGAGGTAGAGGTTTCTTTTCTAAACTCGGGCGTGGCTTTAGCTGTTTCGGCAGACAGAGACCTGAGGATGTTGCTCCTTCTAGAGGCAGAGGGGGATACAACCCAGGGAGATGGGGCAGTGCGTCTAGTGGACGGTCTTCTGGGTCATCAACGTCAGTGACAGGTCCTCAGAGGCAAGAGATACCGCCATGTGACAAATGTGGAAGGCCACATACTGGACAGTGTTGGGGTCCAGGTTGTTATGCTTGTGGGCAGATAGGACATATAAAGAAGTTTTGTCATCAGCTTCAACCAGCAGCATCACAAGCTTCTCAGTCTCAGTTTTATGATGTTCAGAGACAACCTCGAGCTGAAGGACCCAGTTCTTCTATGGCTTCTGGTTCCAGAGGTGGTGGAGTATCCAGTGGCAGGAGTGGTCAGAGAGGACAGCGTGTCAGAGGGAGAGCTTCAGCACGTTTCTTCTCTTTGACACCTCAGGAAGGTATAATCTCTTTACAAGTCGTTACAGGAGAAATGCTTTTGTTTAATAGTATACCAGTTTCAGTTTTGATAGATCCGGGTGCTACTCACTCTTTCATACGACGCTCTTTAGTTGGTGAACTTAATATGTTAACTCAAGAATTGATAGATGAGTTAGTGTTGAGGGTTCCACTAGGTGGACCAACAGTTTTATCTGAGTTCTGTCCCGGATGCTTGTTATCTTTTGGAGGTTACACCTTTGCTGCTAATCTCATACCCTTGGATGTCAATACTTTTCAAGTCATCTTGGGTATGGATTGTCTTGAGACATATCGAGTGCAACTCGATTGTTGGAAGAAGGAAGCTACCTTTCAACAAGGTGAATTTTCTTGTGTCTTTACTGGAGACAGGAAAGTTCTGCCTACGTGCATTGTATCAGCTGCAGTAGCTGATAAGATGCTACAGAAAGGATGTGAAGCGTTCCTTGCTCATGTGGTTGACACTAGAGCAGAAAAGAGCACCGCCAGTGTTTATGATATACCTGTGGTTCGTGAGTTTTCTGATGTTTTTCCAGAGGATTTGCCAGGCTTACCTCCTGTTAGAGATCTGGATTTTGAGATTCAAGTATATCCAGATAGTCATCCAGTAGCACTGCCAGCCTATAGAATGGCACCTGCAGAGTTGAAGGAACTCAAGGTGCAGCTGCAGGAGTTGCTGGATAAGGGTTTCATTAGACCCAGTTCTTCACCATGGGGTGCTCCAGTCCTGTTTGTTAAGAAAAAGGATGGTACCATGCGTCTCTGTATAGATTACAGGCAATTGAACAAGATCACTATTAAGAACAAGTATCCATTGCCGAGAATAGATGATCTGTTTGATCAGTTGCGTGGAGCGACGATATTCTCTAAGATAGATTTGAGATCTGGATATCATCAGCTCAGAATAAAAGCTTCAGATATTCCCAAAACAGCTTTCAGAACCAGGTATGGGCATTATGAGTTTTTGGTCATGTCGTTTGGGCTGACCAATGCCCCAGCAGCCTTTATGGATATGATGAATCGGATTTTCAAACCGTTCCTAGATCAGTTTATTGTAGTCTTTATAGATGATATTCTGATCTACTCCAGAGACGATGTACAGCATGAGCAACACCTGAGAGTAGTGTTGCAGTTGTTGAGGCAACACCAACTGTATGCTAAGTTTAGCAAGTGTGAGTTCTGGTTGGCTGAGGTAGCATTTCTTGGACATGTTATCTCGAGAGATGGAGTTAGCGTTGATCCTAAGAAAGTTGATTCTGTGCTTCAGTGGGAACAACCTAAGACTCCTACTGAGATCAGAAGTTTCTTGGGTTTAGCAGGCTATTACAGAAGGTTTATACAGAACTTCAGTGTGCTAGCATCACCCTTGACACGTTTAACGAGGAAGAATGCACCGTTTGTTTGGTCTGATAACTGTGAGAAGAGTTTTCAGATCTTGAAGAGGAAGTTGACCACAGCACCAGTGTTGGTTTTGCCTGAGGCAGATAAGGGTTATACAGTGTTTTGCGATGCTTCCAGGAGGGGTTTAGGCTGTGTGTTGATGCAAGAAGGAAAAGTCGTGGCCTATGCATCTAGACAGCTTAAGAAGAACGAAGAGAACTACCCTACTCATGATCTAGAATTAGCTGCTATAGTTCATGCTCTTAAGACATGGCGTCACTACCTGTATGGTGAGACATGTCAGGTGTTTACAGACCATAAGAGTTTGAAATATATCTTCACTCAGAAGGATTTGAATTTGAGACAACGCAGATGGCTTGAGCTGATCAAAGACTATGATGTGACAATCGATTACCATCCTGGTAAAGCGAATGTTGTGGCAGATGCCTTGAGCAGAAAGTCAAGTTCAACAGCAGATGCATTTTCTATGGCATGTTTCAAGAGAGACTTGCTTGTAGATATGCGAAAGTTGAACTTAGACTTGGATGTGACTGGACAGAGTGGGTTGATTGCTCAAATGCAGGTCAAACCTACTTTCTATGATCAGATTAAGGTGTTGCAACAGAGTGATAACGAATTGTGGCAGGTTATGCAGGATATGTCGGAAGGTAAAAGGTCAGAATTCAGGTTTTCTGACGATGGTGTGTTGTATCTTCATGACAGGTTGTGTGTACCTGGGAACAGTGAGCTGAAAGAGCAGATTCTTAAAGAAGCGCATGCTTCTATGTATGCTATGCATCCAGGTAACACGAAAATGTACAGGAATCTCAAAGAGCTGTACTGGTGGTCTGGTATGATAAGAGATGTGGCTTAGTACGTGGCTAGATGTGGAGTGTGTCAGCAGGTTAAAGCTGAGCATCAGAAACCTGCTGGTACCTTGCAGTCGCTTCCTATACCTGAATGGAAATGGGAACACATCACGATGGATTTTGTGGTAGGGTTACCCAGAACGCCTCGAGGTTCGGACTCGATATGGGTGATTGTGGATAGACTAACTAAGTCTGCTCACTTTCTCCCTGTCAAGTCGACCTTTGATGTTCCAAAGCTGGCCAAGATTTATGTGGATGAGGTAATCAGATTACATGGGATTCCAGTTTCCATTATTTCTGACAGAGATCCTAAGTTTACATCTAGATTCTGGAATCAGTTACATTGTGCGTTGGGCACAAAGCTGAGGTTTAGTACAGCGTTTCACCCGCAGACAGATGGTCAATCTGAGAGGACCATTCAGACTCTTGAAGACATGCTGAGAGCATGCGTTCTGCAGTTCAGAGGTAACTGGGAAGAACACTTAAGCCTGATAGAGTTTGCATATAACAACAGCTACCATTCTAGTCTTGGAATGGCCCCATATGAAGCTCTATATGGCAGGAAGTGTAGATCACCAGTTTGTTGGTACGAGGTTGGCGAGAAAGAAATTCTTGGACCTGAGATAGTCGATATGACTACAGAGAAGATATCTGTGATCAGGGAGCAGTTGAAAGCTGCTCAGGACAGACAGAAAAGTTATGCAGAGAGACGACGTCGACCTCTTGAGTTTGAGGTTGGTGACGAGGTTTATCTGAAAGTTTCACCGTGGAAGGGAGTGTTAAGGTTTGGCAAGAGGGGTAAGTTGACCCCTAGGTACATGGGCCCATATCCTATTGTTGAGAGGATTGGACCTGTAGCTTACAAGTTGGATTTGCCATCTGAGTTGGCAAATCTTCATGATGTGTTTCATGTGTCTATGCTTAAGAAATGTTACCCTGGTACGGAAAAGATAGTTGACCCAGAACCTGCACAGCTTAGATCAGATGTGTCCTATGTTGAGGGACCAATCCAGATAGTTGATCAGAGGATCAAGAAGCTTAAGAACCGTGAGATACCATTGGTGAAAGTTTTGTGGGGGAATCATAACCTAGAGGAAGCTACGTGGGAGCTTGAGTCAGAGATGCGTAACAAGTTTCCTTTTCTCTTTTAGGAATTTCGGGACGAAATTCTTATAAGGGGGGGAGATTGTTATGACCCGTTTCAAAGCTTATTGGTAAGCTTTATAATTTGAGCCTAATTAAAGTTATTTGAGTTAACTTATGTGCTTATGATGTGATTAGCGAATCATTAACTTGATTTAGTTGAATCAAGCACATGAAATCAATTAGTGCATAATTAAGGTGATTAATTTCAGTAAAGTGATGATTGGATGCAATTTGAAATTTTGAACAGAAGAAATAGTAAAATTAGTATGATATTTTATTCAGATGGCGTAGAGAATTTCGCGCTTGAAATAATGCAAGAAAAATCGATCAATTTGAACCCTCGAGGCCATAGTTATGGCAATAATAAGAATTCTGGACTGGAATGCAATTTTTCCAAATTTGTTTTCAATTTAAGTGGGTCGGCAACCAGTACTTATCATCCTCCTTCCGATTTATTTTTCTTGTTCTCGATAGAACAGTGGCGCGACACTTGAGCAGGGTTAGGGCCTGTGGCTTCTTGAAGCAACGAGCAGCCCTAGGCTCACAAGCTCGACTCCAGGAGAAATCATCTCCTCTTCTTCTTCCCTTCCTCTTTCCCTCTCTCTCTGTTTGCCTAGCCACAGTCTACCGAGCAGCCAAGCTGCTAGGGCGCCGCCTAGCAGAGTCCGCCCAAGCTGCTGGTGCGGCAAGCCGCCGGTCAGAGGAAACTTAGGTGCGGCCAGCCCCTTCAAACCTCGGCGCCGAGGTCGACTACGGGGTCCTAGCCAAGATCCGGAGCCTAGCCGTGGATTAACCACTCTGTACCTTGGTTGGATGGACGTCAGCCAACCTGCAGCATCTGCTGCTTGGCGCACGGACAAGAAGGATTCTTTTGGCTAATCAAATGCTTCAGGAAGGTACTCCCTGCTCCTAATTCATGGCTACAGATCCGATTCCGTAGCTTAATCCCAAGATTTAACTTTTGATCGAGTCAATTTCAGACTTTTGCGTGAAGAAGCTAGTTACTGTCGAATTGCAGGAACAGTAAACTAATTGATTCAAAGGAAGAAGACAACCCAATTTGCCGGAATCAGGCCTTGGACACACTTCCGGACGAATCCGGATAGGCCAAATCGCAGTGAGTGGGGTTTCATTTATTTATCATTAATAAACTCAGGCATTTGAATATTTCCAGTTATGTGCGCGCATTTCGCTGATAACAGGCGTTATCAGGCGTCGGGCAGCGTTTGGCGTCGCCCGACTTTTTATTTCATAAATTGCTTCTAGACGCTGTTATATGATTAAATTTAGCAATTGATCAGTGTGGATTGAATCGGTAGATTTATATGGTTCATTGGAACCTAAATTGCTCATTTGAATGTTGAAATTAGAAATTCATGTCTGAAAATGGTATAATTTGGGTATGAACCCAAACAATGAAGATTTCTGATAAATTATCAGATGTACGATTTCAAAGTAGATATGAATAAATAAAATATGCATGAAAACCCTAATTGCATATATCTTTTGACGTTAATATGTGTAAATTGATATTTACATGAAATGGCACATTTCTCTGAAATATTACCAGAAATTCTCAAGTATTGTTATTAAATTATATTGTGAAATGTAATTAACTCTTAATTGAGTTAAGTAATGCACAAACCAAGATTTGGGTTAATGTGCACATTTTTTTGAGAATTTTAGAGAATTGACAAATGTTGAGTATGATTCTTGTATGTGAAGTAAATTTCTTTAATTTGTGCAATAAGATGTTCAATTGCGTAAATTCGCTATGTATGTGCCAAATTGAAATAAGTTGGGTTATTTATGCATTTCTAATTTGTCCGAATGCATGGTATGAGAATTTCTCAGAAATTACAAGGATTTAAAATATATTGCTCTGTCAGTTTAGAATGACAGTGTATTGTGATCTGATATAAAATCAGTAGATGTGATTTTCCTGTTTAAATGGTTATATGTTAATCAGTTAATAGACTTAGGTGCCCTAACACCGTAGAACCCCTTTGACAGATCTGCTTCTTAGGGGTGAAACTCGTGTTGCAACATTATCCGTGCGGAGTCATGGAGACACGAGGACAGAGAGGCAGTGTCCAACAACAACGCGTGCGGAGTCACGGTGGCACTGGAGGAAAATGGGGGTTATTCAACATCATCCGTGCTTGTGTCACGGAGGTAACCCGGTGAGACTCTCCGCCTGTGTACTCAGGTTTGTCAGGAGGAGTCTGGAGCACACGTGGTTGTGCAGCACACGTGGTTGTGCATTGAGGCCGTGGAGCCTGGGGTCCTGTAGCAGAACAGGGCTGGCGTCAGACTTAGCATTTCCCGGGTGTGTCGCTAAGTCTTGTACGGTGGGATCGTAGCATGAACTTGCTACGGATCTTCATATGCAGAGTACACTGTATATGATTAGGGCTTAATAATAATATAAATTGGTACTCATATAGGATCACAGTAAATTAAAGTATTCGAACTTTTGTGCTATTTCTTTATATCTGTTTATCTGTTCAAATTATCTGTTAATGCATGGAAATGTGATTATATTCTGCAAATCTGTTATGTTATTAGAACTGCCCTTCTTAGTACTGTATTTATGTTTTATTTAAATCTATAAACCTGATGAGTTGTTTAGTGATAGCTAAATGAAATGCTATTCACTGAGCGAGTAGGCTCATACCTCTACTCAAAACATTTTCAGGTTAGCATCAGCATCAGGAATCGGAAGGGTCATTTCATCCTAACGCCTAGTTATAAAAGGTTTGTAATTAGTCTAGTTAGAGGTCTCTTAGTCCTTTCCCCTCGGTCCTTGGGACATGGCATGGGTGAGAGAGAGTGTGTATGTGGAATGTGTATAATGATGTAAATTAACAGTTATGTTTACTTTCTGTTAAACAATGTTACATGTTGTAAACTCTGTTTACTTTCTCTAGCCAGTTTAATTGAAATGCTTCCGCAATAGTTTATTATGTTTTAGTTTACAACAATAATCCGGATATCATTACGAGGTTTTAAAAAGAAAAAGTTCGCAGTGATTTGTTTATGTGTTAATCCCTCCGTCACGCCCTAATCTCGTGATTAATGGTTAGTGTGAGATCGGGGTGTGACAACTTTATACGTTGTAACTTGATTGATGTTGAAAGACACTTAATTGAGTTAACTAATCAAGAGGAACTTAATCATGTAGTTTTGTCCTATGCCATATATCTGTCTCAGTGTCAGCACTTGCTGGATGGTGAAATAGGTTTCCCTTAGTGGAAGTTTGGGGTCATATACTGTTGAGTATATGCATTTGCAGGATTGGCAATGAGCCATACCCTGGAAGGAGTGTGGCTGTGGGCCGTAACTCATTGATTTGAAGCTTATGAGGTTTAATAGGATTGGTTGTGGGCCATACCCTAGCAAGAGTGCAGCTACGGGTTGTAGCTCATTTTCACTAGCGTCGTGACCTGTACCAAGGTGGGATAGGACTTTTACAGTTTGACTATATGTCCCTGGTAGTAGTTGACTGGTAAGTCTCTACCATGTACTCGTATACTAACCATGAGGTATGGTGAGGTCGTGGATTATGTCTCTTCCATAGACCTTGTATGGCACCATTTCAACTAATTAGTAGTGGTTGGTTGGATTTTGGTGGTATGACTCAAATCCTCAGGGCATGATAAAATATTGTGTAGTATACTTTCTTAGGTTCACAATACAGGAACAATGGTTGAAGCCTTGCCTTGCTTTTGTAAAGATTAGTTGGTAGAAGATATACATGTGCCTAATATTCCTTTTATGATGATAAGATGTTCCATAATCCAAATGCAATTGCTTATACTGTTTAGTAATGATTATCTTCTTTAGACATATCATTTATCTAGATTTTTTTGTCATAGTTATAACATTACTGCTATTCTTTAATTATGTCATATGTGTTAATAATAGACAGTGGCATAGAGTTGTATCTCTCATTGGGACATTTGGTCTCACCTCATGGGTTTCCACATCTTTTTAGGTAGTCGTGCACGATGAGGTGGTGATCATGTAACTAAGGAAGAAGCGGAAGCAAGGCAGTGGATGATTAGGTTGGATGTGTTGCTAGTCTTTTGTTGTAGAGTCCTAGAGTCATCCTTGTAAACTCAGGTCTTGGGGGTTTGTTGATGTGTTTTGTAGTTATGTCATCGTCACGAGATTTTTGGCTTGTATGCTCCTTTTGATGTAAAGATATGGCAGATGCTCATATATATATATATATATATATATATATATATATATATATGGACCATGTTTTTCTTGAAAAAGGATGATGGAATATGCGATAAAAACATGTTGATGTAAGAACCTTGTGATCTATGGGGACTTATGTGTAAAATTTTTGCAGCTTTGGTTCTTAATGAAATCATTTTTAAATTTTCAGTGTTTTCTAATAATCTGCTTGTTTAGTTTTTTTCCATATTAAGTTGGTGTTATCTTGTGGTTTGTGGCGCAGGGCATCACAATATAGTTGGTATAATAGCTTTAGGTTTGTTGAGTCTGTAGGGACCTAGGACTATGGTTTGTGTTTGTTCTAGTATCCTCCAGTTTGTCTTATAGTGACTTCTGCTTGTGTAGAAGAAGAAGAGTTGAAAAGATGGCTGGAGAACATGAAGAACATGTTGCTGAGAGTGGTGTTGCTACACCAGGTGGAGGTGCAAGGAGGCAGGATGTTGAGGAGAGGACACATGAGATGCCCCAGTTAGACCCTGTAGTGGTGGTCAATCCTATCTTTCAGACCTTGTTTGGGCAGTTTAGGGCGACGATTAGTGAGTATGAGGTGAAGTTTATGGAGTTGTTGAGGTTTTTCCCACACATGGCCACTACAGATCAAGAGGAAATCGGACATTTTGAGAAAGGGTTTAGTGTGGAGTTGACGACGCTGGCAATAGCCTTAGAGAAAGGGAGCGTTTTGCCACATTTGTGGAGCCATATCGAAGGATAGAGAGACATGTGGTTGAGAAGTGTGAGGAAGGTGCCAAGAAAAGACCGGCAAAGTACCAAGAACAGGCATCAGGAGGACTTAAGTAGCTTAGGTTTTTTTCACTACTAGCTCAGTAGTAGTCGCCAACTAAGAGTAGGGGTTGTAGTTTTCCTCTTGCAGGAGCCTAGGGAGTTGCCTCAGTCTTTGTGGCAGGGTCGTCTAGGCCTTGGTATGAGAACAAGACGTTCTACAAGTGTGGATAGATTGGGCATACTAGATCATTTTTCCCTATAAAAGATGATAAGGTGAATAACCAGACGAGGTAGATCCAGCAAGGCCCATAGAGACAATAGTTTAGCGGTGGTGGAGGACGAGGACGTGGGTAGGTGTTGCAGGCTGGTTCCTTTGGATAAGGAACAACTACACCCTACACCTTGAATCAACCAAAAGGAGAGGTCAACTCGCGAGTTGAAATAGGTCAGATGAAGTTATTTCATTCTGATACATCTATATCTTCTTTACATCTATTTTTGTTGACTCTAGTAGGAGCTTGAGGAAGAGATGTAGAGGTAGTACTTGTCTCTTTTCTCTTTGGGTCTCGAGGGAGAAATCCTTGTTAGGGTTTTATGGCTTATAAGACCCCTGACTTGGGTTTCGGGGTAACCCTATTTGTTTGTCTTAATTAAGTTTCTTAGAACCTTGCTCTAATCTTTTTATATGTAATTAGCGCATGTGGAGAGCTTAAGTTTCAAATTTGAGCTTGTTTGAATGTTGTTTGTGCTTTATGTGCTAGTTTTGGTGCAAATTGCAATTTACCCAAAATAAGGGGTTGATGTGCAATTTGTCACCTTTAGAGTGTTCCTTCTCTTTCTTGACATCATCTAGAGGATAGAGAAATAAGTGGGCATCTTCTTTGAGCCTTGGTTGAGGAGTGTCACCCTTAGTGGTGATTAGGGTTTCTATGAGTGTTGAGTGTCTCATCCTATGTATATATGGTGTGTTGTCTCGACCTAGGTCACGACCTAGGGTGAGATTTTGTGGGTGTCATGATCGATACACCCCCTATAGATGGTGGGGTCAAGACCAAGTTGGTCTTGGGAGGTCATGGGTCGAGATGGATTCCCTCTTATAGGATGTCTCGACCTAGGGTTTGAAGTGGCCCTTGTCTCGACCAAGTGGTGGTATTGGTGGTGTGTATCGCGACCATGGATGGTGCACCATGGGGTGACCAAGGAGGTCGAGACCTAACCTAGAGTGTATCACCATGTCTCGCATGTATGGATAAGGTGGTTGCATGTGTGTTTCTTGGGTGGACAAGTGTCCTTTGGTACCTTAGAGTGTTGACACATCATCCCTTGCTTTCTCTCTCATCTTCCACCTATATAGCCCCTTGTCTCTCCTTATTTGTAACCCTTTCATCCCTCCATCTCCTTCCTTCTCTTTTTCTTGTTCTTGTAACTTGGTGGTGTAGGGAAATATGGTACAAAGCATGTAGCAAAAATTAAATTTTTATCTACCATATTCCCCATAATCAATAGATCACGTTAATAAATATAATGCAGGATGGATGGTTTATGGGATATACTTGATCCAAGAGCTAGTCCAGCAAAAAATTTCGTCATTGTAGATGTGAAAATCTAAATCCTAGTTGCACAGGGACACGTCTGACTAATCTGCCTCCTGGTCTGCACCACAGACTGCAGCCACAAACATCATCTCCTTCAGTGCTTCCTCTTGTCACGAACTGCTGGTTGACATTATCCTCCGAGCAGCAAACAACGTCTTCTCACCTCTATGGTAGTCCACATGGACCACCTAGAACTCCTGTCATCCTACTAGAATTATTAGGAAGGATTCGTCCCTCTCTGTCAGTGTAATAGTCACCGACTTTCTCTCCCACGACAACTCTTAATTGTTCTGTCCCTTGGCTATCCCTCACTAGTCAGGCAGGACTTGCCTGGGCTCTCATGATTACCATAACCAGAGAGGACAACGGTTGTCACAGGAACTGATTCTCATTTGTTTTTGTTGTGCTCTGGGAAGCCCCCTGTACCCCTCTGTTTATAGTAGAGGACAAGGTCAAGGTTCCCAATTGCTATCCGGTACGGGATTAATGTGTAAAAGTGGAAAGGTCCAGAAGAACTCGAATTTTAACAACAATTTTGGAAAATATGCAATCTTCGGAAGCCAAAATAGCTGTTTGGCAAATCCAGACAGTCATCTCACACTGAGAGACGATCGTTTTGTAGTTTTATAGTTGCACATGAAAATGACAAATCAATTTCCATCAATGTTAGACATGTATTTCCTTGTGCAACAAGTATTGCTCAAGTGAAACGAATAGGGAAATATCTAGAACCTTCTCCAACTGAACTGGACCATCTCTCCCATGTGAGACGGCCATCTCAGTTCACTCAGATGGTCTTCTGGTGACCCGAGTTGAGCCCATTTGGTTGGGTCAGTTCGTTCCTTTGCCAAATTCAAATCACAGCCTGCCTGACACTCAAACACCCATCTCAACACTTGAGGCGGTCATTTGGAACTTCCATACGGCTGTCTTGACACTTGAGATGGGTGTTTGGAAGTGTTGTCATCATGTTTGTTGTCTGAATCAAATGCCTAAACACTTTAGCACTTAATTCAACTATCATTCTAGATCTGAACTCCTCTTCTAGGTCAATACCTATGTGTGTGGCCCTATAGGTCCCATATTACATTGGTAGTGAATATCTATAACAACTTATGACATTAGAAGCAAAGAATGCTGCCTAGTCGCACATCATTGCTACCCAAGTAAATGGAAAAGGTCGGAAACAAATTCAACCTACAATCTGTGTATGGTGTTGCAATGTTTGTATAGTTCCTTTGTCACTGATGTCTAGATTGAACTAGAGGCATGTATAAGTCACTGTCATTATTATTCAATCTTGTTTCTTGAAGCAAGAGCAGACTATCTTAGATATATGTAAGCTCAATATCACATATTGACTCACATGTGCATGGCCATGCTTTTCTCAGTCTCTCTTATCAAGAGGCCTAGGATATCACACTCCAATAGGAGGGACAAATCCCTTGTCTATCACTCACAGTCAATCCCCATGTGTCAAAGACACCCAATCATTATCGTTATAACAACCCACATTTCAAAACTACGTTTGATGACGTCAAAGTGTACCCAACGACATGTGTTGAGTGCAACAATTTTAGGTCTAAGAACCACAACCATCATTGTTAGAGCTGACTATGACTTCCATGTGTCACTCTTACAGTGGGTCTGTCTGATGCATTTTTCTCTAATATGTATCTATGTGCTTGTTTTGATATCACCATATATGACTAATGAGACTTATTCATCAACCAACTCACACTCTAATCTTATGTATCATTGTTATTTATCAACCTTCCACATTGACAACCGATCAGGGACATCATGAGAATATGTATATTTTCTCTTAACATTTGTATGATCTCATCCACAAGGATAGTAACTTGAATACATACATCATTGAGTAATATAATTCTCTAGACATTGTAATATTACATCATTATCTCATAACTGAAATAAATAGAATAAATTGGAAGCTTACCTTTATTTATAATCAAATCATTTTTACAAGTAATGCCATTACAATCATCACTTGATTGGCTCTTGGGCATACATAACCAATAGACTCCCACTTGCACTTAGAGCCAATCACCCATGAATCTTATTCTGAGTGAGCTTACATGTCCATCATGCTTCTTCTACGAAAGTGATTCTGTTGAGGGATCAACAATGTTGCTTTCAGTTGGTACTATGCAAATCTTTACATCTCCACGTTGTACAATCCCTCGTATGAGATGGAACCGTCTATGTATATGTTTTAAGCACTGATGCGATCTGGGTTCCTTATCTTGTGCAATAGCTCTAATGTTGTCACAATATAGCTCGATTGTGTCGTTGATGCTAGGAACAACCCCAAGTTCTGTGACAAACTTCTTGATCCATACAACCTCCTTTATTGCACTTGATGCAACAATATACTCAGCCTCTATTGTAGAATCTGCAACTATTTCTTTATTGGAACTTTTCCAGCTCACAACTCCATTCTTGAGGCAGAACATGAATCTAGATTGTGACTTATAATCATCTTGATCAATCTGGAATCTTGCATCGGTGTAACCTTTTACCATCAACTCTTCCTCTCTGTTGTAGACCAAGAACTGACCCTTAGTCCTTCTCAAGTACTTGAGGATGTTCTTTATAGCTATCCAGTGAGCATCACCTAGATCTGGCTGATATCTTCTCATCATGCTCAAATCATACAATACGTCTAGACGGGTACACAACATTGCATACATGTTTGATCCAATTGTTGAGGCATATGGAATCTCACTCATGCGTTCCCTTTCTTCACAAAAACTGGGACATTGAGCTCTAGAGAATGGGATACCATGGCGCACAGGCAGGTTTCCTCTCTTTGAGTTCTCCATGCTGAATCGCTTCAACACTTTTTCAATGTATGTGCTCTGACTGAGTCCGAGAAGTCTTTTAGATCTTTATCCCCAAGATGTAGGATTCTTCTCCCAAGTCTTTCATAGAGAATGAATTTACAAGCCATGACTTTACCTTTTTTATAGTAGGGATGTCATTCCCCATCAATAGTATGTCATCTATATACAATATGAGGAATGTCACTATGCTCCCACTAACCTTCTTGTACACACAAGGTTCATCTTCATTTTGAGCAAAGACAAACCCTTTGACTATCTCATAAAAACAAAGATTCCAGCTCTTAGATTCTTGCTTCAATCCATAGATAGACCTTTGTAGCTTACAGACTTTATTTGAAAATTTTGGATCAATAAACCCCTCAGGATTTGTCATATACACATTGTCAACAAGGTTCCCGTTAAGGAACATGGTTTTAACATCCATTTTCCAAATCTCATAGTCATGATATGCTACAATAGCAAGCATGATCCTGATGGATTTAACCATGTCTATTGGAGAAAAGGTTTCATCATAGTCAACACCTTGAACTTGTCTGAAACCTGTTGCAACCAATCTTCCCTTATAGGTTTGGACCTTTCCATCCATGTCAGTCTTCTTCTTGAAGACTCACTTGCACCCTATGAGTTTTATCCCTTTAGGTGGATCCTCCAAATTCCATACTTTGTTGGTATACAAGGATTCCATCTCAGATTTCATGGCCTCAAGCCATTTCTCAGACTCTGGTCACTCTATAGCATCTTTATAGGTTATTCTCTCATCATGTATGAACAATTCACTGCCTTCCTAAGTTACAGGATATCTGAATCTTTCAGGCTCAAGGCGTGTCCTATTAGATCTATGAGGTTCCTATGTTACTTGAGGAATTTGAGATTCTACAACACTTTGTGGATCTTAGGTTCCTCTTGTACATCTAATGGTTCAATGTTTTCTTATTGGTTTCAAACCTCTTTGAGTTCTACTTGTCTCCCACTGACTCATTTGGAAATAGAATCATTTTCAAGGAATACAACACGTCTGGCAACAAACACTTTGTTGTCAGATGGATTATACAAGTAGTATCTCATGGTTTCCTTGGGATATCCAACAAAGTAACATTTTTCAGATATAGGGCCAAGCTTTTTAGGAAACATTCTCTTGAAATAAGCTTCACAACCCTAAATCCTCATAAAAGACATTTTGGGATGCTTCCCAATCCATATCTCATATGGTGTCTTTTGAACTGACTTAGATGGTACTCGATTTAGTGTAAACGTGGCGGTATTTCAAAGCATACCCACAGAGTGTAGTTTGAAGCTCGACTAAACTCATCATCAATCACACCATATCCAGTAATGTGTGATTCCTTCTTTATGATACACCATTCTGCTAATATGTTCCAGGTGGAGTCTACTAGGACACAATCCCATGGGCTCTTAGAAGGTCCTCAAACTCTTGGTTTAAGTATTCCCCACCTCGATCAGAATGAAGTGCCTTAATACTTTTACCTCAAGTTGGTTTTGTACTTCATTCATAAACTCCTTGAACTTTTCAAGAGCTTTTGCCTTATATTTCATTAGATAAACATAGACATACCTACTGAAGTCATTAGTAAAGGTAATGAAGTATTGATACCCACCTCTAGATGTTGTTCTAAAACATCCACACACATCAGTATGTATGAGTCCTAATAGATCACTATCCCTCTTATTGTTACCAGTGAAAGGGGTCTTAGTCATCTTGCCCAACAAATAAGATTTGCATGTCTCTATAGATTCATAATTAAAAGAGTCCATATAACCATCTTTATGGAGTCTAGATATGTGATTCTCATTTATGTGCCCTACAAAACAATGCCAAGGGTATGTTTTGTTTGAGTTGCTGAGTTCTAATCTTTTTCTATTAATGTTATATACATCTATCTTTAGATCTAACAAGTAAAGACCATAATACATAGGGGCACTGCCATAAAAGATCCCATCTTTTGAAATAGAACACCGACCACTTTTAATATGGAATTCAAATGCATCCTTGTCCAAACAAGATACATAAATGATGATTCTAATTATAGAGGGTTCATAATAGAAGTTCTTTAACTCTATTACAAGCCCCATGGGTAGAGATATACTATAGGTTCCAACTATGTTGGTTGCAACTCTTACACCATTAGCAACTCACAGTTCCACCTCACCTTTCCCCAAAGGCCTACTTCCCTTTAGATCTTGCATATGAGAACATATGTGAGATCCACATCTGGTATCTAATACCCAAGATGATGAAGTAGATAGATTTATCTCAATAATGGATATACCTGAAATGGAGATCACCATCCCCATCTTCTACTTCCTGAAAACCTTCAAGTATAAAGGATGAGTTCCTCTTATACTTTTCTTTCTCCTTATCTTGAGTGTTGAAGACTTGGATTTAGGATCGAACACAGAACTCTTCTTGGCCTTGTTTTCATCCTTGAACTTAGCCCCGTTGATCACCATCATGGACTTGTCCTTTTTCACTTTTGCTTCAACTTGAATCAATATGGAAAGTAGTTCTAACATTTGTCTAGCCAAATTACTCACATGGTAACATGCAATAAAACAGATATATTATTCAGGCATAGTCTTTAGAATCATATCAGTGGCTACCTCTTGGCTCAAAGTTAATTTCAATTCTTCAAGATGATTCACATGTCCAATCATATTGAACACATGTTCTTCTACTGAGGTTCCCTCTGTCAGTTTTGACTCAAGAAGCACCTTTAGGATATCGTCCCTTTCTTTCTTTGTAAGACTGACTTTCACTTTCTTAAGATGTTCTACCATCTCAAGAACACTCATGTCTTCACATTGCTCATGCAAATCATGGTTCATGCAGCTAAGCATAAGGTACTTTGTGTCCAAGGCATCATTGGCATTCTTCCAGTAAGCATCCACTTATTCCCTAGGTGCATCAAGAGGAGGTATTTCAGGCGCTGATTTGTCAAGAACGTTCAGCTTGCAATCTTCATTGAGAACCCTTCTCAAAGTCCAAAACCAATCATGGAAATATCTCCCATCTAGTTTGTTTTTCTTCAGGACCAATCCCAAATTGGATTTGTTTATCATTGATTCTACAAGAGAAAATTTGGATTTTTCAAAAACCATTTTTAATTTGATTTGATTTGAAAAATTTTGATGATATTAATTAGGTCTTTAATTATTACCACTCCCACTATTTTATTCAAATTGATAGCCCTCAATATCAATTCAGAATATTGTTGTGTACAATATTCTAGTGGGCCATGATCCAAAATAATTCAACCATTACCCGGCCAACACCAGCATCCATGTCAATTATTAAGGTAGGCAGTCATGCCAATTGCATCATATGCAACTCTTGGATAGATGATATGCACAACCGCTTGCCATAACCACCTACATGCTTCTGGGCTTAGACTCTTTAAGAATCGGCAATTAAGCCTGACCCAAAACCCGACACAACCCTACTTTAGCAGAACCTACATATCTATCATCACACTTCCATGACATGGATGGCGTGCCAAACTTAACGTAACCCATCATTGGTCGATCAAGATTTTCATGTGTGTTGCTTATGGAAAGCATCTAAGACTTAATATTTAATTAAGGGAGTTTGTATTTATAAGTATATACATATACTTTGTCCAATCACCATGTATATATAATATGTATCATATACATGCTATATCCCACAACCAAAACATGCAATAAACAAAAGTGATGGTTATGGCAAGTCCTAATATAATCCTTTAGAGACACAAGGAATTCCAATCATCTAGGTCTACATCATTTGAAGAAACATGTTGTTGATGAAGATATGTTCTTGCCAATTCGGGTTGATCGGTTCAACCCTTAAACCGACCGACTCGCCTCCTGGCCGGTTGTTAGGCCATCTCACTGGTCATTTGGTCCTTCTATCCACCATCGGTTGGCTCCTCCAAATGATCGGTCAGGCCCACCAGGCGATCACTCTGGCGTTTCCACCATGTCCTCCAAGGTCCTTAGTCATTCGACTCATCTTCGGGATGCCATCATCATCGTCATAATAGGAAAGTAAACTATTCTACTTCTACATGACTATAGGAAAACCTTGAGTTACATTCGAGGGGAGCAAAGGTATAAGAGAAGGATAGACCATCCTACTTCTACATCATTTGGGAAGATGAAATAGAGGCTCGATACACAGACCAAGATAAAAGGATAAACCAACCACATACAACCATGAACAGATAGGGATTATTTGCCATAACCATGCTACATCCACCATCAAAACCACTTTTAGGATGACATGTGTAAATTGCATATGTATATATCATATATATTAGTTTGAGATTATCATGATGTTTGGATTTGACAAGATATTATTCTCATCACATGTAGTAATAGAATGACAAAACCAAAATCCAATCATATCGATTATCCCATAATATAGTAAATTGATGTTGGCTCTGATACCACTGTAGGAAAATATGGTACAGAGAAGGTAGTGGAATTTAAACTTTTATCTACCATATTCCCCATAATCAGTAGATCAAGTCCATAACAATAATGTAGGAAGGATGGTTTATGGGATATACTTGGTCTTGGAGCAAGTCCAGTGACAATCCTCATTGTTGTAGATGTGAAATTTTGAATCTTAGTTGCAGTGGTACATGTCTGATTGCTACGCCTCCTTGTATGCACCACAGACTACGGCCATAAATGTCGTCTTCTTCAGTGGCTCCTCTTGTCACGGACTGCTGGTTGACATTGTCCTCTGAGCAGCAAACAACATCTTGTTTCTCCTTCGGTGTACTAGTCACCGACTTGCCCTCCCACGACAACTCTCAATTGTTCTCTCCCTTGGCTATCCTTCCCTAATCGGGTAGGACTTTCCTGGGCTCTTGTGGTTACCACAACCAGAGAGGACAACAATTGTCAGAGGAACTGATTCTCAATTGTCTATGCTGTGCTCTGGCAATCCCCTAGTACCCCTCTATTTATATTAGAGGACAGGGTCAAGGTTCCCAGTTGTTATCCGGTACAGGATTAATGTGCGGGAGTGGAAAGGATCCTAAGAACTCAAATTTTTACAAGAATTTTGGAAACTATGCAATTTGTGACAGCCAAAATGGCCACTTGGCAAAGCCAGATGGTCGTCTCGCATGCGAGACAGTCATTTTGTAGTTTCCTAATTGAACAAAAATTTGACAAATCAATTCCCATCAATGTTAGACATTGATTTCCGTGTGCAACAAGTATTGCTCAAGAGAAATGAATAGGGAAACATCTAGAACCTTCCCCGACCGAACTAGACCATCTCACCCATGTGAGACGGCCATCTCGGTTCACCCAGACGGTCATCTAGTGACCCAAATCGATCCCATTTAGTTGGGTCGGTCCGTTCCTTTGCCAAATTCAACTCACAATCGGCCTGACACCTAGATGCCTGTCTCAACTCTTGAGGCAGTCGTTTGGCACTTGCAGACGGTCGTTACAATACTTGAGATGGGAATTTGGTAGTGTTTTCAGCATGTTTGTTGCCTGAATCAAATTCCTAAACACTTTATCACTTAATTCAACTATAATTCTAGATCTAAAATCCTCTTCTAGGTTAAGACCTATGTGTGTGACCCTATAGGTCCCATATTACATTGGTAGTGAATGTCCATGACAACTTATGACATCACAAGTAAAGATTGGTGCCTAGTCGCACATCATTGCTACCCAAGTAAATGGAAAAGTTGGGGAACAACTTCAAGCTACAATCTGTTTATGGTGTTGTAGTGTTTCTATAGTTCCTTTGTCAATGATGTCTAGATTGAACTAAAGGCATAGAGCAGTCACCCTCATTATTATTCAATCTTGTTTCTTGAACTAAGAGCAGACTATCTGAGTCTCTGAGATATATGGAAGCTCAAAATCACATATTGACTCACATGTGCATGGCCATGCTTTTCTCAGTCTCTCTTATCAAGAGTCTTAGGACATCACACTCCAGTAGGAGGGACAAATCTCATGTCTATCACTCACAATCAATCCCCATGTGTCAAATCCAACAACCCATGTTTCAACACTACATCTGATGATGTCAAAGAGTACCCGACGACAGTGTTGAGTGCAGTGCTTTTAGTTCTAATAACCACGACCACA
This sequence comes from Alisma plantago-aquatica, assembly GCA_963693085.1. Taxonomy (NCBI): domain Eukaryota; kingdom Viridiplantae; phylum Streptophyta; class Magnoliopsida; order Alismatales; family Alismataceae; genus Alisma; species Alisma plantago-aquatica. Next base: position 881,951,298 of record OY856413.1, on the reverse strand, counting down.
ACCACCACCATCACTGTGAGAGATGACTATGACTTCCATGATGATGGCTTCCATTTATCAGTCTCACGGTGGGTCTGTCCAATACAGTGTTCTCTAACATGTATCTATGTTCTCAGTCTGACATCGCCATATCATGACTAATGAGATTTAGTCATCAACCAACTCACGCTCAGATCTTATGTGTATTGTTGTCTATCAACCTTCCACAATGACAACCGATTAGGGACATAGTGAGAATATATATTTTTACTCTTAAAATCTATTTGATCTCATCCACAAAGATAATAACTTGAATACATATGTCATTGAGTAATATAACTCTCTAGACATTTATAATATTACATCATTATCTCATAACTGAATTAAATAGAATAAATTAAAAGCTTGCCTTTATTTATAATCAAATATTTTTTTACAAGTAATGACATTACAATCATCACATGATTGGATCTTGGGCATACATAACCAATAAGTGGAGCAAGGAGATCTGACCTTGGAGCTCGTGGAGACCGAACTCCTCTTGCATGTGGTGTTTGTGGTTACCATAGCTCATCTACAACTTTGGTAAGTGTTACCTATCCTTGATGGCATTTTATTTGATCTCCTACCTCCATCATCTTCTCTTTCACGTCCCTAGACCATGGTTCCTCCATGGTGGTCGTTTTGGAGGGAGAATCCTCTTCACAAGGGTCATGGATCATGTTTTGACAAGGTAGACCCAAGTGTGAGGAAGGTTTCTCTTTTTTTTCTCTCTTTTTCTTATATCTCGGCCTATAGTTTTTTGGCTTTCTTTTCTTGGATGACCTTTGACCTTGGTGTCTTATCCTTCTTGAGGTGATCTTGTGTTCGAGAGTGGAGCCTTAGGTGGAGCTTCTTCAACCTTTGGATCATGTGCTTGAAGCCCTTGGTCTTGGAGCTTGGAATCCTTGGTGGTGATCTTCTTAAGGAGGGTTATATAACACTTAACATACTCTATCATTGCACCCCTTTATGCATGTTTCCTACTATATTCTCTTTCTAAAATTCTCCCTTGTCATGCTTGTAGATAATGATAATCTCTTGAACTTTTTTGGTGGAGATATCTTGCTTGGTTTGGTAGAAATTCCTATTAACCTTGGTTTGGCTCACATGCATGATGTTAGAGTATCTAGATGTTGAGGGAATTTTAGGTTATAATTTGGGTACCTTGATCATGGTTTTCTTTCTCTTGGATGTGATCCTTTTGTGGTGGTTTCATGACCCATGACCTAGGGTTCTTGGTGATTGTTTGCATGGGCTTTTACTTCTTAATGATCATGGTTTCCCCTTAGTGTTGTTTTTGTTTTGACACCAAGACATATCCCTTAGGGTGGTCAAGACACCTACCCCATGTTGGTTGCAACCGTAGTTAATCTTGTTCGAGATGCTTCCCTTTTGATGTGTTGTACCGAGTGTTGATGGAGGTCGTGAGACATTAGGATTGATGGTCATGTCGACCCCTGTTTTGGGTAGGTTGTTACCCTAGACTTTGGGACTAGACCTTTCCCTAGTTTTGGTCATGACACATCCTTGAGAGAGTTTGTTACATGTGGTCTTGGGTCACGACATGTGGTCTTGGGTCGCGACATGATGCCATGGCTTGAGGTTGATACATCTATGTCTTTTCTTGAGGCTGAGACACCCTAGGTGTCACAGTTGTGACACCCTAGGTGACGCGCTCATGACATGGTCTAGGTGTTATGGTCATGACCTAGTTATATGGAGTGGTCAAGACATGATGATGATAGGTGCTTGAGAGGTATGCTTGGATACATGATGATATCCTTGTATGAGTAATACATAATCCATGTAACGTGCTTTTTGGACAACATCTTGTTTACCCTAATCATATTCTTTAACCCTAATGATGCTCCAAGATGGTGGGAGATGGTGAACCTAGGATTCGTGGTTGAACTCAGCTTCAAACCCTAATTGGCTATGGAGGGGAAAACTCTAACCCTAATGATGAGTAATGTGAGATGTTTATTTCTCTTTCATGGAATGGACATTATGTTATAATGTTATTTCTCTCTATTTTCTTTGAACCTTGACCTTGCAGGTTGAATGCATGACATTGCTTGGGTATGCTATGGTGATGGTTATGAATAATTGAGGCATGTGGAGATAATGATGTGACACATCGATTTAGGATGTTTCCCCTCTCTTGTTTATCAATTTCTAACCATGTAGGTGATATGAACTAGAATATCATAGCTAGTACATGCTATGATGAGCATGATGTGATACTAGTTGAATGACCCTTTATGAGGCATGTTGAAATACTTGTGATACAGGAATAATATGAATGGGTCCTTTGACCTGGTGGTGGGTTGATGTCTGTGGTGATGTGATACCCTCTAGTGCTATGATTAAGGGATCGATATCACATAGTGGTGTGACATTAGTGATATCCTTGAGTGGCTGTGAAACAGTGATGATGGTCTTGTGAATAGTAGTTTGTAGGTGTTATGTGATGATAGTGTGACAAGTTCATGCCTTATACATTTTACATCTTCTAGAGTTGTTTTATGCCCTTATCTTTGTAGATTTTGTTATGACTGTATACGTTGTAACTTGATTGATGTTAAAAGACACTTGACTTAACTAATCAAGAGGAACTTAATTATGTAGTTTTTCCATGTGCCATAGATCCATCTCACTATCAACACTTGTTGGATGGTGAAACGGGCTTTCCCTTAGTGGAAGTTTGGAGTCATATATTGATGATTATATGCATTCACAGTATTGGTTGTGGGCCATACCCTGGAAGGAGTGCGGCTATTGGCCGTAGCTCAATGATTTGATGCTTATGAGGTTTTACAGGATTGGTTGTGGGCCATACCCTAGCAGGAGTGCAGCTACGGGTCGTAGCTTAATTTCACTAGCATCGTGACCTATACCAAGGTGGGCTAGGACTTTCATAGTTTGACTATATGTCTCTAGTTCTAGTTGACTGGTATGTCTCTTCCATGTATCGTGTACTGACCATGAGGTATGGTGAGGTTGTGGATTCTGGCTCTTCCATAGACCTTATATGGCACCGATTTCAACTTAGTAGTGATCGGTTGGATTTTGGTGGTACGGCTCAAATCCTAAGGGCATAATAAAATACACAATTAGTCGTGTAGTATACTTACTTAGGTTCACAATACAGGAATGTTGGTTGAAGCCTTGCCTTGCTTTCATAATGATTAGTTGGTAGATGATATACAAGTTCTTCATATTCCTTTTACGATGATAAGATGTGTAACATCCCTGACCTGGGTTATGGCCTAAACCTAGAAGTTTTTCTTAAGTAAGCAATTTACAAACTTTTTCTAATCTTTTGAAAAGTAATGAAGACTCTTTGTGAAGTTTATTTTCAAGTGTGAGCTTATTTGCAAACTTATTGTGCATTATATGATGGTCTGAGTGTAAAGTGCAATTTACCCAAGATGAGGGGTTATATTGTAAAATATCACATATTGAATGTACCATATGTGTTCTAACATCATCATAGAGAGAATGATGCTAAGTGGTGTCTTTTAGAAAGCCTAAATTCCAAGTTATAACTTGTATGAATAATGCTAGTGCTTTGTGCATCAATTTTGGTACAAATTGTAAATTACCCAAAATGTAGGGTTGGTGTGCAAAATACCACTTCTAGAGTGTCCCTACTCCTTCCTAGTATTATCTAGAGGATATAGAAATAAGTAGACACTATGTTTGAATCATCTTGGAGTGGTAGCATTCTTGGTGATGGAAAGACCCAGGAAAATGTATAGTTGAAATCTTTATAAGAGTTATATCAAGTTGTACACTTGATATGGGAGTGCCTATCGGCCAAAGAGACATAGAAGGAGTCTCCTATCAGTTTTTTTATTCTTTGAAAAAGCTATGATGGGATAGACACCTCAATAAAGCAATAGATATCGGTTTGCAACTTTCCTTTGGAAAGGTTGTATTGAATTGTGAATATAATAATAATGTGAGTGGAAGTAGCTTGCCCTAAAAGATAACCAAAGGGGGCTACCCTTATCCCTTGCATTATCCATAAGTTTTTATTTTTTCATGGAAATATAAATATGGGATGCATGCAAGTACATGTGTCAATCTATGCATGGCCATGTGGCAACTAGTAGTAGTAAGAAGATGACACCTCTTACACTCGTTTTCATGAACCACAACTATAAATACCATTCCCTTCACCTATTAGTAAAATTTTCGAATCCTACTATCATCTTTCCCTTATATATTTTGCACAACATCTTAGTATCGTGCATAAGTAAAGGAGTGTCTAGCCTAGAGCCATGGTATCGGCCATAGAGAAGGGATATCGACCAAGCAAGGTGATATCAACCTAGCAAGGTGATATCTGCCACAAGTGGCGAAGATATCGTGCATAGTGCTAAGGAGCTCAAGTCTTGGACCTTGGATAAGCTCATATTCAACCTTGGGAACGTGAATATTTGGATCTTGGAGCTTGGAAGTTGTGCTTGAGGTGGGTTATATAACTTGAATCCAACTATGTTATTATTCACCTTTAATATTGTTGAACTTGTTGATCTACTTTCAACTTCGAGTTCTTATGATTAATTGATGTTCCTTTGAGTTCCAAAAGTATGTTAGGACTGTTGTCCATGAACTAGTATAGTAAGAATAATAGTCTAGAGGTTGATTATGGTGACATCATCATGGTACAACCCGATATAGGGTTGAAGTACCTTAAACCTGATATGAAACCCAATATGATGGGTAACTCAATATAGTGATGAGTGATACCACATGAATGATATGAGAGATATCTCATGAACGATATGGGTGGTACCTACTTATACCTTATACACTATATGAGGTTAAGTCCATACCTCATGCACGATATAGTGTCAATTGAACACTCTAACTGACATGCTTTTGAACCCTACACTCTTATCCTTTTGAGTAAAGGGTTGTTTATGAAAGAGATCAACTAGATATCTAGCATATTATTCATATATATAGGATATGATTGATCCTTGGAAGGAATGAAAAGATATGAGCATAATGGTCTACCAAATATGCTAACCCGATATGTTAACCAATATGCTAACACGATATGAAGACCCAATATGGGAACCCGATATGGTATTGTGTATATACTACTAAAATGATATTATGATGAAGTACATATCCTATGTCTGACATAGTGCACACCTTGTACATGATACGGTATCAAGTATACCCTTATACCCGATATGAAGTCAAGAATTCACCTCATACACGATATGAAGCTAAGTATCTCTAACTTGAGAAGGTAAATTCTAAGTGATAGCCAACCCGATATGGGTACACGTTATGGTAATAGGGGATACACACGATATGATCATGAGGCTACACCATATGCCCCATATGGATACACGATATGATGATAAGGTTGTATCTCAAGCATGATATGGTAACATACACACACCTTGATAATTGATATGGTGGGAATACTTCAATCATATGTACTTGATCGAGTGACATATGTTGTGTGTTGTGTTAAATGTAACATTAAAAGGTAATGAGTTTAATGCAATTTGATAATGGTGAGCTAATGTACCTTAAGAGGAGAATGGAGCCAATTTAGTAAAAGTATGGTGCAATCAAAATCCTAGTGAGGATGAGAGAGAAACTAATACTTGAATGGTAATCATGTAATGAGTATATGTTGATACTCCTAATATGAATGTAGTATGAATTAGGGTTTAATCTCTTAAGATGTGATCTTGAAACCCTAATTAGTTAATTAAGGTAAATCTTAACCCTAATGATGGGTGATGAGATGATTTGAAACCCTAATCGGTTGATGAAGGGAAACACTAACCCTCAATAATGGGAAGAATGAATCTCTTTTGCATTGCATGGTAATGACATGTATTTGATATTTTTGTTATCATAAAATACTAACCATGCAGGTATCATGAGGTGATGAGCATAGCTAAGTAAGAGCTATGATGTTTATATGGTACAAATTTAATAGTCTTTGTGAACTATGTGAATTATTTGTGCAACAAGTATAATGTATACCTTGGTCTGATGACCTAGAGGTAATGGTTACCCGATAAGTGGTAACAATACTCAGTGATGAACTAAGGGTTAGCAAGCATGACGATGATAAGAGATTGAGATCCTAAGTGTTATATGTGTTCCAAAAATCATGAAAGTACTTGATAAACATAGTATACCTTTCTTTTTAGCATCTGATGTAATTCTGGCTTGCAACTTGATTGATGCTAAAAGATACTTTAATGCACTTAATTAATCAAGTAAAATGTTATCATGTAGTTGCCCAGACCATAGATCCATTCAGTGTCAGGATTTGTTGAATGGTGAAATGAGTTTAACTTGGTATACATATTATTAAATATGTAATTTTAATTATACCTAGGTTGCTTAGCGGACTCCCCAACTAAACCAAGGGTTGCTCAGTGGACTCCCCAATCACACTAGGTTGCTCAGAGGACTTCCTGATGAAACTAAACCAGGATCGCTCAGTGGACTTCCTGATGAAAAATAATCCGAGAAAGCTCAGTGGTCTTCTCTCAAAGAGAGTACATGTTGTGGATGTAACTCTATAGTGAAGATACCAGTATACCCTGGTAAGCTAATTGCAGTTGACACAAGATGTCCTTCCAGTTATCTTGTACTGACCGAGACAGGTGATGTCTTGACATCCGGCTCTGCCACTGACCTTGTATGGTACTAATTTTGACTTAGTAGTGGTCGGTTGGAGCATGAGCGGTATACCTCATCTCCTTTGGGCTTAAGTGTGAATGTGAACATGTAATCAGCCGTGTAGCATATTTGCTTAAGGATTGAATATGAAAAACATTGGTTGATGCTTCATTACTTTTATACATTTTAGTTGATAGATGTTATACATGTTCTTCATATTCCTTATAAAGCAAATAGATTATTTATAACTCTATTATGAATAATTGAATTATCTTATCAATGTTATTGCTTTGCACTATAAATAAGCCTGCTTACTTGCATAAAGTATCCTCTGCTCAGTTTTATACTATTTCCTATGATAATAATATTGTTGGCAAAGAGTTATATCTCTCGCTGGGACAATAGTCTCACCTCATGGGATCTACAATTTTTAGGTGGATGCAGATGTGGAAGTAGAAACCGGACTACATAGGAAGGACCATATCAGTAGGGACAACAATAATAGCTCAGGTCAAGTGTATTGTCTGTCATGTCTTGTAGATAGAAGTCCTATGTATCGTCTCTATACTCTCAGGTCCTTGGGAGATAGTATTTAGTGGTTTTTATGAACGACTTGATATTTTGGCTTCTTTGCCTCGAGGTTTTATGTTGCTATTGTATATGTTGAGTAAAGCAACTAGTACTTGTTATCCTCGAGATGAGACAGTACAATATATGTACTATATGAACCATGATGTATATAAGGTTTTGGTTCTTTCTATAAGAATTTCCTGGAATAGGATCTCTTTGCAAAATGGTTTTAATTTTTAGTGATTTTGTTAAATCCGATGCTTATGGTTATTCCGCGATTATTACTGGTGATGGCTTGATTTGTTGTCTGGTCATCACAAAGTTTTGGTATCAGAGCCTAAAGTTCACTGAGTCTACAAAGACATAGGATTAAGTTTGTTGAATCTGTTCTAGTGTCCTCTAGTTTATCTTATAGTGACTTCTCCTCATATAGGAGAAGAAGTAAAAATTGAAAGATGGCTGGAGCGCACGAAGAGCATGCTGCTAAGAGCAGTGTTGCTGCACCAGGAGGTGGTGCATGGGATCTGGCTAGAGAAGAACTAGTGCCTGAGAATCCCCAGCTTGACCAAGTTATGCTTGAAAACCCAGCCTTTCATGCTCTTTTTGGGCAGATCATGACCACGATGACACATATGGCTGACTGAATATCAACACCAGCACCTAGGGTACTCGTTCCCAATGAAGGACATGGATCTGGTAAGACCTTTGAGCGGTTACGCTGGGTAGGAGCCACTGAATATGCTGGTGTAGCTGACCCAACAGACGCATATTCATGGCTTACTAAGATAGAGAAAGCCTTTAGGATCCTTAACATTCCAGAGGATGATAAAGTTAAGCATCTTATGTATCTTTTGAAAGGGAGCACTGGCCATTGGTGGGCTAGTGAAGAAGAGAAAAGACCTGGTGTTGAGATCGGATGGCAGGAATTTTGACGAGAATTTGTCAGTAGATACTTTACTAAGACTTATCTAGATGAGAAGATCTTGCAATTTGAGTGGATTAGACATGGACCAATGAAGATTAGCGAGTATGAAGCTAAATTTATGGATATTCTATGATTTTGTCCACATATGGCTGCTACAGATGAGGAGAGAATTCAACATTTTAACAGAGGGTTGAATGCTGAGTTAACCACACTTGTATCTACTCTAGAGAATAGCGAGAGTTTGCCACCTTTATGGAGTCAGTTAGGAAGATAGAGAGGTCTGTGACTGAGAAACGTGAGGCAAACAGTAGGAAAGTACATGCACAGTTCCAGGGTCAGAGGTACGGAAGTTTTAAGAAACCAAGGTTTACCGTACTAGTAGAACCACAGAGGTTCAGTGCTTAGACGCAGTGGACGTCCAACAGAGATAGAGGTCATAGTTTTCCGCCAAGTGGATCACATAGCTTAGCATCTATGTCAGTGACAAGACCATCTAGGTCGTAATGGGAAGACAGAGTCTGCTACAGGTGTAGGCATACATGACATATGATAAAGGATTGTCTAGTTAAGGACATGGAAGTAACCCAACCACCAAGGCAGAGTCAACAAGGCTCTCAGAGACAACAGTTCAGTAGTGACACATGTGGACGTGGAAAAGCGTCCCAAGCAGGATCATCTGCACCAGCCAATAGAGCATGGGGTCGGCAACAAGCAATGATGAGATTCTATGCTATGAATCAGCTGGAGGCAGTGGTTAATCCACAAGTTGTGACAGGTCAGATGGAAATATTTCATTCTGATATGTCTTCATCATGTTTTGTATCTGTTTTGATTGATCTGGGTGCTACACATTCCATTATCACTCGAGAAGTGATCCATGACTGCAATATAATTGTCAATCATAGAATGGATAATTTGTTATTAGAAACTCCGTTATTCGGATCTGCAGTGTTGCGGGAGGTATGTTCTCCCTGTGTTCTTTCTTTTTCAGAACACAACATTCAGGTGGATCTTATACCACTTGAGATGCACGGGTTTGATGTAATTCTCGGGATGGATACCCTAGAGAAGTATAAGGTTGTCTTGGATTGTGGTTCCAAGCAAGCTATGTTCACAAACAGTGATAAGACATGGGTCTTTCAAGGGGACAAAAAGATTCTTCCATCCTGTCTAGTGTTAGTAATGGTAGCAGAGAGGATGATGTGACAAGGATGCTTCTCATTCTTGGCACATGTGGTAGACACCGAAGCAGAGAGTCCTAGTCTTTCTAAAGTTCCTGTTGTCAGGGAACTCGAGGATGTGTTTCCTGAAGAATTTTCAGATATTCCTCCACCTTGAGAGATTGATTTTGATATTAATCTAATTCTGGGTACGCAACCCATAGCCTAAACACCATATAGGATGGCGCCAGTTGAGATGGAAGAACTCAAGAAACAATTACAAGATTTTCTTGAGAAAGGTTTCATTTGACCGAGTACTTCGCCATGGGGTGCTCCGGTTCTTTTTATCAAAAAGAAAGATGGGTCTATGAGACTATCCATAGACTATAGGCAGCTTAACAAGGTGACTATAAAGAACAAATATCCTCTGCCAAGGATAGATGATCTGTTTGACCAGTTGTGTAATGCAACAGTGTTCTCTAAGATAGATCTAAGGTCAGGATATCATCAGTTACGTATCAAGGAGAATGACATACCTAAGTCAGCCTTTAGGACGAGGTATGGTCATTATGAGTTTGTAGTTATGTCATTTGGACTAACTAATGCACCGACTGCATTTATGGAGCTGATGAATAGAATCTTCCGACCATTCCTTGATCAGTTTGTAGTGGTTTTCATAGACGAGATCCTGATTTATAGTAGAGATGGTCAACAACCTGAACAACACCTTTGTCAAGCCTTGACTTTGTTGAGACAACACAAGTTATATGCTTAGTTTAGCAAGTGCAAATTCTGGTTGTCAAAAGCATCTTTTCTTGGACACAGTATATCTGCTTCAGGTATTCGTGTTGATCTTAAGAAAGTGGAGTATGTAGTGGAATGGGAACAACCCAAGACACCGACTGAGATTCGTAGTTTCCTAGGTTTGGTAGGTTACTACAGAAGGTTTATCAAAGACTTTAGTTCTGTATTATTACCCCTAACCAGGTTGACCGGGAAGGAAGTTCATTTTGTATGGAATGACAAGTGTCGGCATTCTTTCCAGTTGTTGAAAGAAAGGTTGACTAGTGCACTTGTGTTGGTTCTATCTGAGCACGGAAAGGGATACATTGTTTTCTGTGATGCTTCTAAAAATGGTCTAGGTTATGTGCTGATGCAGAGTGATCATGTAGTTTCTTTTGCTTCCCGATAGCTTAAGAAACACGAGGAGAATTATCCAACACATGATCTAGAATTAGATGCAGTTGTCCATGCGTTGAAGATCTAGAGACATTATCTCTATGGAGAAACATGTCAGATCTTCACAGACCATAAAAACTTAAAATACATTTTCTCATAGCATGAGCTGAATATGAGACAACGCTGCTGGATGGAATTAATCAAGGACTACGATTGTACAATTGATTATCATCCAAGGAAAGCTAATGTAGTGGCAGATGCACTAAGTAGGAAATCCTCGTCTCCACCCACAGATAAAGCACAATTGAATTCTTTAGTATGTAGTAAACGGGACATGCTTGTCTCTTTGAGACAAATGAATGTACAGTTAGAAGTATCTTTGTTAGCCGAGATGCATGTGAAACCTACTCTGAAAGAATAAATAAAAGAGGCACAACACGCTGATACTGTGATTCAACAGATCAGGTCAGAGTATGGTAGTCAGAAACATGACGGTTTCCATGAATCAGAGAATAGGGTAGTCTGTTACCATGATAGGATGGTAGTACTTGATGTCAATAACTTAAGAAAGTTAGTTATGGAGGAATATCACTCATCCATGTATGCAATGCATCCAGAGAGTACCAAAATGTATCATAACATATGTATTGGTGGCCCAGTTTGAAGAAAGATGTAGCCGAGTTTGTTATGCAGTGTCCGGTGTGTCAGCAAGTTAAAGAAGAACACCAGAAGCCTGCAGAAACATTACAACCCCTACCTATACCTTAGTGGAAATGGGATCACGTGACGATGGACTTTGTGGTTAGTCTACCCAAAACATCCAAAAGTCATGATTCCATTTGGGTGATAGTTGATAGGTTGACTAAGATAGCACATTTTCTTCATGTTAAAATAACCTATACTGCTGAAAAACTTGCACATATCTATATAGATGAGATAGTCCAGTTGCACGGAGTTCCAGCTACAATTCTGTCTGATAGAGGTCCCCAGTTTACAAGTCATTTTTAGGAACAACTACATAAAGCCCTGGGTACGCAGTTGAAGTTTAGCACAACGTTTCACCCTCAGACAGATGGACAGTCTGAAAGGACTATACAGACTTTGGAAGACTTGCTTAGAGCATGTGTTCTTCAGTTTATAGGAAGTTGGGACTTACACTTGAGCTTAATAGAGTTTGCCTATAACAATAGTTATCAGGCTAGTATTATATGGCACCATATGAAGCATTATATGGTAAACGTTGTAGATCTCCATTATGCTGGTTTGAGATAGGAGAATACCAACTTTTGGGTCTTGAATTAGTGCAACAAACAACTGAAAAGATTAAAGTAATACAACAACAGTTGAAAGATGCACAAGATAGACAGAAGTCGTATGCCGATAAACATCGTAGACCTTTAGAATTCCAAGTTGGAGACAGAGTGTATCTCAAAGTCTCTCCTTGGAAAAGTTTTCTTAGATTTTGGAGGAAGGGTAAGTTAGCTCCTAGATTTATGGGACCTTACCTAGTGACAACACAGATTGGAAAGGTAACCTTATAGGTTGGAATTGCCACCTGAGCTACATAGACTACATCCAATATTTCATAGACTACATCTAGTATTTCATGTGTCTATGCTGAGAAAGTGTCATCCTGATACCGAGTTGGTGTTGCAACCTGTAGAGGTAGAATTGAATGAGGATATCTCCTATGTGGAAGGTCCTATGATGATTCTTGACAGAAGAGTAAAAAAGTTGAAGAATAAAGACATAGTTCTTGTGAAAGTTCTCTGGCATCACCGTGGCATTGAAGAAGCCACCCGGGAACTAGAGGAAGAGATGAGGAGGAAGTACCCTTCTCTTTTCTCTTAAGATTTCGGGACAAAATCCTTTTTAGGGGTTGATAATTGTAACATCCCTGACCTGGGTTATGGCCTAACCCTATAAGTTTTTCTTAAGTAAGTCTTTTACAAACTTGTTCTAATCATTTGAAAAATAATTAAGACTCTTTGTGAAGTTTATTTTCAAGTGTGAGCTTATTTGCAAACAATTTGTGCATTATATGATAGTCTGAGTGTAAAGTGCAATTTACCCAAGATGAGGGGTTATATTACAAAATGTCACATATTGAATGTACCCTAAGTGTTCTAAAATCATAACAGAGATAATGATGCTAATTGGTGGCTTGTGGAAAGCCAAAATTCCAAGTTATAACTTGTATGAATAATGCTAGTACTTTGTGCACCAATTTTGGTACAAATTGTAAATTATCCAAAATGTAGGGTTGATGTGCAAAATACCACTTCTAGAGTGTCCCTACTCCTTCCTAGTATTATATATAGGATAGAGAAAGAAGTAGACACTATGTTTGAATCATCTTGCAGTGGTAGCATTCTTGGTGATGGAAAGACCAAGAAAAATGTATAGTTGAAATATTTGTAAGAGTTATATCGAGTTGTAGACTTGATATGGGAGTGCCTATTGGCCAAAGAGCCATATAAGGAGTCTCCTATCGGTTTTTTGATTCTTGGAAAAATCCATGATGGTCTAGGCATCTCAATAAAGAAATAGATATCGGTTTGCAACTTTCCTTTGGAAAGGTTGCATTGAATTGTGAATATAATAATAATGTGAGTGGAAGTAGCTTGCCCTAGAAGATAACCAAAGGGGGTCACCATTATCCCTTGCATTATCCATAAGTTTTTATTTTTTCATGACAAGATAAATATGGGATGCATGCAAGTACATGTGTCAATCTATGCATGGCCATGTGGCACCTAGTAGTAGTAAGAAGATGACACCTCTTACACTCTTTTTCATGAACCACAACTATAAATACCATTCCCTTCACCTATTTGTAAAATTTTCAAATCCTACTATCATCTTTCCATTAGATATCATGCACAACATCTTATTATCGTGCATAAGTGAAGGAGTGTCGAGTCCGGAGCCTTGGTATCAGCCATAGAGAAGGGATATCGACCAAGCAAGGTGATATCGACCACAAGTGGTGAAGATATCGTGCATAGTGCTAAGGAGATCAAGTCTTGGACCTTGGATAATCTCATCTTCAACCTTGGGAATGTGAATATTTGGATCTTGGAAGTTGTGCTTGAGGCGGGTTATATAACTTGAATCCAACTATGTTATTATTCACCTTTAATATTGTCAAACTTGTTGATCTACTTTCAATTTCGAGTTCTTATGATTAATTGATGTTTCTTTGAGTTCCAAAAGTATGTTAGGACTGTTGTCCATGAACTAGTATAGTAAGAACAATAGTCTAGAGGTTGATTATGGTGACATCATCATGGTACAACCCGATATAGGGTTGAAGTACCTTAAACCAATATGAAACCCAAGATGATGGGTAAATCGATATAGTGATGAGTGATACCACATGAACGATATGAGTGATATCTCATGAACAATATGGGTGGTACCTACTTACATCTTATACACGATATGAGGTTAAGTCCATACCTCATGCACAATATAGTGTCAATTGAACACTCTAACCGATATGGTGTTGAAACCCTAGATGATGAAATAAAACCTGACATGCTTTTGAACCCTACACTCTTATCCTTTTAAGTAAAGGGTTGTTTATGAAAGAGCTCAACTAGATATCCAGCCTATTATTCATATATATAGGATAGGACTTATCCTTGGAAGGAACGAAAAGATATGAGCATAATGGTCTACCCAATATGCTAACCCGATATGTTAACCAATATGCTAACACGATATGAAGACCCAATATGGGAACCCGATATGGTATTGTGTATATACTACTAAAATGATACCATGATGAAGTACATACCCTATGCGCAACATAGTGCACACCTTGTACACGATATGGTATCAAGTATACCCTTATACTCGATATGAGGTCAAGCATTCACCTCATACACGATATGAAGCTAACTATCTCTACCTTGAGAAGGTAAATTCTAAGTGATAGCCAACCTGATATGGGTACACATTACGGTAATAGGGGATACACCCTAAACACGATATGATCATGAGGCTACACCATATGCCCGATATGGATACACGATATGATGATAAGGTTGTATCTCAAGTACGATATGGTAACATACACACACCTTGATAATCGATATGGTGGGAATACTTTAATCATATGTACTTGATTGAGTGACACATGTTGTGTGTTGTGTTAAATGCAATATTAAAAGGTAATGAGCTTAATGCAATTTGATAATGGTGAGCTAGTGTACCTTAAGAGGAGAATGGAGCCAACTTAGTAAAAGTATGGTGCAATCAAAATCCTAGTGAGGATGAGAGAGAAACTAATACTTGAATGGTAATCATGAAATCAGTATATGTTGATACTCCTAGTATGAATGGAGTATGAATTAGGGTTTAATCTTTTAAGATGTGATCTTGAAACCCTAATTGGTTAATTAAGGTAAATATTAACCCTAATGATTGGTGATGAGATGATTTGAAACCCTAATTGGTTGATGAAGGGAAAACCTAACCCTAAATAATGGGAAGAATGAATCTCTTTTGCATTGCATGGTAATAACATGTATTTGATATTTCTGTTATCATAAAATACTAACCATGTAGGTATCATGAGGTTATGAGCATAGCTAAGTAATAGCTATGATGTTTATATGGTACAAATTTAATAGGCTTTGTGAACTATGTGAATTATTTGTGCAACAAGTATATTGTATACCTTGGTCTAATGACCTAGAGGTAATGGTTACCTGATAAGCGGTAACAATACTCAGTGATGAACTAAGGGTTTGAATACCAAGATTTAGCAATCATGATGATGATAAGAGATTGAGATCCTAAGTGTTATATGTGTTCCAAAGATCATGAAAGTACTTGATAAACATATTATACCATTCTTTGTAGCATCTGATGTAATTCTGGCTTGCAACTTGATTGATGATAAAAGATACTTTAATGCACTTAATTAATCAAGTAAAATGTTATCATGTAGTTGCCCAGACCATAGATCCATTGTGTCAAGATTTGATAAATGGTGAAATGAGTTTAACTCGGTATACATATTATTGAATATGTAATTTTAATTATACCGGGGTTGCTCAGTGGACTCCCCAACTAAACCAGGGGTTGCTCAGTGGACTCCCCAACTACACCAGGTTGCTCAATGGACTTCCGGATGAAACAAAACCAGGATCGCTCAGTGGACTTCCTGATGAAAAATAATCTGGGAAAGCTTAGTGGTCTTCTCCCGAAGAGAGTACATGTTGTGGCTGTAACTCTATAATGAAGATACTAGTATACCCTGGTAAGCTAATTGTAGTTGACACAAGATGTCTTACCAGTTATCTCGTATTGATTGAGACAGGTGAGGTCTTAACAACTGGCTCTGCCACTGACCTTGTATGGTTCCAATTTCGACTTAGTAGTGGTCGGTTGGAGCATGAGCGATATACCTCATCTCCTCTGGGCATAAGTGTGAATGTGAACATGTAATCAGTCATGTAGCGTATTTGCTTAAGGATCGAATATGGAAAATATTGGTTGATGCTTCATTACTTTTATACATCTTAGTTGATAGATGTTATATATGTTCTTCATATTCCTTATAAAGCATTATCAATGTTATTGCTTTGCAGTATAAATAAACCTACTTACTTGCATAAAGTATCCTCTACTCAGTTTTATACTATTTTCTGTGATAATAATATTGTTGGCAAAGAGTTATATCTCTCGTTGTGACAATAGTCTCACCCCGTGGGATCCACAATTTTTAGGTGGACGTGGATGTGGAAGTAGAAACCAGATTGAAGGACCATATCAATAGGGACAACAGTAATAGCTCAGGTCAAGTGTATTGTCCGTCATGTCTTGTAGATAGAAGTCCTATGTGTCATCTTTATACTCTCAGGTCCTTAGGAGATAATACTTAGTGGTTTTTATGAACGATTTGAGATTTTGGGTTCTTTGCCTTGAGGTTTTATGATGCTGTTGTATATGCTGAGTAAAGCAACTGGTACTTGTTATCGTCGAAATGAGATGGTACAATGTATGTACTATATGAACCATGATGTATATAAGGTTTTGGTTCTTTCTGTAAGAGTTTCCTGGAAGAGGATCTCTTTGCAAAATGGTTTTAATTTTTAGTGATTTTGTTAAATCCGTTGCTTATGGTTATTCCGCGATTATTATTGGTGATGGCTTGATTTGTTGTCGGGTCATCACAAGATGTTCCTCAATCCAATTGCATTTTCTTGTACTATTTAGTAATCATTATTTTCTTTAGACATATCATTTAGCTAGATCTGTTTATCATAGTTGTAGCGTTACTTATGTTCTTTAATTATCTCATTTGTGTTAATAATAGACGTTGGCGGAGAGTTATATCTCTCGCAAGGATGTGTCATCTCACCCCGTGGGTTTCCACATCTTTTTAGGTATCCATGCACAATGAGGTGGTTGTCGTTCAACTGAGGAAGAAGCGGAAGCAAGGGCAGTAGCTGATTAGGTTGTATGTGTTGTTAGTCTTTTGGTGTAGAGTCCAAGAGTCGTCCCGATACACTTAGGTCTTCGGGGGGTGTTGTTGATGTGTTTTGTAGTTATGTCATCATCACATGGTTTTTGGCTTGTGTGCCCCTTTTGATTTAAAGATATGGCAGATGTTCAGATATATATATATATATATATATATATATACGCACATGGACCAAGTTTTTTTGTAATAGGATGATGGCATATATGATAGAACATGTTGATGTAAGCACATTGTAATCTTTGGGGACTTATGTGTAAAAGTTTTGCAGCTTTGGTGCTTAATGAAATTAATTTTAAATTTTTAGTGTTTTATGATAATCCGCTTGTTTAGTTTTGTTTCTGTGTTCATTTGGTGTTATCTTGTGGTTTGTGGTGCGGGGAGTCACATTACTAGTTAGATTGAGTGTTCATGAATTGACTAGGTGGTAGACATCAAACATATATCTACATTTCCCCCTGTCAACTCATGTTAGTCTGGGTTTTGAGTGGCTGATTGAGGCCCTACTATAGATTGCCTTATAAATACATGATTAAATTGTAGAAATAGATCATAGTTGGATCTCTATTGGAAACTACAATGCACCACATTTCAAACATATTCCTACATACTTTATCAATTTTGTATATTATCATAAGAAATCACTTTAGGATAGGTTATACTGTCCATATAGAATCATGGTAACAATTCAAAATTAATTTTTTTTATGAACTGATAGGTCATATCATGTGTAATAGGATTATAAGGATCTACAGTGAATGTTATTTACATGGAAATGGACCTAAAAAAATATGTTGATTGCCTTAATTAAGAGGCTTGAAGTGGGAATAATAACAATGTGAATGAAATTGATGTTGATAGGGTTAAGGGGATTCTAGAGCATCTTTTTGGTGACTTAGCAGAGGCATGCAATATGTTTAGTACTTTCGTGCGTAATGATGAGAAATCAATTTATAAGTGTTGCAATATATTCAAATAATTGAGTACATTGCTGGGAATATAAAGTTTGAAGGCATGCAATAGGAGTGACAAAAGGTTTATGTCTCATCTAGTTCTATTGATTTACATGCTTTTAGAGAGTAGTGATCTTTCAAACTCTATTTATGAAGCAAATAAGATGACGTGCCCGATGGGTATGGATGCTACTTAGATTCACACTTGCCTTGATGATTGTGTGTTGTGTTATTACATAATGAATATTTTGACTCATCAAATTGTCCAAAGTATGGAGCCTCTAGGTACAAGTAGAACAAATCTCTAAATAAAAAAAGAAAGGTTCTCCTACTAAGGTGATGTGGTAAGCACCTATCCTATCTCAATTTAACTACCATTTATTGACATAGTTTATGCAGACAATCTAACATGGCACAAAAAGCTAAGACAAATGATGATGGTCTACTATGACATCCATTGAATGTACCACAACGGAAGACACTCAATTCATTATTCACTAAATTTGGTGGAGGCAATGAATCTTGTACTTGGCTTATGCACTAATGGGTTAAACCCATACGAGACTTTAAGCAACCAACAAAACACTTGGCATTTTATTATAGTCATATACAACATGCCATGTTAGTTATATGCAAAGAGTGAGTATATCTTACTGTCATTGTTTATTTCAGAGCCCAAGCAACCAAGAAATGGCATTGATGCTTAACTTGGCCCTTGTATTGAATATCTACTAAAGCTGTGAAAAGATGGAGTTGATACATATGATGTATGTCATCAAGAATTTGTTAAGATGTATGATATGTTAATATGTACAGTTAGTGACTTCTAGTGTATGAGAATTTTTCAGGCTATAGCATGAACATATAAAAATCATACATAGTCTATGTGAAAAATACAAACTCTATCCCATTAAAATATGGTGATAAAACTGTGTATGAAAAAATTTTAGGATATAGCATAAACAGGTAAAAAGTATGCATAGTCTGTGTGGAAAATACAAACTCTATCCCATTAAAATATTTTGATAAGACAGTTTATTGATTGTTGCATTCCCTATAAAACTTCATATGGTAAGAAGGTTCAAGTCCTTTGATGGTTAATTTATTAAAGGATCAAAGACCTATGAAACCATTATCTAACAATAAGGTCTATGAAAAGTTGAAATATGTTGATAAATAATATGGTAGATTGGCTCACTATTTCATGTTACTGGTCAATACAAAAGAAGAGATCTATGTTATGAGATCTTCTATACTGAAAGTTCTTGACAATTAGACAATGTATCAATAAAATGTATGTAGAGAAAAATGTAGCTAGAAACATCACCGATACATTGTTAAATATACTGAGTAAGTCTAAAGATTACATGTAAGTCTAAAGATGTTGTAAACTCTATGAAGGATCTATATAAATTGGGTATAAAAGAGAAGTTTGCATCTCAGTATAGGGGTTAATGAATCTGCCTCCTTCTTGTTATACACTATCTACATAGGAAGAAAAGACATTTTGTGAGTGTATGCACAACGTAAAGGCATCACAAGATTATTTTTCTAATATATAATCACTAGTCTCACTGAAAGATTTGAAGATGATTTTACTTAAATCTTATGATATTCATACTTTAATGCAAAAAAAATTATTTTTAGAAATCTTATCTATTGTTTAGTTTTCTTTTGACATTCATATATAAATATTTATCTTATCATGTAATGCATATTAATTTTTTACCATACCAAACTTCCTTTACGTTTAGATATTACAGGTTGCTCATAACATCCCAAAGTCTGGGGACATGATGTTGTTGACAAATGTATCGAGCATGCGGCATGTAATAAGACTGATGGGGATCCCACACAAAGATGTATGAGAGGCCCAACTCTCGTACAAGATGTCTACAAGCTCTGGGTAGCACGAAATAAATTTGAAAAAATATCATAAAATTCAACGTAAAGAAAGTATTATTTGGGTGCAACTATGTGGTCCTTGGCTGTTGTGCATTGGAACTCGACATTAGGTAGCTACTAAAATGAAAGAGCTACTTTGGATAATCGTATATATGAGACTTGTGATTTATATTTATTCATATTCTTCATCTCTTTTTTCATATTTATTAATATCATCTCTTCTATATGTGTGTCTCACAACTATCCTGCTATCTGATGAGAAATAAGTTGTGGCAAGAGGATGAGGCATTTGAACAAATTTAAAGTTGGACTCTTTCTTTTCTTATAGATGAAAAGAATGAAAATTCATCTACATTAAAAAAAAGTTCATTGTTATTTATCAATTTCCTGATGTCCATATGTACAATGTATAGTTCTATGTCCTACGATTAGTTTGATTGTCAATATAATACATTGAGAAGTATTTCATTCTTATACATGACATACAAATATGATAATCAGATCTTGTTTGTTGGTACGTGCAATTAGAATTTTCCATTCCATCAAGGGTGGAGCCAGTGAGGGGCAAGAATGGGCCATGGACCCCTCTAAATTTATGTATCCTAAAACACGAATAATGTCCCTAAAAGCATAGATATTGTATACCAAAATGCAAGAGTACTAATGTTTAGGAGTAAAATGTCGCTTGTTTTAGGGTACTGTAATTTTTTATAATTTTCTCCTCTATTTTTTATACTTATCTTGTATTGTTCTTTTTTCAAAATATGTCAGAATTGGTCTCTTTAGAAGGTATTTTTTGTGATCAACCAAATGCTTTTTATTTCGATAAAAGTTTCGTTACGGATCAAAAGTTATGAACAAAATACTTTATTCTTTTTTTCCTCTTTTTTTTATGTGGCACATGAACAAATGATCCGCCTCCCAATAAACGGGGGCGGGTGATCGACGGAGAAGTTGAAATCCTATTTGCTCAGAATAATGTGCCCATCACACTCCGGTTATACACTCCACAATGGGACCCACAACTCAAGAGATGAGATTTCATAGGCACAACGCTGGGCTCAAAAGATGGGTACAGAAGAATTTAGCCTCGATGGGGGGTGTGGGTGTGTGGGTAGTCTAACTCGTGAGAGCTAGGAAGTAGGAAGAGTTTTCTTTCATGGTCTCACAAGTCAAAATGGTTTGCCTCTCATTGAACCCATTCTTAGCTTTATCGATATATATCAACTGTACATGCATTGATGTACAGTCAGCCTTGAATGCAGAGTTGGCCCCTTGCAGTTACGGTTTGGCCCGTCGTCACTAGGCAAGACGATGCTGACGATTTCAGTACTTGTGAGGACGGAATGGAGCTCAGCTGATGGCAACATCGAGATGGGTCAGTTTCTGGTTGGCAAACGAGCGTGTAGCATAAAGATGTCGTGATTAATTTGTTGTTTTATTTTATAAATTTGTCATTTTATGTATTGAGGTAATTATAATTATATAAAATCTAGTTTTTTAGTTCTATCTAAATAAGTATTAATTTGTCCCAAAATTCATAACCAATATTTATCGTTGTTTGTACCATCTATGTCCCTCCTACCATAGATTTATGGATCCACCACTGGATATAATACTTGTGTTTTGGGGCAATACCCTATGTTTTTGGGTACAACACTTTGTGTTTTGATACAATATTCCTCATAACTTTCAATCCATAATAATTTTTTGATAAAATAAAAATATTAGATATCTTGTAAAATTATTTTCCAACAAGACTAACATCGACATACTTTAGAGAAAGAATGACATGAGAAAAATATACTACATGTGTTTTGGGTACCCCACATTTTGGGGTACATGATCAGTGTTTTTGATATAGTACATCAGCAAGTAAATATTCATATTGTATCCTAAAAAAGGATTAATGTACCCCCAAAAGTATGGGTATTGTACCCCTCTTAGTTATCTGCTAATTTATTTGGAGGTACATTACTCTCGTTTTGGGATACAATACTAATGTTTATTTGCAGATGTACTGGATACCCCAATATCTAGGGTATTGTACCCCAAAATATGGGTAATATACCTCTTAACACAAATACTATTATTGTATCCCAAAACGCGAGTAATGTCCCTAAAAGCATAGATATTGTATACCAAAATGCAAGAGTACTAATGTTTAAGAGTAAAATTATCGCTTGTTTTAGGGTACTATACTTTTTTATAATTTTCTCCTCTATTTTTTATACTTAACTTGTATTGTTCTTTTTTCAAAATATGTCAGAATTGATCTCTTTAGAAGGTATTTTTTATCATCAACCTAATACTTTTTATTTCGACAGATCAAAAGTTATGAACAAATTATTTTTTTCTTTTTCTTCTCTTTCTATTTGTTGTGGCACATCAACAAATGACCCACCTTCCAATAACAGGGCGCGGGTGATGGACGGGGAAGTTGAAATCATTTGTGCTTGGAATAATGTGCCCATCATCACATTCCGGTTATACATTGTGCTTTGGGACCCACAACTCAAGAGATGAGATTTCATGGGCACAACGCTGGGCTTAGAAGATGGGTCCGGAAGAATTTAGCCTCGATCGGGGGTGTGGGTGTGGGTGTGTGGGTAGTCTAACTCGTGAGAGCTAGGAAGTAGGAAGAGTTTTCTTTCATGGTCTCACAAGTCAAAATGGTTTGCCGCTCATTGAATCCCTTCTCAGCTTTATCGATATATATCAATTGTACATGCATTGATGTACAGGCAGCCTTGAATGCAGAGTTGGCCCCTTGCAGTTACGGTTTGGCCCGTCGTCACTGGGGGAGACGATGCTGATGCTTTCAGTACTCGCGAGGACGGAATGGAGCACAGCTGATGGCAACATCGAGATGGGTCAGTTTCTGGTTGGCAAACGAGCGTGTAGCATAAAGATGTCGTGATTAATTAAATCATAATATGCGTGATTGACTGATTGGCGTCGCATAGATCAGTACATGATTGGCATGCATCTGCTGCTTTTCATGTTTCCATTCAATCACGCCTTCTAGAGGCTACACGATTAAGCAAATCAAAATATCTAATATGCCCATGCCCTAAGGAATCAAGGAATGGAAGGTGGTCTAAAAACTAAAAGGTAAAGGCAAAGCTATACCACTATAACGTCGGCGATCAATCCCTCAATTTGGACTCCGTATCCACCGTCCGTTATTGATGCCCATAAGGCCGATAACCACATTTAGCTTTGGGCCCAGCAAAGCACTAGCTATCCGGAGGCACGGAACCCGTCGATCGCCGTCTCTTGATTGAAGGCTTTGAGGATGGACGGAAAGGGACTGGTGGAAACGACGCACGCGGGTCTGAATGGAAACTTAAGGGTATCATCTTGGGCCCTTTGGGCTTTACCATGATCGAAGTACGTGTGTGTATATGGAATCCCAGTTCGGAAATCCCCAGTTGCTCCCTGCCTCTACCTCACCTTATCATGCTTTACATTCATACGATATATTTTAATTTAATTTTAATACATGGTCTGCATCATTCGTCGCCCTCAATCATTATGATGCCGAGGCAGCGGGGCTCACGTCTACGTTCCCACGAAGACCACACTCAAGACCACACATATGATCCTTTCTTCCGGCATTGCATATTGGCCATCAACGTGTACATGGATTGACATCCATTGAACTCCTATATATAGACTGCCTATATCAAAACTGGAGATATATTACTACTGCTACGACGCGTGGCTAAATCACTCGCACCAGCCAGAAGTTTCTCTCCTCTCCCGCCCATTCCCCTCTTATAATTCGCCTGTTGTATTTCCAGCAAACTCGATCCAATCGCCAGCCAGCTTGATCGATCAATAGCCATGTCCGCCGCAACTTTACCAATCCTCTTCTCAGCCTTTCTGCTTGCCTCGACGGCTCTCCTACCTCAACCAGCACTCTCCGACACACACTCCGACTGCGGCGTGGCACAGACGGCCTTCAGCTTCTGCGTCTCCTACCTCTCCGGCAGGGACGGGAACCTGTCACCCAAGTGCTGCGAGGGCGTTAAGATCGTGCACGACATGGCGCCCACGCCGGCCGACCAGCGCGAGGCCTGCACGTGCCTCAAGGAGGTGTTGGTCGCCGCTGGGGTGACCGATAGCGATGGCGGGATGGCCAGGCGCGCTAAGGAAGTGAGGGCCACGTGTGGGGTCGATACGAAAGCGATACCCACCAGCCTCAGCGAAAGCTGCGACGAGTGAGCTCCGCTGGAGGTTGGTATATGTGCCTGCCTCGATCTTCCGTCGTACCGGTGTTGCTGATCGGGCTGGGTTGGTCTCACCAGTTTGCTCCGTGTGTGTGTTAATGTATATGTCCGACTGCCCCTTCTTTTTAACCACCAGATCAACAGCCTGTCGCAGACTGGCTGCTCAAACTTAGTTCAAGTGTGTATACTATAGAGTATACATATAGTACCCGTTAATACAGGTTTTACACCTCGATGGTGTTGTTATATATAGAGATCATCATGGGTTACCAGTTTACTTGTAATGGAGTTACAGTTTCTCATACAAATTAATATGGTTCCGATGTTTCATTTACCAATACTTTACATTTATGGACTTACTAGTTAATGTACGTGCTTTGTACGCGACATTCAACATATTTGTTGTTTTAAATATTGAGAACTTTTATTTTTTTTATAATTATATGGTTGAAAATTGATAAATAGTAAATTATTCTTCAAATCATCATTTTAATGAACTTCGTTCTCCATATCTTCATTGTGTCTTTTATCATATCCATATAGACTGTATTTGGTTAACCAACTGATGGTACTTCGTTTTGATGCTTTGTCATGAGAACTAAATTTATTTTAGTGATGTAACTTGGTCATTTCTTGAGTGTGTCATATATATATATATATATATATATATATATATATATATATATATATATATATATATATATATATATATATATGTATATATATATATATGTATATATATATGTGTATATATATATATGTATATATATATGTGTATATATATATATATATGTATATATATATGTATATATGTATATATATATGTATATATATGTATATATCTATATATATATATATATATATTAGTTAAAATGTAGATTATTTAAAATTTTAATTTGAAGTGATCATCAATCTCTTCCTTGATGACATCTTTAACAACTTTTTTATTCTTTTTTTATCGATCAATCCATCTTTGGTTTCACATCTAACGACCTTCGACAAATTTCATGGACAAAACATTATTGAACTCTATTTTGATAACCGTTGTACCGATAATCTTGAGACTAAAGTTAAATATGACATGGTATAACAATTTTTCTTATTATATCATATATTATTTTGGTGTTCGTAGTTGTTGTCTCTCGTCGTAGTAAATTAGTAGTTGTTGTCTCTCGTCATAGTAGATTAGCAAATATGAGTTTGTATATTTGTGGAGAGGGTAAAAGAGAGAGGGAATGTGTGGGAAGCTACATCGTAGGGTGTATAATACTTCATATACTCAATAAATTGGCATAACTTGTGAGTTATTATCATTTTCCAACTACATAGTTAAATATATAGTTAATTGTGATTATGCACTTTTGTTATTTCTATGATCTTGACAATAAAGTTAAAATTACTTATCATAAATATCATAATTTATAATAGATCAAGATGAGTGATTTTCTTCTCATCAAGTTTCATTGTCAGTCCCCAACATATTCATAGATGCACATTCTATTTTAGAATACCATCGTATCTATACCATATTATTTACATTATAAATTTTATTGTAGGTGGTCCAAAGATTTCAAATTTAGTTTTAATATGAAATTTCATGTTATGACTCAATAAAATAGATCCATTTTAATTAAGCAATGTGACCGGCATGAGAATTACTTAAACCCCATAGGTGTTATAAAATTATTTGATTAAATTGGAATAATTACATTAAATTTGTATTCAAAACTGAAAGTCAAGAAAACCATGTTTTGTTTATGTAAAAGAAGCAGTTTACATATAAATGTGATATATAGAATAGTCTACATCTAGATTATGAAAACAACTTGGATGACATTGTAGATGTTTATGTTTTAACATATTTTCTAATAAGCTCCCAATGCTCAATCCATAGATTCTGAAAAAAATAGTCTACAAATAATTTGGTACTACTCTTATAAAGTACACTACTTATGAAAATTTGAATATATATATATAGATGAAACTTCAAAACCATAACAAAATTTCAATGAAACATTAAAATTTTGTTATATAACTTCTTGATTGATTAGAGATTGGTGCATAATTCCTCTAAATAAATGTAACATGTAGGATATAAAAATCACCTCCATTATATTTCCAAATGTTGGCTTAAAAAAGGGATGGTCAATTGTGAGAAATATGCTAATGCCTTAATTATTTATTTCCTAACATGATGGAAGTTGGAAGTAGTGAGAACAAGAATCACAATATTATTTGAAAAATTATACATCGTGCATTAGTGGATTTGATGCTTTGGCGTCTATTGACGGAACAACGCAAGACGTTATGAATTTTTCAAGGATGTAGGTGGTGATGAAGAATGGAGAGGTTCATGAGAAAGACTCACTATTGTAGGTTTATCTAAACATGGAGGAATTTAAGAATGTCAATTCTACTATTATTTGCACCTCACCTTCCTATCTTCTCCATGAGATACATTATAGTACACTATTCATATAAATTAGTGAGAAGAAAGATGGAAAAAGAATAAGAAAGAACTCTAGATTGAATGACATTATATCTTACTCTTTGCTCAATAGACAGGCTCAAATGTTATAAAGAAGAATAAAATCAATAGTAAAAGGAATGAAATATAAATTTCATTTTCTTCTATACGAGGAGAAGAATCCATGGAGATGAGATATGCTAGACAAGAGTATTCAACTTTGAAAAATTATCACACAATAAAATTATTGTGTATGTCAAATTGAAATAAATCAACATTATGGTTTGAGACCAAAAAATGATCCATTAGGTGCTTTATTTGAAGATGATGTTTCCCTTCAAAAAAGATTACTGATTGGACCATGAAGATAGAGCTCATGATCCATTATGGGTAAAAGGGTAGAATGAGGCTAAGTAGAGTTTCAAACGGGAAGGTCCGCACAAAATCAAAGACCCTCACATCCTAATGATTTTATAATTGTATAATACGAGCCTAATGAGCACGAGGGACATTGGTTTGGTCACCTACAAACACATTTTCCTTGACGTATGTACACAAAAACACTATGATGAAGTTGGTATAATGAAAATTTTATGCATAGTAATTGAATAGGTACTTTCTATATAGTAGGTGGTAGTTCAATAGTAATGGGAGGAATAATGAAAACTGAATTGATCCATGTGATAAAGCCAATATTTTTTAGGAATACCACAATGTGACAAATTTAAACCACGATGGCATTATAAACTACCTTGATCACTATTTGCAATGATACCATTTTGTAAACCATCTAGAAATGGTCCAACATGCTCCCTGATCCCCATTAATTTCATGTATCCATCTAATGGAATCTTACATCTATCTCCATTTTTTCCTATATATAGGTTGTTAAAAACTATAACTCCTACGGTCACTCTTTTTGTTAAGCTTCTTGTTATCATGTCATGTTTTGTTTATGTTAAAGGTGCATGAACTCATTAATAGAAAGTCATACAACATCTAAAAAGAACATCAAAGATCAAATATTTAAAACAGAGTAAACTAACTATTTTTAAATAACTAATTAAGTGGAAGAAGTGAAGATCGGATAGATTTCATGCCCTACTCCAAGTTTATTGTCTCTTGATGTGGCCTTTTCCATGGGATAGTTTCATTTGATTTAACTATAAAGAGAAAAGATATCATTAATTGTATAGATTGTAGATAAAGAGATCACACCATTCATAAACCATGCAAGCATCAATTTAGAATATCAAATAAAATGAACACTGCAAGGATAGAAATAATATGTCCATATAAGTTGAGATAAAGACTTCTAAATATATAGAGGAATATAATTGAAAGGAATCTAAATAAAATTTCCACAAAGAAGACGCCCTCTTACGCTAATGAATTCCTTTTCACCTTCGAATCAACAATCCCTCTTAGGAGGCCTTTGTTACAAATTCTAGGAAAGCCCATCTAGTTGTTGGTATGTATGCCTAGAGAGCCAATCATATGATGATTGTAATGGCATAACATATAAATGATTTTATTAATAACAAAGGCAAGCTTCCAATTTATTTTGCATATTTAGTTATGAGATAACAAATAACATTATACATGTCTAGAGAATATTATCACTCGATGACATGTGTCTTCATGTATTAGACTTGGAAGAAAAGAGATCATAAGGATGTTAAGAGTACATAAACATATTCTCATTATGTCCCTGATTGGTTAGTCATTGTGGAAGTTTGATAGAAAACAATGACACATAAGATCAGAGTGTGAGTTGGTTGATGAAAGAATCTCATTGGTCATAATATGGCAATATCAAACCAACAACATAGATACATGTTAGAGAACAATGTATCAGACAAACCCACTGTGAGTCTGACACATGGAAGCCATCATCATGGTAGTCATAGTCAGCTCTCACAGTGATGGTGGTGGTTGTGGTTCTCAGACCTGAAATCACTGTACTCATCACATGTCGTTGGGTACAGTTTGACATCATCAAAAGCAATCCTAAAACATGGGCTACTATAATGGTGATGATTGAGTGACTGACACATGGGGAATGACTCTGAGTGATAGAGATGGGATTTTTCCCTCCTAAAGGAGTATAATATACAAGGCCTCTTGATTAGCGATACTGAGAAAAGTATGGCCATACACATGTGAGTCAATATATGATATTGAGATTAAATATATCTCATGCAGTCTGCTCTGGTTCAAGGAACAAAATTGAATAGTAATGAGGATGAGTGCTCCATGTCTCTAGTTCAATATGGATATCACTGATAAAGGAACTATACAAACACTGTAACACCATACATAAATTGTAGGTCACAGTTGCTCCCCAACTTTCCATTCACTTGGGTAGCACTTATGTGCGAC
Organism: Alisma plantago-aquatica; assembly: GCA_963693085.1. Classification (NCBI taxonomy): domain Eukaryota; kingdom Viridiplantae; phylum Streptophyta; class Magnoliopsida; order Alismatales; family Alismataceae; genus Alisma; species Alisma plantago-aquatica. The sequence goes on along the minus strand of OY856413.1, from coordinate 881,922,333 downwards.
TAGGCACCACTCTTTGTTTGTGATGTCATAAGTTGTTATGGACATTCACTGTCAATGTGATATGAGATCTATAGGGTCACACAGATAGGAACTCATCTAGAAGAGGATTTTGATCTTGAATGATGATTGAGTTAATTACTAAAATGTTTAGGCATTCTATTCACAGAACAAATTAGCTGACTGGTTTGTCAGACAATCAGTTCAAGTGTTGAGACTTTTGTTTGGAGTGTCAGGCTGATTGTATTGTACATTGGTTGAAATTCTGCCTAACTCAAGCTGTGGGATGCCCCCTTGTTTGTGCGAAATGTTTGTCTGGCATAGTGAGAGAGACCCATCTCACATGTACCAAAAGAACATCTTAGGGGTTCAATTTGAGCATCAAGGATTGGTGATGACGTCAAGTTGAGTACTAATTGGAAATAAATTGTCGAAATATGTGCAAAACTAAAAACTACAAAATGGTCATCTCCCTAAGTGAGATGAGTTTCTCACGTCCTAGACGACCATATTTCTAGGCGAGACGACTGTCTTGGCTTTCATAGGTTGCAAAAATTCCAGAATTGTTGTAAAAATTCAAAATCTTCTGATCTTTTCCACTCCCGATTCAGTCCCCTATTGGTTGGGGACTGAGAACCTTGACCCTAACCCCTTCTATATATAGAGGAGTACTAGGGGGGTGCTTTCTAGAACATATCATAAACAATTGAGAATTAGTTACTCTGACAATTATTGGCCTCTCTGGTTGTGGTAACCACGAGAGCCCAAGCAAGTCCTACCTGACTAGGGAGGGAAGTCAAGGGAGAGAAATAAATGAGGATCATTATTGTGGGAGAGTAGGTTGGTGACTAGTACACCAACAAGAGGGACAACTCATTCCTGTACTTTCTAGCAGGACGACAGGAGTTCTAGTTGGTCCGTATGGACTACTCTAGAGGCAAGAGTCCCTTGGCTGCTGCTAGGATGGCAACATTATCTTGCAGTCTGTGGCGAGATCAGAGGAACCACTGGAGCAACTGTCTAAGTCTATTGTCTATGAAGGAGTAGTTAGATGAGTCGCAGTGAAATAGGATCTACAAAGACACCATCCAATACAGAGTGTGTATCTACATCGACGAGTATTATCGCTGGACTTGCTCCAGGACCAGGTATATCTTCGTGAAACAATCGTTCCAATTGTATAGTTATTGACGCGATCTGTTGGTTAATGGGAAATATGATAGTAAAATTTTTATTTCCTCTACCTATCTGATGTCATATTTCCCTAAAGTGATATCAGAGTAATGCCAGTTAATTATATTTTGGGATAATCGATATGATCAGATTTTTGGTTTTATCATGTTTATTTTTTGCATGCAATGTGAATATTTAAACTGGTTGATGTGCTTGTCCATTTTATCACCACATAATAAATCCAAATATATGTATACATACATATATATATATAAATATATATATATATATATAATTTAAACGTGTCACCCTAAAATCGGTTTTGATGGTGGATGTGAAGCATGGTTATGGCCAAAACCCCAGATCTGTGTGTGCATGGTTGTGGTTATTTATTCCTTGTTAATTGGTCTATGTACCAAGCCTCTCTCTCTCCTTTCCAAATGTAAATGAATGCTTTTCTTCCTATTTCCCCTTAAATGTAACTTGATGTTTTCTCCATATACAATGTAATAAGATATATGATAGTTTTAATTTATGTTTTGCCGTGAGATAATAATTTGTACAAAGGTGAAACAAGCGGCTCGTGAGACGACCCGGTTGACTGGAGGATCGAGGAGGCCAGACGATAGGTGGATGAACCAATCGACTGGTGGCCCAACCAATCAACTGGAGGTTTCCAGACACTACTTGGACCTGAGAACCAGATGACCACTTTAAGAGATCCCAACCAAGTGACCAGGAGGTGAGGTAACCGGTTCAAGAGTTGAATAGATCACTTCAGATTGGTTCAAATACAGATCTTCACCAACAACAAGTTGCATATGATTTGGACCATATGTAGTAGTAATTCATTGTGGCTCTAAGGAATTATATTAGCATGTCTATAACCATCGCTTTTGTGTTTCATTTATTGTATGTTTTCATTGTGGGGTATAGCATGTATACGATACGTACTATATATGTGGTGATTGGATAAAGTATATGTATTTATACATAAAAATCTCTCAAATAAATTATCAAATTCTTAGATTCTTTCCAAAAGTGGCCCACATGAAAAGCTTGATCTACAAAGCATAGGTTCCACCTCTGCGGGGTGCATTTTCTATCTCATGGAAATGTGAATAATGTAGGTTTCGTCTCCACGGGGTGCATTATTATCGTGTCGACTTTTGCTTCAGACTTGATTACTGATTCTCAGAGCATCTGGGCCTAGAAGCATGCATATGATTATGGTAGGGGGTTGCACATATCTTCTATCCATAATTGCATATAATGCAATTGGCACGAGCTGCCTACCTTGATGGTTGATTGTGTTTTTCTTTGTTGATTGGGCCACAGTCAAATTATCTTGAATCTGACCCACTAGAATATTCTATGCTACAATATTCTAAATTGCTATTGACAACTATTAATTTGAAATAAAATAGTGGGAGTGATAGTTAATTAGTGACCTAATTAATATCATCAAATTTATCAAATCAAACCAAATAAAAAATGTTTTGAAAAGTTACAAAATTTCTTTGTAGAATCAAATATCAAACATAAACAAGTTCAAATTGTGATTAATTCTTGAGAAAGGATGAGACATGATAAAATTCCAAAATTTCTTAAGGAATTTGAGAAATGTTCTCATCAATGAGAGAAAGCTCTATGTCCTTGATAGACCAATTCCAAACGAACCCGCTCCAAATGCACCGAAGGCTAAATGGATACTTATTGGAAGCATGCCAATGATGTCATAGACATTTGAATACCTAATGATTTGTTGTATGAACTATGAGTTACATGAGCAACATGAAAACATGGACATTCTCGAGATGGTAACAAATCTTAAGAATCATGTAAAGAACAGAAGGTATAATGTCTCCAAAAGCTCTATTTGAGTACAAACTGACAAAGGGAAGTCCAGTAGAACCCCATGTGCTCAATTTGATTGGATCATGTAGAATGACTAGGATTTATCTTAGGTCAAGAGTTGACCATGGATATGATTATGCCAGCATTGCATGAATCATATAGACAGTTTATCAAAAGCTTGGAATGTTGATGCTAAAGCAAGGAAGAAGAATGACAAATCTGTGATGATCAATGGAAGTGAGTCCTAGGGCAAAGGCAAGGCCAAGAAGTGTTCTGAGACTAAGCTAAATCCCAAGTCTTATGCACTCAATATATGGAGAAGGGTGAGTGTAAAAAGAATATATCTTTTACACTTAAAGGATTAAGAAAAAAATTGCCACCATTGTCACCTGTTTGGACATTGGAAAGAACTATCCTCCTTATAGAGGATCTCAGAAAGAAGATAGAGATAGAGATCTCTACTTCAGGAACTGATAAGTAGTAAGTTAGAACTGTGTGGAGCAAGGGTTTCTGCCTCTATAGTTGGGAGTTTTCATTCCTGGAACATAATAGAATTAGTGAATTGCTATTATGTACTTGCCATTGATGAAAAAATCATATGTCTTGTGTGACAACCACATTATTCTTCATTTAAAGATATGGTCTTGTATGGAAATGCCCTATGTCTCACAAACTATACTTGATAGTTGTAAAGATAAATGTATATGACACATATAGTGAATGACTTGATAACTCAAACAAATTGAATACCTATAACACTGTCATCTAGAGCGCATAAATGAGAAATTCATTTCTCAAATCCATATGATGGTTATCTAGACTCTTTTAGTGATTGAACCAATAGATACATACATGTCTTATTTGTTGTGAAATATGACAAAAGGATCTTCACTAGATGTAGTGGGAGATCAACTATTTCATTAGGACTAGTACATACTGATGTACATAGACCTTTTAGAATAAATCCTAAAGGTAGCTACAAGTACCTCATTATATTTACTAATGTGATTAGTAGATATTTGTATTTAGTGAAATACAAATATGAATCTTTTGAAGTGTTCAAGGAGATTATGAATGAAGTACGCAACTCACTTGGTAAAGTATTAAGATACATTGATATGATCAATGTTGAAATTTTACCAATAGTTTGAGAGCATTCTAGAAAGATCGTGATTGTGTATCATAATGAACTTCGTCTGAAACATACTGATGTGTCAAAGTGAAGGTATTACACCCTGTTAGATCATGGTGAGATTATCAATGAAATCTAGTTGATCTTACAATATATTTTAGGCATGTGCTTTACACTAAAACAATGTATCATCTAAAATGGTTCACAAGACACCATATGAGATATGGCATGGGAGTCCCAATGTGTCTTTTATAGTGATTAGGATTGAAGGCTTATATAAGAAAATTCTTTCTTAGAAGCTTTATCCACAAAATCACATAAATGATATTTTGTTAACTACTACTCTTATCCCAATCAGACAACAAAGTATTTCTTAGTCTGGATGATTGAATTCCCAAAAGGGAATTTAGTTCCAAAGG